>CM041013.1:15007896-15377501 GCA_022984855.1 Dimocarpus longan
CCATAAAATATATAATATAAGATGATATATATTATATATATATATATATATCACACATTCTAATATACACTTGGGTATATATACATTTAACAAAAAAATTATGATTATATTCTAAAATATGTTATTGCAATTTATTTTATGTGATTACAACTAAACATGCAAGATTACAATCATTATATGTGATCATATTTACTGATTTATTGATTATGATCGTATTTACTAATTATAATTAAATATGTTGAGTTATAATCATATATAATAAATCATAATGACATATTTTAGAATACAATCACACATTATTTTTGTTAGGTATATGCATATTCAAGTGTATCCAAGGAGAACCCTATATATATGTGTATGTATATATATATTAATAAATAGATATAGTCATATTTATGATTTATCTACTTGTTAGATAATTTTAGTATTACAAATTATCCAAGTTCTTATATTAAATAATTAGGAATGACTATTCAGTTGTGTTTTATTTAACTATGAAAGAGATGTGAAATCATTTGCTTTTTATTTTATGGGTTTGGTTTGAAATTATTTTGTGCTTTATATATTATTTTGGGATTGATTTGTACAGATTTTCTTGGTTCATGGAGCTTTTTTAATTGTTATCATCATAATTAAACACAATTAGTTCATAATCAGTTAGTTAGTGCTCATCAAAATAATAAGCTAACAAATTGGTATATAGGTCCACGGAGCCAAATCGTTAAAAGAGAGGGTGAATCCCACATGTGACAAATGATCCAAATTACAAAAATACTAGATAACATGGAAGTTAATTTAATATGCAATCACTCATTAGATTACAAAAAATTCAAATACTGAAAGTAAATTTAACATATATGAAAATCAATTTAATATACATTCGATTTTAAGATTTTAAAATTTCCAGAGAATACAAATGAATAAACTAAATATGGAAGTTATCTTAGCATGTATTTATATGTTCATTGTAATTGAAAATTTACTAAAAGTAGAAATAAATTTTAAATTTTGTAGCTATCGCTCAATTTCTTAATAGTTCATATGTAACTAATGGCAGGTAATTCATTTTTTTCCATACCAATTATTGCAACATTTCATTAAATTTAGGTTTTATTTAAATATGTAAATCTATTTACTATATTTATGATTGACATTAAAATGATATCTAGACACTGATACCAATAGTTGTAGAAAAAAAATATAAAGTAAGTAATAAAAACGGTAAACTTATCATTTTGCCCCAATTTTGAATTACCGATATTACATCGTAACTTAAAATGGAGTGTTCTCTTCATGTCGTTTATAAAAAGCACTAAGAAAATACAAATGGTAGGATTACCTCATTTTTTTCTTTTTTTTTTCGGAGAAATGGTTAGATTACTTTTAATCTTATATAAACATAAGCTCACTGTCATCCATTTTTAATCACAAAAGCAATCTCATCTTACCGTTAGAGCTATATCTTCTTCGTCTTACCTTTAAACTTAAAAAAATATACAAGCTCATTGTTACTCATTTCTAATCGCAAAATTTTCTTTCCACCATTAGAGCAATACCATCATCATCTTCTTCTTTCCTAGTCTAATGGTTACCAATAGTTTCATATATATATATATATATATATATATGTATATATACATATATATATATATATTATGAAACAATACGACACTCTATTATTAAGAGAACAAAACATTCTCAAAATATATTGCATTGAATGTAGTAAGAAAGTATCGGATCAAAAACATGCTAGATGATAGCAAATCAGGTATAAGCTTTATTATTTCCATTAGTGTAACGGCTACCCACCCCCGATCGACTGTCTGATCGGCCCAACCAGAACAGCCATAGCCCAGCCAGGTGATGCTCGGTCATCCCATGCTCGATTGACCAATCCGGCCTAGCCACGTGGATGACAGGTACCGTCCCTCTACCTTCTGAGGGATTTCCTCGCCTCCCTCATCGCCCGAACCCAAGATCAAAGATATATAATCGTTTGAGAAGCATGGTGAGTTCCATTTGAGCTCAACTCACCATACTTCCCAAATGACTATATGCCTTTGGTCTTGGATTCGAGTGGTGAGGGAGGTGAGAAAATTCCTTAAAAGGCAGAGGGACAGTACCTGTCATCCACGTGGCTAGGTTGGATTGATCGATCGGGCGTAGGATGTTCGGGCACCACCTAGCTAGGCCGTGGTTGGTTTGGTTGGGCCTATTAGGCAGTTGATTGGAGGTGGGTAACCCATTACATAAAAAGACGCCTTTTTATATAACATGGCTACCCACCCCCGATTGACTGCCTGATCGGCCCAACCAGCCCCACCATAGCCCAGTCAGGTGGTGCCTGCCCGTCCTACGCCTGATCGACCCAGCTCAAATGGAACTCACCATGCTTCCTAAATGACTATATACTTTTGGTCTTGGGTTCGAATGGTGAAGGAGGCGAGGAAATCCCTCAGAAGGTAGAGGGACAGTACTTGTTATCCATATGACTGGACCGGGTTGGTTGATCAGAAGTGAGATGGTCGGGCACCACCTGGCTGAGCTATAGCTAGGCTGATTGAGCCAATCAGGCATTCGATCGGGGTTGGGTAACCCATTACATAAAAAGGCACTTTTTAATGTAACGGGCTAACCCACCCCCGATCGGCCCAACTGGCCCAACCAGGTGGTAGCCTTGCCATCCACGTGGCTAGACCAGATTGGTCAATTGGGCGTGAATGGCCGGGCTACCACCTGGCTGGGCCGATTGGGCCAATCGAGGGTGGGTTAACCTATTACAATTAGAGTAGTATCTGTTATCAGGATACATGTACCATTGGGATTTTTCTTTTGCGATCTTGGCATAATATGCTAGATTATTCACTTCTCTATTTCTATTGTGGCAATAATGCTAACCGAAAATGTGATTTCTCAATTTTATTGTGTCATAATATATAAAACCTAGTATATAAGGGTTTAATTAGCTAAATAAGGGTATGTACATAATCAATAAAAAATTGCATTTGTTTGAGGAGGTTGAATGAAAACGGCATATAAGATGAGGATTAGAAACGAAAGAGTGGTCTAAGTAGAGCAGCCTCAGTTTTTACCCTCATTAGAGGAGGAGAGTGAGATTTTAACTCTACTCACACTAATCCTGACTACACTAGGCATCATTCATGGATAGAACAACAAAGAAACAACAACAACACATCTTCTACTGACCAACTGTGGCAAAATAGTGGTGAAAGTTCTAGCAGAAATGTTGTTACAATGAGAAGGCCGTGGTGTTCCTGTGCTCTGATCCATAGCCATTGGAGAGTCATGTTCATAGCCATTTAGCGACCCATGGAAAAATATAACTATGATACAATTTGGGGAATTAATCCTGAGTTGGTAGGCTTCTAACTCGGATAGAAAAGACCAAGAGATTCATAGTTTTATTATTATTATTATTGTTGACCAACTAACAGTTTGTGCCAATGACAAAAGTGCATGATTTGTGCTAATTGTGGAAAGTTTACTACTTTGATATTAAAGTTTTTGAACCACTGCTAGGAAAACATTTGAAGGATACTAGTAAATCACACGGTTTTCCCAAAAATCTTTTTAAGGGAGAGAGAGAGAGAGAGAGAAAATGTAATGGTTTGTGTTTACTTTGGAAAATTTTTGTATCAAGCTAACTATGCCTTGACAATGCATTTGAAACAAGGTCAGCAAACGTCTGGTTGTCTTCTAAAAAATAAACCGAATTGCAGAGGTTTTCTTATCTTCCATCATTTAGCTCTTAATGTGTTTGAGATACATGCTGGTAGGTCAAACAAACATCCCGCTGAAAATATTTATTGGGAGAATGGGAAGATGCTTCACAACGTTATGGATGTATGCAAAGATTCGCCATTGGAAACATTGGAGGAGGCTCTACAATTGGTTGTTAGTTCTTCAATCAGGACTAACTTTTGCTCAAATAGCAGAGGTTTTCTTTAGATCTCATTTAATAAGCATTATGTGAAAATTGCTGGCTACTGAATTAATTGCAGGCCCTATTATGGAATCTGGCAAGGGAGTAATAGATAAATAGCAAGAAAGTATTGCATCTTTAGTTAATTTATATGATGTTGGCCAGAGGTTATGGCATGTTTATTACGAAGATATTGTTTGATTTTGGTTGGTTCAAGTTCAATAACAGAACTTCTGGAATCAGCCACCTACTGATTTTGAGTTGATATAGAAATTTTGTCAATTAATTTTTCTGATGGTAGTATTAAGAATGTCATCCGTCTATCCCTTATGCACACCATCTCTTGTTAGTAAATCCTCTAACTAGGGTTTTATCTTGGTCAAAGGTATAAAAATATTTCAGCAAAGTTTATTCTGTATTTAATTAAAGCTGGCCAAAAATTTCATTTACCTGTAATAATTCACAACAAAAATCTTTTAACTTCATATAAAATTTTCAAGTACAAACTCATCAAAGGAAAAGTAAAATACAAATTTGTCAAAGAACTTTGAAACCTATTAAACTATATACCTGAGATTATAATCGAGGGATAACCAATTGTTATTTGTTGAAATTGTAGCTATGAAAAAGATAAAAAAAAAATAAATAAATAAATAAGGGTTTAAGACAGACCTAATTAATTAAGAAGGGAAAACATAAAACAAAAATAAAAAATAATTAATTTAATGCTTTGCTATTTTGAAACTTGTAGAATAAATTAATTACTTTCTTCCATCACAAAAATTACATGCAATAATAGTAAGATTAAAAAGTTTAATTATTCACATTAGGGAGTTAAACTCCAAAGTATCCATAATTTTATGCTTTTTATTAAAAAAATCAATTAAAAATTTATTAAAACGTAAAATTTTTCATTGGCCTAGAAGGTCATGGCTGCACTAGGCTATATAGTGGCTTCACCAATGCATCTAATGCAATACAATTTGAGAACCATTGGTACTTTCAAATTAAATAACCGTTTACAAAACAGATTTTTTTTCGCTTTTGATAAAGTGTATTGGGCTGTAGGTAAACAAAATTTATCGCCACACTCTTTGTCATCAAACTCATGCCTAGTGCTTAATTGTTGTAAATCTCTATGAGAATTCACACTATCTTTTGTTTTTCCATTTATGATCAAAAGTGTGCTAACATGACTTTCACAAATATACATATATATTTTTATTTTTTGTGTGCATAGATATCATATCTAAGTTATGCAACAAACATAATTCTTGCATATTAAATAAACTAATTAAATTTATTTCTAAAACTATAAGATGCCGACTACAATAAGTTTTCTTTCTAATAGGATTACCTGACAATATGGTAGGTTAAAGAAAACTAACTCTATTTTTTTCCCATAAAGAATTACAACTTCTCTTTTTTTGTTTTCCTCCTCTTTTTCTTCTTTCTAAAATCATTTTCAACTTCCATACATGCTAGTTGTACTGAATCATTGAAACTTATACTAGGCTTAAGATTCATTTATTCTTTCCCATCAAACCATCTCTTTTCGAAATGTATGATCCATAAGAGGGAATCACCAATGACCCATATACACATTATTCCTACTATAGTGCAAATATTTAGAACATGTATTCAAACTAAATACAAGGCAAACATATTTATCTATTCACACAACACCGTACCAAGTTTCCATAGCTAGAAAATCATTTATGGTCTATATTAACACGATTTTTAAGTTATAAGTAGAATTAGTATATCCATCATACACTTCTCATGCTTTTAGCTATAATTCATTTAATCTTCTACTAGTGATTGCAAGTACATATCAATATCACTCCTTCGATGTTTTTTCCTTGCAATTAATAGTGTTAGTATAGAAATATCTCTAGACATGCACTTCAAAAGGGGAAGATTGTATGTTATTAATACCATAGGCCAACAACTATATGTTGAGTTAAGGTTTCTGAAAGGATTGAATCCAGTTGTAACCAAACAAAGCCTCAAGTTACGTGGTCTTGATGCAAACCATAGACACATGCTGTCTAGAGTTTTCATGTAGGTAAATCAATATAATGACATTTTTCCATCTTGATTTGTATGGGTAGAATACCATGTCAAATCTTTGGCAATTTCAAGTGATCTAAACTTTCTATGTATATCGAAGTACTTTGGCAAGCACTCCTTAATAGATATCTTCAATATGCTTGTTTACCTTACATCAAGATTCACCATAGTAAGGACATTCCTTAACACACTCCAAATCTTTTAAAACAAGCAACAATCATTAATACATGCATACTTTTTCTTATATTCTAAGTTGAATATTTTAAGGTGAGTACAACGACTTAAGAACAACATTATCTTGTAGCAACATATCCTTAAAGGTGCCGAGAAGTTCATCAAAACTCTTATAAGAAGATCATATGTAACTTTATGTTTAAACAAAACTATAATGGCAAAATATTTGGTATATTTTGTACTATCTCTACACAAAGGAGTTTCAAGCATCTTCCACATTCTTATCAAAGTTGTCATATGTTATTTCAACCTTTTAATCAGTATATTTTTGTTTGTGTTTTCGACCCTAATTCCTATTCTTTTAGCTTGATTCTGGAGTGAAATTGTTGGATTAGATGCGTTTTGTGCACTATTTTATGTTTTTATCTGCTATTAGGTGGTTGAGCATTAAGGGTTGTATTTTTGGCTCAATTTGATTGAGAAATGGTGTTTTTCGAATAGCAATCTGCTACCAAGTTTTCTATGAAATTTAGCTTGCGGAATAATCTTGTGAATGCCTCTACTTTAATCCACTACAATGGTTTGCTATGATTTTATAAGGGGGTTGATGTAGTAAATCATCCTGTCTCTGTTTTAATTTGAAACATTTTAAGGGTAGTGTGATCCTTTTGTAGCATATGGTTCCTTCATTATAAAAACCTAATTTTTAGAGCAGCCACCATCTAGAGAAGAAATCACATAAATCTTGTTATTGAACTCATCTCAATTGGTTCATTCTTAAGTGAAGAAGGAAAGAAATTAAAGAGTTCTTGACCAAGAAGAGCTCAAGGGATCGAATCATTGGAAAACCATTCAATGGAGTTTAAGTGTTCATTCTTTCCTCTCTATTTTTGTGTCTGTATTCAATTTGAGATGTGCAACAAAATCCTAGTTAGGGAGCCACTGTTCTTTGTACTTTGATTATCATTTAATACAATCCAATTAATAATTTCATTCATTATTTTTGTTGTTTCATTTATTGATTTGGTTTTGGATATGAAGGACCAATTCTATTCTTAATCTTGACTATGAATGATTGATTGGATATTAGGGAGTATTTAAGAGACCATTTAAAGGTCATTTGTTTTTTATCTAAAAACTGAATAGTGATCGAAATATGAAATCTAAATAACTTGTTTATTTTGTTTTCTCACATTTGAATGTACTATAAAATTATTTGTTTTTTAAAGTTAAAACTGTTTGAAAACTAATACCCTTTTTATTATCAGTTGTTATGAAATTTTATGTAATAAGTTACAAACAAAAAAATATATATAAATAATTATTTGTAATATGTATTTATAATTAAAATATGATTAAAAAGTATAATTTAATTAATTATATTTACATATTTAAATAAAAATAATGAAATTATCTATGAGTTGAATTATATTTAAGGTTATTAATATTTTACCTCTTAGAACTAAAAATAATATCAAACCACCCTTGATATTGAAAATAATAGTTAAAACGGTCCAACCTTTAAATGGCATGGTAATTCTATCAATAACCTAACCGATCCATCAATTTGGAGGGTAAAATGGACATTAAAGGTTGAACCAGAAATTCTATCCATTCCCTAAAAAATTGTATTATATTTTTAAATATTAAATAAATTAAAACAAATTCAACAAATCAAAACAAGACACTTGTAACCTTAAAAAACTACACCTATGACCAAAACCTCATCCAATCACTCTCTCCCGACCATCTTTCTCTGTCATCCCTTCCTAATATGATCGTTGCCGTCACCTATCAGATACGGCTCCTCAACCGGCTCATCTTCACTCTCTCCCCCCCATCTATCTCTATCATCTCACTCAACCACCATCTTTCTCTCATCTCTCTCCAATATCATCGTTACTATTACCTATCAGATACTACTCCTCCACCTTCTCCACCAGCTCCGTCAGTACGGTTACGTCTTCACTTGTAGGATGACTACGATGAATATAATATTATAATTACCATATCATCAATACATCATCTTATAATGAATATGGTTATTACGTACAAATCGTTAATTTTGTCACATCATTTAGGTAAAATATTTGGATAAATTTTTAAAAAGTCTAGCATTTTTTTTTCTCTTTTTTTTTTTTTCTCTCTTAAAAGTGACTTATATAATAATATATACAATTTTTAAGCAAAGTAATTGGTGTAAATTACATGAAAGGACATAAAATCGATTACAATGTATATTAATTAGAGGAAGCATTTACATTCCAAACTCGACATTAAAATACGAAATTACGAATGGGAATACAAGCATCAAATGTAAAAACACAAACAAACAGTTGAGTACTAATGTATAAAAATACACCTCTGCTTACACAATTATGGAGACTAGTCACTATTTGGTGTATCCCTGCAGTACTTGGACAATAGAGCAAATGGTTTGCATTAGAGTGAGTATGAGGAGAAAAATTGCAGCAACAGTTTCAGTGCCTTTCCAAGGATTATTGAAATATACCCTTTTCAAGGTGGCTATTGCTTCATTAGTTAACATCTTGGCTTGGTTCCATGGATGCTTATAGTGGTCAATCATCTTCCGGGAAATTCCATAATAACAAGATGGACTTGATACAATACGATTGCAAAGTCTATTGAACATCTTAGCTATTGCTTTATTCTCCCCCAGTGAATTGACAATTATCTCTTTCTCTACAAGCAAATCCACATCCTCTTTGGTGTTGATAATTTGATCCATCAGAGTAGCATAGTTGCATATATGAGTTTCTGCTGGATGGTGAAACATCTCCCAAACCATCAAGTTTCGTAACAGAATTTCTTTATCGTCATCGATTTCAAGGGTCGGGATTTGTAATTCATTTGCTTCAAAACATCGAAACCATTTACCATATTTCTTTGGCTCTGCAAACTGTATGTCGAGCAAGCTTTTGTCTTTAGTGGCTTTAAACTTCAGCCCTGACTTTTGCAACTTTGTCGCGCATGTTAAACTGACTATGTAATTATCACCTGACTCCAGTGCTGGTTTGGCTCTCATTACTAAGGCACATCTAAGAAAATCAATAAAATGTGTAAGTTGTTTTGGAATTTCTGCAAGCGACACACACTTGAAAAACTGATATCCCTCAAAAAAATTCAGGAAAAGCTTCAAGAAGGAAGGATGGGAGCTGAGATGGTAGCTGATTTTCGAATATAAATAGTCAAGAACAAAGTATGGGAGCTGATTTTCAAGTAATAGTAGGTCTACTATCATATAAGAGACCGTCGGTGATTCTAAGTCTTCAGCTGGTGATTCTATGTCTTCAGTGTTATTGTGTTACCTTAGGAAGAGTTCCATGATGAAGATAGCATCCCGAAAAATTATAGGGAAAAATCTAAAAAAACCCCTAAAATGATAAATAATATCAATTTACCCCAACTTTTCAAAATATTAGTCAAAAAACCCCCTCCAGTCAGCCAAAGGCGGTTTCCGTCTGGATTTGTAGTGGTTTTGTGGCAAAAATATTAAAAGACGAAAACACCCTTACTGTATCGAAAATTAAAAAATAAAAAACAAAACATTAATCTATTATCAAACTACTCTTTTATAACAGAAAAATTTAAGAAATAAATAAATAAATTATAATTATAAATAATTGAAACAATAATTATTATTAAATAAAACAAATTAAAAAAAAAAAAAAATCATCAGCATCAAGCATTACCGAAGCACCATACATAAAAACCAAGCATTACCGAAGCACCATCTAGGTTCAATCAACAGCAAACCCATCCAAAAATTAGCTTCGCTGACCCAACAAAACAAACAACATTCCAGTAAGTTTATCATCGCAGTAAAACACAACAAACATCATCATCAAACAACCAAAACCCAGCAAACAACATTAACAGAGCACTATCTCTCTCTCACAAACTTCTCAGCATTAAGCATTAACAAAATACCATACATAAAAACCAAATAAACAACACTAAAATCCCAAACCAAAACAAAACAAAATCAACCAAAAACCATAAAAATGCAACATTGCCATAAATAAAAATGTGAAAAAAGAAATCAATTGATAACTAAATAAAAATTTGAAAAAAAAAAATTATACTTTTTTTCACCATCTGGGTTCAATCAGCAGCAAACGACCCACCACCAGGCAACCCCTGTGACGGAGACGACCTCTGCATTGCGACCCACCACCAGGCAACCCCTGTGACGGAGACGACCTCTGCATTGCGACCCACCACCAGCTTTCACAATCATCGGCGGCAGCCTTTACATGCACTGGTTTCGGTTTCAAAGTAGTTTCGATCATGGATGTTTGGTGCTGACTTGGTGGTGAAGGGGACGAACGACTGGAATCGACGGCAGAAGACGTAGCACCAGCCCAGGGCTTTGACGTCGGCGATCCTGTCGAAGACGAAGATGATGAGGGAGTCTGGTAGGTGTTCGAGGTGGTCTATTGGTTCCCGAAAGAAAATCGAGCTGAGATCCGGCGAGAGAGAGAGACGGCGAGAAGGAAGAAAGGGAAGAGAGAGAGAGATTGAGATGACAGAGAGAGACGACGGTGGAGACTGGAGAGGAGGGAGTCTGGTAGGTGTTCAAGGTGGTCTGTTGGTTCTCGGAAGAAAGTCGAGCTGAGATCCGGCGACAGAGAGAGAGACGGCGAGAAGGAAGAGAGGGAAGAGAGAGAGAAATTGAGACGGCAGAGAGAGAAGACAGTGGAGACTGGAGAAGATTTGAGAGGAATTAGGTTTTTACTATTTGAAGGCCCAATATATTTACCTAAATGCCCTTACATCCTAACGGATCTGTTATCTTTTGGATGGAAATCACTGATCCACTAACGATTGGGTTTTTTTGGATAATAGTTTTAAAACCAGGGGTAGTTTGACATTATTTTCAGTTTCAGGGGGTAAAATAATAATAACCCAAAATTATATGCATATTCACAAGACTGACGATCAGAGGGGACTGAATAATGAGCACGGATAGATTGCTCTTTATTTAGGATATAAGTCTTGAATTCCTCCAAAACCTGTGGCGCTACTCGTTTTTCAAATCTTGTCAAATATGTCTCCTTTTGGCTTTCCAATTTCATCAATTCCTTGTTGCCGTAATGAAGTGGGCCTATGGAAATTACCCTGGGAGTATAAGCTGCTTTATTTACTTTGCAAATATATTGAGGAAGCCTATATATGCATTTGGGATTCTTTTCTTCAACATTGCCAATTGATGACGGCTCTCTGGATTGATGCTCACTGTCAATTTCCATGTTCCTAGATTTTATGGCAAATAAACATCAGTATTTTAGTGATTATAGCAAAAATTGAAAATAACTTTTCGTCTAATGATTATTTATTCGCTTAAGTTGCCAATATTGGCACCTAAGAATACGGTTTGTACACCCATAATTTACTGAAAAAATTATTACCATATTTTCTTCAAACAAAATGATCAATAAAGACAAACATATATTGAATACAAAATAAGTAGAAACACTATCCAAAACTTATGCTCAAACAATGGATAAACTTATTGTTGTTAAATTATCAAATTTTACTCCTACACTAGCACTGTAATTGAAGTAGCTCCTTGCACTCTTACAGTGTGAGTCCAAGTAATCTTCCCTACCCAGCGTCTCAAATTTAATGTAATATTTAAAAAGAAAAAACCAGATGATTATTGTATAAAAAAATGCTCAAGGATTTTGACTATCAAATTGTATTTAATTAATCAAACTTTTTTTTTATTGGAATTTTGAAGAGAATTTCAAACCCATATTGTAAAATGTATTCCAAAATTTAAATAACATTAAGCAGATTAAGGCTATAATAATTTGGTTGCAAATGTCGTTATGTCTGCATTTACGTTATCATCAACTTCATAATCATCAACATTAGACCTATCACCAAAACTATCAATCTGACATAAGCTTTTTGACAACAAACTAACGTAAATCTAGTTTTTGAAGAAAAAAGTACCACCGCAACTCAACAATCTATTATTGGGTCTGTTTCGCTCCAAAAGAAGTATAAGAAATATTAAAAAAAAAAAAAAAAACCACCTCATCTTCCCCATTAAAAAAACAATGATTTTAATAAAGAATAGTTGAATAAATAAAATTATCTTTAAATGTCACTTTTGGCATGTTATTGAGTGTACATAGTAACAGTGTAATTTTAAAATTCCAATGATGGGTGTATTAAGCATTTGGGCGTGTCAACAAAATTTATGGAATGCAATAGCCAGTAGATGTACTACCAATTGATCATTTTCATGACTCTTTTATAATTAAATAATGTATCAAGCGTACGTTTACTACCTTTAGCGGGCTAAATTTGTAGTTATGAAAAGAAATAACATAAATAGAATGAAATAAAATGTTATCAAACAATTGAATTAAACTCCCAGCAAACCTGAATATTCCAGCGGGATAGAAAGCCGTACCTTTGAAAGCACTTGTGTTCCTCCACCGATATCTCCCACTCTTCTATGTACTATGTATTTTATTATTATTTTTTTTTAAAGATTCTATGTGATGTGTTAATTTGAATCCCTTATCACTATTTATATATGTAGGTCGTGCATGACAAATTTATACTCTGATGTCAAGTCTTATGTAAACTCTTTCTTCCTTGCAAATGTCATCATGCTTACCTAAAATTCCTACCAAAATCAAGCTGCTGTACTTACATGCATGCCTGCCCTATTTAATTTGATCAAGACTGTGTGCCTAACCCGGAGCAACACCTGAAACTCGATTCTTTGTGTTCTGTTCACTTGATATTCTACATTGAAAAATCTCATTCTAAATTAATGCACATAGTAATTTTATTGAGAGAAAGAGAGAGACCATAATTAACATATATATATATATATATTCTTATATCCATACATTGTCTATCTCTGGCCAAAATATATTGGTTTTGTAACAGGCTTTTTCTTTTATGGCATAGTATTACTAGCTACTTATAGGGATGTTCTATCTTTCATGATGTTAGTTTGATGGTCTTTCTTTTTTATTTTTCTAAAGAAACAAGTGACATAATTTCACTAAAAAATCTATGGTGGGATCAGAATTTTGGTTTCGTTCCATCAGTGATACGAGAAAATCTTCCACAGATAGTGAAGAAACTATATATAATATGACACATTAATTATTATAATCATTGAATTTTTATTATTAATTTAACAAGTCTCAATAGCTTAAAAATTTTTATTTAATATAAAGAATTTTCCAATCTTTTATGATATAAGTACTAGATCATTAGGATAATCTACTCAAATTTAATGTAAATTTTATAGCCTCAAGATAAATTAAAATAACTATAGCACTAAGCAACGTATGAACTACTTAATGTATCTTCCTCGGTTAGGTGAGGTTTGTTGATTGTTTCATTTATGGTTCGTACAAATGTATTGAAGTCTGCATAGTACGGGTATGATATACTGCTCTTAAATTGCGTTTAGGGGTATAGGCATACTGGTTCTGCATCATGGACCTATCTGCTAAGGAAAATGCCATTCTACTACACGACTAGACCTTTTGGGCCACCTCGTTTACAGTTTTTACGGGTTTTTTTTTTTTTTTTTTTTTTTTTTTTCTGCTCTTTGCTGACCAAGTGTAATTTTTTATGAACTTTAGCTATTTTTATATTCTTTTTCATTTATTGAAAACTCAGTAGAAAATTCAGAAGGTTAAGCTTATATACAAACTCAGGAATTAATCCTGACAATCGAAATCTAACTAAATAACTACAACCGTTAATTCATAACTAACTCCTCATACTTGAATTGATAGCTTGATCTGCAAGCTACTTAATTAATCAGCTCAGTGAGCTGACTATTGTTAGCCAGGAACTTCATGGCTTAAGTAAGCTAAACTTGTTATCATATGCTTATTCCTCTAATCCTGAGAGACTGAAGGTACTGAAGTTGGGCACTGCTGGAAACCTGAAGCTGTCGAAATTGACTGTGCTGGAGCGGAAGACTTTTGTTGCTTCAGCTGCCGAATATTGTCGTTTGTCCTTACATTTATATTACAAACTAGCTATTTCTTTTAAATAAAATAACTTTTCACTTGCTACAAAATCTTAAAATTTATCAAAAATAAATAAACCATTAAAATTTTATAAATAACTTTTTGAAATCCTAATATAAACTGGACCATATCAGGATGTTTACGAAACTAAAGAGACATTATCAATCTATAAATCAAATCAATAAGAAAATTAATTAAGTTCAATGTGGCTGCTTATCTTCAATGTGGCTGCGACCCTCTTATCCGGAAGGATCATAAGAGATTAATAGTTACCAGGTGATTATTTGAAAAAATATATATACATATATATATTTAATATGTCTAGTTACTACAAGGAAACAAAGCGATATTTTATCCATTTAGCATTCGAGAAGAGGAACTCATTTGGTCCATAGATACTCCATACAATTACTTCTCTCCAACCAAGATACATATCTAGGTTTAATTTCTAGCTGCTATTTTTTTCTTTTTCTTTTTCATTTTTCTATATGCTTATCTACTGGCTAGCTAGTTTCAATTAGCAGCAACAAAATAGGATAAAAGTTCCATCAGTCTTGTTTCTTTTCTGCTCTTAAATTTTACATGTTTAGGTCTTCATAATCATGCTTTCATGCATGTAGTTTAAGATGGAACCTTTCGTTTTAGTTTTCAACTTTCATGCATATACTCACTAAACTCACTACATGAGCTATATCAGGTCATGTGCACACCATTGCATACATGACACTTCCAATAGCAATTGCGTACGATACCTTAGCCATCAACTGTATATCTTCATCTTTCTTTGGGCACAATTCAGTAGAAAGTTTGAAATGTGAAGCTAAGGGAATAGTTACAGGTTTTGCATCCGACATGTCAAACCTTATAATTACTTTAGCTAGATATTCCTTTTGTGACAAGATCAAAACACCATTTTTTCTATTCTTGAGAAGATCCATTCCTAAGATAAAAGTGTCAAACCTCTTATACCATTGCCTTGGCGATAGATTAAGGCCGTATAAGGATTTCTTTCTTAAGCAAGCATACATAGTTCTCCTTACCTGGAACCTTGAAACCATCACGTTGACTCATGTAAATACTCTCGTTAAGCTCTCCATGCAAGAATGCAGTCTTGACATCCATTTACTCAAGCTCCATATCAAAACCTGCAACTAGAGACAATAGAATTCTGATAGAAGTATGCTTGACCACAGGTGAGAACACTTCATTATGATCAATTCCTTGTCGTTGAGTGAACCCCTTGGCAACTAGCCTTACCTTAAATCTGGTCTCTGTTTCATGTAATCCATGTTTCTTTTTGAAAATCCACTTGCATCCTACTATCTTCACATTTTCTAGTTTCTTCACTAATACTCAAGTATTATTCTGGTATAGTGATTTTATTTCTTCTTCCACAGCCAGCTTCCATTTTATACAATCACTACATTTCATAGCTTGTTGATAGTTCAATGGCTCAACATCAGATTCTTCCATTGTTGAATTCAAAGCATATGCTACTATATCTACATAGCCATATCTCTGAGGAGCTTTTGTTAGTCTCTTCTCTCTATCTCTGGCCAAGAGATAGTCTTGCAAGTCATTTTGCTCTTCAAAATTCTACTCAGGTTGATCTTTATTTTCTTTAGGAATGTTAGAGAAAGTTGGTTCAGAATCTTGTGATGGCTCCACCTCAATCTGAATTTTTTCTCCACTCTGAGCATTTTCATTTTCAACAAATGTTATTGGTATTAAACCCAAAAGCTCATCCTCCTTAAAAGTCACATCCATATTAATAATTGTTTTTGCAAAACCACCTCCCTTATACCAAAGCCTATAGCCTTTTGTACCTTTTGGATACTTAAGGAATATGTACCTTATCACTCTAGGCTCTAATTTGCCAGTGTTTGAATGGGCATCAACTGTGCACCCAAACACTCTAAGGTTATCATACTTAGCAAGCACCCTACGCCACTTCTCTTTTGGTGTCTTAAACCCAATAGCAGAAGATGGACATCTATTAATCAGATAATAGGCAGTTGTGACGGTTTCAGCCCAGAATTGTGTTTGTAGCTTTGCATTTGAGAGCATACATCTTACTATTTCTAAAAGAGTTCGATTCATTCTTTCAGCCAAACTATTTTGCTAAGGTGTTTCAACAACTGTCATGTCCCTCTGTATTCCATCTTGTTTGCAAAAAATAGTGAACTCATCATTGAGATACTCAAGACCATTATTTGTCCTGAGTTTCTTAACTTTTCTACCAGATTGCTTTTCCACTAGTGTTTTCCATTCTTTGAATTTAAGAAGTGCTTCACTCTTGTGCTTCATCAAGTACAACCATATTTTTCTTGAGAAGTCATTTATGATAGTTATGAAGTATCTATTGCCTCTATGAGAATTAACTCTTGCCGACCCCCAAACATCTAAGTTTACGTAATCAAGAGTGCCGTTGGATGTACGCATACCAATGTTAAATTTCAGCCTAGTTTGCTTGCCAATTATGCAATGACCACAAAAATCGAATTTTTCAATTGAATCTCCACATAGCAGCCCTTGATTACTTAGCTCCTTCAGCCTTCTCTCACTCACATAACAAAGTCTCATGTGCCATAGCCTGGTTTTATCTTGTTCATGTTGAATTCCAACCGTTGAGTTACCTGTAATGATGCTTCCAACAAGACTATATAGCCCATTTTGTCTCTGACCCTTCATAACTGTCATAATTCCTTAGACATCTTCAGTGTACCATTTGTTCCCTTAAAGCTATAACCAGCTTTATCTAGAATGCTTAGTGAGATTAAATTCCTCTTTAAGTCAGGATTATGCCTCACATTAAACAATGTTTTGATTTGACCATCAAACATTTTGATTCTCACAATGCCAATACCAATCACCCGACAAGCTACATTATTCCCCATTAAAACTTTTCCACCATCAATTGACTGGTAAGCAATGAAAAGCTCTCTTTTGGGACACATGTGATATGTACATCCCGAGTCTAATATCCATTCTTCATGGAATTCCTTGGTAGACAAAACTATAACATCTGCACTCTCATAACCACCTGAAACAACAGCAGCATCAGCATCCTCTTGATTTTTCTGTGTTTTCTTGTTCTTTCTCTCTGGACAATCATGTCTGAAGTGACCTTCCTTGTGATAGCCATAACACTTCTTGCCTTTTGCCCTAGATTTGGATTTAGACCTTCCTCTATTCTTATAGTTGTTGTCTTTCTTTTCAGATCTCTCTCTTACATTCAATCCCTCTCCATTACTTGCTTTCTTTTCTGTCTTCATCTCTATTTCTCTAGACCTTAAAGCTTCAAATACATCTTCAAGGGTAAGTGAATCTCTTCCACACTTGATTGCAGCTTTCAGATCTTTATATGAGTCAAGTAATGAATTTAGGACAATAATGGCTTGATTTTCATCACTTAATGCTTCATTAGAATCGATATTAGCAAGCTTAATATTCAACTTCCAGATTATCTTCAAAAGACTTAGAAGGATCCATTTTGAAACCAAACAATTGTTCTTTAAGATAAATCTTTCCAGATAGAGATTTAGTCATGTAAAGAGACTCTAATTTTAACCAAATTTTAGCAGTGGTATCCTCATCATTTACCTGTAGTAAAACATTATCTGCAGTAAAACATTATCTGCAAGGTTGAGAATGATTGTGCTATAGGCAGTCTCCATCAACTCTTACTTTTCTTCAACAGATAATGAATCAGGTAAATCCTTCTCTCCATCCAAAGCTTTAGCATACTTCTGTTGAACCAAGATTGCTCGCATTTTCTTCCTCCAAATCCTGAAATCACCTTTCCCGTTGAACTTCTTGATTTCAAATCGAGTAAAACTCATTGCTCTAGCTTCTACTCTCAGATGATCCTGGAACCTTGAGCTAACTGTTGTGCAAAATCACAAGTGGACGAGCCGAACAAGTAATACAATAATGAGAAGTATCGTCCCACGAGGATTGTTGTTAATTAATGTCCAGAATTAAAATAACTCAATTTTTTTATTTGGCAAGCAAGATTTGATTACAAGAGATGAAAACTACAACTAAGTTTAACTAACAAATGTAAATGAATTTTTATAAAAATTAAATCAATAAATGAAAATTCTAAGGTTTTGATTTCACCATAACTAATTCGTTTCTCCCATTTGTTCTTTTAAACAAAAATTACTTATCCAGTTGTTAGTCGAGATTCCTTAAATTATTCACATAGCCTCTTCCAAGGTTTGAGGAAAATACCTTAATAAGCTTAACTGCTATGTTCCCATACAAGTCAAAACATTAAATGATTCATTAAGATTTATGGATCACTTTTATGGACTATACAAATCATGTAGGTATATTTCTATCCTATATATAATTTATGACATTCAATACAATGAACTAGATACATAAATCAGTTTCCACTATCATTATGATTAACAATTCAACTAAATAGTGATCAATTATTTAGAAGCATTAAGCACAGTATTAAATGTATCAACCAAGATAAAAAAATTTTTAATTAAATTAACCAAAGGATTGAAACATCAAAGTTAAGCTACGTCATAACCTTAGAAAAATAAATCTACTCCATATTAAAATTAAAATTTACAAAAACTAGAAGATTAAACATAACAAAAGATAAGAAAACTTAGTGGATTGAAGCTTCACCGTAGAATTTCTTCCTCTGCTTTACTCCTCCTCTCCAAGCTCTCTCTTTCTCTAATCTACTTGTTATTTTGATTTCTGATGAGATGAATGGAGTGGTGATCCTAAAGCCTATTTATAGGCAAAGTTCACCTCCAATTACATCATCGCATGCTTTACTTCTTTATAAACTTCCACCATTCTGTATCATCGTTTACATCATAATTTCACCTACCTCATGCAAGTCAGATTACATCATTGCTTATATCATAGTTTTCATTACATCATTCCTTACATCAGCATGACATGATATTTATTTTTAGAATACTCGATCTTTAAACTACGATAACTTTTTTATGCGATCTCTGATTCGAGCAATTCTTGAGGCGATGAACTGCTTCGAATGACATTCATTTTGTAACGATGATCTTGTCAGGAGCAATAATACTTGGTGGGGTCCACATGCAATTTTTTCATCAATTTTATTCTGAAAATAAAAAATACAAAAAAATGTAATAATTTACGTAATAATAATAAAAATATCAAGAATTAAGCAAGAATTTAGGTTTAAAAAAATAAAAAAACTCTATAAAAAATAGAGTTATCACACCCCAAACTTAAGATTTTGCTTGTCCTCAAGCCTATCTTAAAATAACACCCTAAGCTAAAAATACAGAAAATAAAAACACAATTTATTTTCTTAGGTAAACACGATGACATTGAACGTATGCCACGAGCCCTTAAACCCCTAGGTGTCCCCAGTAGGAGGAGTTGTGTAAAACCCAAAACCTTATTCGTCGGGGAGCGGATTATTTTTTCAATGGATCGTGTTTTTGATCGAAAATAAATATAATCCTCCAGTCCGAAAATATTCAAAATAATTATTTTAGAATAATAAAATATTAATTTTAGAGTGTGAAGACGGATTTGAAATTAGTAAAAGTAATTTCGGAGACAAAATCAAGTTGTAAGCAGATTTTCGAACGGACGGAAACGAGTTGAATTTCGAAAGCGGAATGGAAAGCATGGAAAGCAAGTGGCGAGCGAAATCCACGCATGAAGGATGCATGTCAAGCATGTGGTTCGGAAACGAAAAAAGTGTCATCCATGCATATAAGAATGAAGACAAATAAAAGAAGTCATGCATGGGATGACAAATGTATGGAGATTTACAAGGAAAGATGACATGTGTAAGGTGATAATTAAGCATATAAATACTTAAATGAAAATCAATCATAAAGCAAAGTGAAGTCAACAAGAAGTTCACGGTAATCAACATCAAAAAAAAAAAAAAAAAATCACTTCTTTTCTCTCTCGATTTCGCATTCAAGAAAACAAACAAGAAGCTTGGTCATCACTTTAGATTGAGAGCAAAAATCGAAATCCATCTTGATCGAGAGCTGATCGAGAGCTCATCCTTGTGCATGTTGAGAGAGACGTAAGAGAGAGCTAAAGAGTGATGGAGGAAATGCAAGCTACTGAACCATGGGCTGTTGGATGCTGAGCATGAACAGGTGAAGGAGATCCAGCACATGCATGTGCTGTCCTAGCTTTCAGATGAAAGTCTGAGCTTGCATGCAACCAAGGACTGAAGATCTACTGCTGCCAGACTGTGGAGTGGTGCTATTGTCGTGGACGAGAGCTGCTGCCGTGGGAGTTTTTGCTATAGGAGCTGCTACCGTGGGTGTGCTGCTGTAGTGGGTGAGTTTCCGTTGGCATTATATTTCTATTAAGAAAGTGTGGATGCTGTTTTGAAGGGAATCAACGTATTCAAGTTGCTGTCATGAGCTAAAGCGAACGTCGTCTTGCCGTCGCGAACGTTTACGAGCTATTTCGAAGCCGAGAATAGCTCACACCAAGGTAAGAGCTGTCCTAGCTGATGTTAATGTGATGTTTTATGTGATTTAAATACGTGAATTAGTGAAAGAAATTAAGGTTTAAAGGCTGGTACAGATTCGGTTACGCAAAGGATATTGGACAGCCCTTCGCGTGAGATTTTCGGAAAGATTTCGATTAATCTTCGTGAGGTATGTTGTAATTTTTATGAACGTTGTTGTGTTGGAAATTATATATGGCTAAGTTATGGATGAATATGATGATGGTATGATTGGGTTTAGGATTTAGAACCTCGTTAGTGCGGAGGTTCATTCGATTTTGTTTCCTTGTATTGACGGTTGATTTTTGAAGTTGATTTTTGCGTGCGAAATCTGTTTTAGGGGCTGTCATAATGAAAAATGTGGGCTGTTATTCAACCTTTTTAATTTTGAAATCATTAGCATGAAAAATGATTCCTAATGATGTGTTTTAGTATATTGAAAAGTTGTTTGGATATCGTTTAATCGTTTTCGAGTGTTTCGAGCAAGTTTTTTCGCAACTGCGAATGTTTTTAGTTGTGAGTTCATTGTCGGATATGGAAATGTAATTGATGATTTACAAGCTACCATTTGTGTTATTAAGCTCATTAAGACGATAAATGTTGTCGTTAGGATAGTTTGAATGATAATAAAATTAATCGGATAGTTTTTGTTTCGTGCGAAATTGTTAAATTGTCAAAATTCGGAGTTGAATCGAAAAATGAATATTGTTTAAGCTTGCTACCATGTTTTTCATGTTTGTGCTTCAAGGTGTTTGAATCTTCGTTTTCCGTGTTTTAAGTAAAGTCACGAGTAGAAATTGATGATAAGTTTAATTGGAAACGAAGGAATCGCACGAAACGTTTAAATCGATAATTCGCGATAGCTAGTTGAAATCCGTAAGATTTATGTTATTCATTTAACTTCGCTTATCCTTTTTGTTGAATCCATTAGAGTGTGGCTTCTATGATATTGCTTTGGATTCGAATAGTGTAGTTACGACAGGCTTATATTATAATGTTAATTATATAGGCGACAAGGCGAAGGAAAGCGAAGTTGAAGAACTAACGCGTGGTAGAAAATCTGGACGTTTCCGTGAGTTAGAAATCGGTGAGTGTAAATTATTTTATGAAATGATAAATGCACTATGATTTCTATACGTTCATGAAAGATTTAAACGTTTTAATATTTAAATGAATTTATATGAATGATGTATGCTTATATATGTTTTTATATATGCATCTAACGAAATATTGACTTTGTGAAATTATTATTGAAATGCACTTTTATGTTTTGATTTCTAATTGAAGCAATATGTTATTCAATAATTATTTTAGCATACCAATGTATTTCAAAACCGATGGCCACCCAATCTCCATTATATGACTGAATTATGATTGTTATGCAGTCGAAGTGCCTTATTACGCGTATGACATATCTGTAGGGGAAAGTCCACTAACTATGGGGGGATCGAGTCTATCATGTCGCCTTCTATGCATATATAAGGTACTATTATGACTGATGCCCTATGTGCAGTGAGGTAACATTCCGCGGTATAGTGGTTATGACTGAGATTGCTCATCCCCACCACCGATGTCCTAAGACCGGGTGGTGATCATGATTTCCCTGGGTCCTATTGGCTATGTTTATGACTAAGGATATGATTTACAAATCTAATTATGAATTTATGATTATGTTATGAATGAAAAATTTTTTATTACGATGTATATATACAGTATTGTTATCTTGTTTTCAAGCAATTATGTATAAAAATGATTATGTAATATCATGAAATTCATGTTTTACATAAATTGTTTCGGAACTTGAATTCTTTCAAAAGATTTTAGAAGGATATTAAACGATATTAAAGGAAACTTATTTTGAACTGCATAACACTCACTGAGCCTTTTTAGCTCATTATTTTTCTTCTTTATTTTGTTTTTAAAACTCCCCAGACGCAGGTTCGAGTCCTCCAGGCGACAAATCTCCAACTCAAGAATAGGCGACTTTATCTGACGACCGTCACTGTTAAATAAAAGTAAATTTTTGATATATAACGGATTTAATATGATGTAAATATTTAAGTTTCATAACTATGATTATGTTGCCACACATATGAAATGTTTTATTTTTAGTTGAAATGGTTTTGTTTTAAATACTTGAATTACGTTTAAACGTTGATTTTGAGATGGACCTGAGGTCTCATTTAGAAGTGGAAATGAATGTATGCATTTTGAAATGATTATCAATTATTATACAGGTGTTTGAAAAAGTTGGAAATATCGGAGAAATAGCCGTTGTGCTGCCAAAAAGTTTTCATCCTAAATTTTTAATGATTAAGAAATGAAACTATTTTACGGCTTTGCTTCACGAAGTCCTTTTAAGTCACCTACATAAAGACTATAAGGATTCTGTGGGGTGCCGGAAGGGCTCCGCTCGGATCTCTTTGGGGGATCCGGGTTGGGTCCTTTCAAGATGTGTCTCCTGAGGGTTTACCAGCAATGATACCTACAAACGTTAAAAGATTCCACCCATAACTCATCAACATCTTACTGAATACAAATTAACAGAAGTCTCATACATGTATGATCCTGTATTAGGACTAAAGATAAGTCACTAATGATCTATATAACAGAATCATCAACAATCTCACACCATTCTCAAAACAATTTCATTTCAAAACACTAAATTCACATGTTATGGACTTATTTTGCCTCGACTCTAATCCTCATAAGATATCTCTTATAACTTTCATGAATCCTAAAGCAAACACTCATGCAATCATATGTGATAGAAGTTATGTAAAGGTATAGCAAAAGTCATTTACATCACATATGAATATAGACGTTTAAAAAGAACTGCACTATTAAGTGAATAGATCTCATGATTGGAATCAAATACTAAGAATGTAGATAGAGCATGATGACATACTTCAACTCTCAAATTGGACTTCCTCTTGAAGATCAATAGGCTTTATTAAAGAATGTATTTGGATTATGATTAATTGATATATAAGAAATTTTAATGTACGGGTTCAACAAGAACTTAAGATCATACCAAAGTACTTCATTTATTCATTTTTTTTTTTCACATCAAAATGTTATTTACAAGCACATCATATAAATAACACTTCAATTCCCTTCTCCTCTTTTACTACATTGCATAATTCCAAGCTTCATAAGGTATGACTATATTTAAAGGTTTAATAGGGCCATTTAATAAGAGTAAACACAGAAAAATGTTTAAAGTGTTTGGCTTCAAAGGGTTTATGATGTGTCTCAATTCAAAGTAGAAAAGTAGGCTTTTGTGAAGTAAAAATTACCTATATCACTTCTAAGAAGTCGATACAATTTTTAAATAATAGCAACTCATATTATCTACAATGATGATTTGTTCTTTAGTATTCAATGCAAAACCTATAGAGATCATCTATTAAAAACAAAGTGAGGATTGTTGAAGAGTAGAAACAAATAAATCCCACAAAAAGAAACATTTAAAAAGCTCAAATCCTCACCGAGGGTAATTTCCACTAATAGTCCATAATTCATGTAAACATGATATTCATCCACTTAATTAACTAAGATCATGGCATTCAAAAGTCTCAAATCATGCAAAGATATTCATGACTATTCCTTAATAAAGATATCTAACCAAAAACATGCATTAAGACTCCATTAACAAATACAAAGTAATTAGTCGACTTATTAGGGCAGAATTGAAAAAAAAAAGCAATTAATGGGAAAAAAATAATGATTTTTTTTTTTTTTTGAAAAGAAAACAAAGATGCGTATTAAGAGCACAAAAGTACTCCTTACTCTACCATCTTTTGGTTTCAATTCCGACCAGTTTTTGAATTTTATGGCTTTAATAATAGCAAACTCTACGTCTAAACTTATTTGAGACATTGTCCCTAATGTCTAGTAAGATAAAAAGAAGAAAAACACAAATGGTAATGCTATTAATAAAATCATAGGATAAGAAAGTTACAACAAAAGATTAAGATCCAATGCACGCTTCTTGTTACAGCTTGCTTTAGAATCCTAAACCACCTGCGACATGATTGGATCAATTTCGAGCACAAATTCTTACAATTGGTTAATCAGTTCATCAACACTTGAAGTTGAGACTAGAATGCATCAATTTGCTTGAGTCGTAAAACCCTGTTCCATAACATGATCAAGAAAAGCCAATAAACCATCATAGAAACCATTAGCATTAAGCAAACCTAATAGCTTTTTGTGAATGTTGAGATGGGCCTAGAACGCAATGTTAAAGATTTCTTCAAACGTTTTCAAACCACCAGGTAACGCGATAAAGGCATCAGCATTGAGTAACATGTACGTCATTCGCTCCTGCATACTCGTAACTTGAAACTCATTACTTATACTCATACCGATGATATCTCTCCTTTCAGCCAAAGGCTTTACTGCGATATCTAGGATTCTGTTACCTACAACATTTGTAGTTATGGTAATAGAACCTCTCAGTCCTAAACTGCCTCCCCTATATACCAAATCTATATTTCAGGTAGCTAAAGCCTTACCAAGTTCAACTGCTGCTTTTGAATATTGTGTACTCATACCAGACTTCGAGCTACAAAAAACATAAATGGCTTTGAATTTGCTGCTCGAGAACTCTGCCATTTTTTTTTTCATACAAAACTAATTATTTGATATCAGTAATGAACGGTTATTTAAAGAAAAAGAAAGAGTAAAAGAACAGTTCTACGATGCTAAACAGTATTGGTCAGGGGAAAAATAAAATGTTAAGTGTAGAAATGTCTAAAAGAAAACACAATCTTCAAAAAAAAATTTAAAACAAGTCGCTAAAAATACAAAATTCAAAATGTTCGGTGGAGAAACGTCAAAACGTAAACACAATAAGCGAAAATATTTGAAACAAGCAAAAAAAATCCAAAATGATAGGTAAAGAAATGTCAAAAAATAAACACAATTATCGAAAAGGTTTACAACAAGTTGCTAAACAAAGAAAAAAAAAATGATGCTATAGTCACTATAAGAAAACAGCCCAACCATAGGCTCGGTATGGTTGGGTATCCATATCGGGCAGTAAGCCTGGCGTGCTTGTTGCCGGTATGGATATTCAAATATCCATACCCGGGCAAATCCCCGGTATGGATAATCATTATCCATATCAGGTTATGCTTGGTATTGATAAAGGAAATAGCATGGTCGAATACGGGTCGACCAACTATATCCATACCGGGCCGCCTGGATTGGCTACGCATTATCCGTTCCGGGCTTTGCCCGATATGGATAATTAATATCCAAATCGGATTTCTACCCGGTATTGATATTTGTAATCCAAACCGGTTACCGACCTGGTTTGGATAATTTTATCCATACCGAGTACCGCTCGGTTTAGATAATTTCATCCATACCGAGGACCCCGCCCGACATAGATATTATTCACAATTAAAAAAAAAATTATTTTATAGATTTTTTTTTTTTGTTACAAGAAAACTAAAACCGTCCAGAAACATTTATAAAATTATATACTATTTAATATATTAATAACATTTAAATTACATAATCTAAAGTTAAATGTTATAATAAAACCTCAGTACATAATATACTGAGATACAATATATTTTGTTGGCCAAGCAATCATTGAATTTACTGCATCTTTCAAAGTTAGTAGCTCACTGATAGGTCGAGGTAGCGAAACACTAACCAATACTTTTTTTACGGAAACGCGCCAAAAATCTGGACCTACCTCGAGGTGATGGACTTTAGCATAAGGGTCTTATGAGTCAATTTTCGCTTCCGCGACCACAATTCCTTTCCCCATCCAGTTTAATAATTTGCATTGGGTTGTCGTTCGATCCACCAACTTGGCTCGAGGAACCTTGTGATAATGACTGTTTGTACAAGAATTTAAATATTGTACGTTAGAAAAAAATGTAAATACTTACATATATATATGAAATTAAATTGAAACAATAAATAATATAAATACAACATATATTTTACCTTATTTGAAGGCTCAGCATATCCTACACTTTTACTAGATCTCATAGCATTTGAGCCACTTGAATATTGTGTCTACGAAAATAATAAATACAATTATTGTTAGGAAACATGGAAATTGAGGACACAAAAATTATATTTACCCCATAATTTCAATCGTTAGGCAACAAACGCAATATATAAAATATTTTCATATCAAATCGATCAACTTTTTAAAAAGTTGATAGAGTTTCTCATGTTTTCCGTACTTGCCACAAATATAATTCCTCTGCAATCTATCAAACTTGTAACATGCTGTTTCGGTGTCTATATAATTTATTAAATATTGATTATATATTAAGGGATTATGTAAATAATTATCCGTTCGGATCCGGATGAGTAATTGAATTTTTATAAAATTCTCCAGACGGGTCCGGGGATAATTATTTAATTCAATCTCGTAAAATAAAATAGAGCATTTGGATTTAAATATTTATTCGGAACCTAATATAGTTCCCATATGTGAATTTGGATTTTATTAAATTTCCAAGCGGACCCGAAGCGAATCCGAGCGAAAGCAAAATCCGTAAAGCGCGAATTAAATGCATTAAAAGTGATGTGTAGGAGTTGGTGCATGGTTGGACAAGTGGCTTGAGAGTTTAACACTTGTAGGACAAGTGTCCAAAATGAAGACAATATATATATATATATATATTAAAATGTGAAGATAATGAGTAAAACAATAGAAATCTAAAGGAAAATATCTTCAACGGTCTGTATTTGCCTTAAGACCCGAGAATGAAAGATAATTAGCAAGAGAGAGTTTGAGAGGAAGGAGATACTCGACCAAGAAGCAAGTTGATTAGTGGGTGCAGTTCGTGGAAGAAGAGAGAACCGAGAAGAGTGAAATGGAAGTGGTGAATGTGAGCTCGTGCATGCAAGAGCTAAAGTGAAGAGCAAGAAGCAAGCTGGAAGTGAACTGTTCGGTAAGATTAGAAGACCAACCAGATCTGAACGTGAAGCTGGTGCAGCAAGGAAGAAGTGAAGCATGGGCAGCAGCTGGTAAGCTCATGAAACCGTGAAAGAAGGAGGAAGTGCAGCTCGTGAGGAGAGCTGTCTGTGAGCTGATATGAGTTCAGACCATGAGCTGGTGGGCTGATTCAGGTAAGAACAGCCCCTAACTTCCTCTTCTTTCAATCTTTGTCTTGGATGAGAGCCACAAGAGTGTTGCATGTATGTTTTTGTGAGTGAAAGTGTTGACCGTGACACTTATGTGCAGTCCAGGCAGCATTGAACTTTCATTCCCTTCCCCATTCGGCTGTCATCAATTCTTTAATGTGAGATTTCATGTTCTGGCAGCGTGTGTAAGGTTTAGAGAGCTACTTTTGAAATAATTTCAGCTTGCATGTAGAATGTGGGAAGTGTAGTTGTTGCCGTGAACTTTGGTAGACACTGCGTTGCCGTCGCGAATGCATAAGAACTATTGGAGACAAAGATCAGCACTTTGAAGGTAAATATTGTCCTAAATTGAGCCTTAGTGTGGTTAAAGGTCTAAATGCTTGATAGGATAAAAAAATTTGATGATTAAGGGGCTGGTGTAGGTTCGGTCAATCTAAGGATCGTGGGCAGCCCTTTGAAAACAATTTTGTTGTGTCGTCTTGATTTTCGGAAGGTATGTTGAGTTTCATTGAGATGATTTTTGATGGATAATGTTTAGGATGGTTTATGGATGAATTTTGATGATGATATGTTTGGGATATAGGATTTAGAACCTTATTAGTGAAAGGTTCGTTTGCTTTTGGTTCGATATGTTTGCGAATGATTTGCAATGTTGAATTTTGTGTTACGAAAGCCGTGTAGGGGCTGTTATGTTAGGAAGTATGGGCTGTTATGTTTTGCTTTTCGTTTTGAAATTTGTCTGCATGAAAAATAGTTTGCAACGATATGCATTAGAGTATTTGAAAGTTATTTGAATATCGCTAGATTGTTTTCAAGTGTTTCGATCGAGTTTTCCGTGATTTTAAAAGGCGTTAGTTTGCGATTTAGTGTCAAATGAGTTGTGATTAAGATGCCATGTTGTTAAATGATATTTGAATGTGATCCAAATGAATATCTATGACGAAAATGAGTAAGAGATCTCATGATGATTTGTTAGAATTAATTTACGTAAATGAAAGGCGATGTGATGATTTATGGGCTGTTTTGGACAAGCAGTTTTTATGAAAATTGTGTGCAGTTGTTGGAATGTTTAAGGATTGTTTTTGAAGTGTTTAAAGGCTATTTTCATGCTATACAAATGAGCTATTAAAGTGTGATTATATGATCTGTAAACGTGATGTTTTTGAGTTCATTAAATGGTGTTTTCATATTGATTTTTGGGCTGTTATACGCCATATGAATGTGCTATTCTGAGGCTATTTTCAATACGGTAAAGACAGTTATAAAAAGGATATTATAAGCTGTTTTGAGGTGATATCCATTGGAAGTGTTTAGGATATGTTATAGGAGAGCATATAGTTATAGCGCATTAAGTAACGCTAGAAATTTATAAATAAACTTTTGCTATGTTTGTTTTAATGAAAGGTCAAGGAGAACCCGACGAGCCGGATTCTCGATCAAAGAATAAGGGTAAAGTATAGGGGAGCATTCGATTCAAAGATCGAATCATTTTTGAGGTCGGTATACACATTATCTTTAAATTTTACTTGAAAGTGTTTTCGTTGTGAAATGAATTTCTTAAATGAGATTGTTATATCATTTCAATATGATGCATTTACAAACGTATTTGACTATACTTGAAATGAAACGCGAAATTGATCTGTTATGAAAATATTGATACTAAAACCAAAATGTAAAATGTGATATAAACGTTATCTTATGAATAGCCCTTGTAAACTTAGATATCGATAAATCAAAATTGGTAATTGACATGTCAATAGGGAAATTAGCAGCTGCATCGTTTATATACATACACTAAATTGATTCATTATGAATTATGAGAAGCACTACGTGTTCGATCCTAAACGATTATGTGTTATGATATATGACCCGGTGGATAATCACCGAGCGACCAATGCTGGGGTCGACCGTTATTCCGACGGGAAGTTACCACGTGCCCGATGCCGGAAACCCATATACCAATACATGAGTATCGAATATAAGTTTACTAAGGGCACTGAAAAATGTTATAAGCAATGAAATAAAAATGTGATATGAAATGAAATGTTCAATGCTTTGAAATACGTTGAACTCGAAAAATTGCGAACTATATGTTTAAGTATTTTTATGCAACGTATATATATATATATTGATGAATATTAAAGTTAGAATCCTTTTAGTTAAGAATGAAATTACATTTGAAATTGAGAAATTAGATTATGTGTATACCTATTAAGCAATCATGCTTAGCGCATTGATTTACCGCGCGCAGGTTGAACCTTTTGATTCTATTTTCAAGCAGGGGAAATAGCTTATACGCGAAAGCTCAGATAGTCGCCATCCACTCTACGCTTTTGGTAGTTATATATATATTGCGTAGGATCATGCATTTTGAAACATATGTATATTTATGTAAATTATTATATTTAACTTATGTAAAAAGCTTATGTATATTTATTAAAAACTTACTTTTGATTATGTATGCATATAAAGTACATAAATGTTTATGATATATTTGAGTAATGAAATGTTTTGGAAACGGACGGGAGGTCCGAATTGAGAATTCTGAAATTTATATTTTAGAAATGTTAAAGTTTTAGTTACAGAAAACGGATTTTGGGATTTCAAAAAAACATAGGAAACTCTGCCAGATTTATGTTTTTTTTTAAAAAAAAAAAAAAAAAAAATTCCTCTATTGGTAACGAGTCTTAGAATGATAACAGTTTTTTCAAAAGTAAAAGAAACGAATTTATTAGGAAAGTAACGTTCTTCGTTCCCGATTTCAGACCATAATGGAAGTCGGGCGTAGGGCGTTACAGTTATTGGTATCAGAGCCGTGGTTTAGGCGATTCTAGACCTAAGCTTCCGATAAATAATTGCATTATACATATACATGCATTACATACTACTAAAGTGAAAAGGATGTGACTCTGACCTGCAGAATTATTTCTTCTGTCTTATGTAGGGTTTAGGATGGAACCCTTTGATGTTAGAGCCGTTGAGGGCGGTGGTGCGTCAGATCAGGGTAGTCCAGCTAGTATGGCTGGAAGTTTGTCAGGAGGGTCCGTAGGTCTTCAAGGGGCAAGACCGGCAGTACAGGGTCAACCCATCTTCATGGAACAAATGGCTGAGTTCTTTCAACATGTGGCTAGAGCAGCACCCGAGAAGTCTATGATTGAAAGGATGGCAAGGTATAGACCCATAAATTTCAATGGGAGAAAAGATGAAGATGCTTCAGCTGTCGAGTTTTGGTTAGAGAGGATAGAGAGGATAGAGAGGATTTTACAGCAGTTGCATTGCACACCTGAGGAGAGTGTGGAGTGTGCGGTTTCCTTACTTCAAGAAGATGCATATCAGTGGTGGATTTCTCTGATTCAATCGGTTCCCCCTGAGGGGAGTTGGGAGTTCTTCCAGAGAGAGTTTAAAAGAAAGTATATTGGTCATATCCACATCGATAATTTGAAAAGGGAATTTATAAATCTGAAGCAGAGACAGTTGACCGTCACAGAATATGAGAGGGAATTCAGCAGGTTAAGCAAGTATGCCAAGGAAATAGTGGCCTCTGAGGCTGATAGATGCATGAGGTTTGAGGATGGTTTGCATGATTATATTCGCCTTCAGGTCAGTACTCATCAGTTTGAGGATTTTCCACAGCTAGTTGCAGTAGTATTAAACATGGAAAGGATTAAGAAGGAAGAACAGGCAAGAAAAGACAGAAACCAGCAAAGGAGGGGTCAGGGACAGTCTAGCTCTTCATAGCCCTTCAGTAAAAAGTAGAAAGGACCGTAGGCTAGTGGCCAGACTCAGAAACGAGGATAGGGTTCTTCTACTCGACCAGTACAGTCCATGGGTTCCGTTGCCAGTGCACTAGGAAATACTGGGGGAAGATCAGCTTTGCCTCCATGTGATCATTGTGGTAAAAAGCATAAGAGAGAATGCTGGAGAGTTATAGGAGCATGTTATTTATATGGATCGCATGACCGTATTCAGAAAAATTGTCCAAAAAATAGTGTCGTTTTCGCTCCTCAGTCAGAAGCATCAACTCCTTCAATTCATAAGGGGAGGAGACCGGGTCCTAATCAATCAGAGGCACAGAATAACAGGCTGAGGGGAGTACCAGACTCCGTAGAGAGATGAGATACCTGTGTTCCGGCTCGTGCATATGCGATCAGGGCTCAAGATGATCAGGATCCTCCAGATGTGATAGTTGGTATGATTTCCATCTTTGATATTTCTGTTCGTGCATTGATAGACCCAGGATCTACTCATTCATACATTTGCACTTCCATACCTAGAGATAAGAATTTATAGGCTGATGTTACCGAGAATGAAATAGTGGTTAGTAATCCCTTAGGTTACAGTGTGATCGTGAATAGGGTATATAAAGATTGTTCCATTCGGCTTTCGGGACATGAGTTTCAGGGTGATCTGATGGTGTTACCATTTCAGAAGTTTGATATGATTTTTGGTATGGATTGGTTATCCAGGCACCAACTTATGATTGATTATCATCTGAAAAGAATCACACTTAAGACTGTGGATGGTAATAAAGTAACTATGGTGGGAGAGAGATCTGATTATCTCTCTAATGTGATTTCAGCCGTATCTGCTATGAAATTAGTAAGGAAAGGGTGCGAAGCTTATCTGGCTCATGTAGTTGATTCTCATCAGGCTGGATCTTAACTTCAAGATATACCCAAAGTGTGTGATTTTCCAGATGTGTTTCTAGATGAATTACCGGGTTTGCCTCCGGAAAAGGAAGTTGAGTTTGTCATTGATATTTTGCCAGGCATTGCGCCAGTGTCAATGGCTCCGTACAGAATGGCTCCTGCTAAATTAAAGGAATTAAAGATTCAATTACAAGAGTTGCTTGACAACGGATTTATTCGACCGAGCGTGTCGCGTTGGGGAGCACCTGTGTTATTCGTTAAGAAGAAAGATGGGTCTTTGAGGCTGTGTGTGGATTATAGACAGTTGAATAAGCTTACAGTCAATAATAAATATCCCTTGCCTCGAATTGATGATTTATTTGATCAGTTGAGAGGAGCGAGTGTCTTCTCCAAGATTGACCTTCGATCCGGTTATCATCAGTTACGAGTAAAGGAGTCAAACATTCCTAAGACTACATTCAGGACTAGATATGGACATTATGAATTTATGGTGATGTCATTTGGACTAATGAATGCGTCTGCAACTTTTATGGATTTAATGAATTGTATTTTTCGTCCGTATCTGGATCAGTTCATTGTGGTATTCATTGATGATATTCTGGTGTACTCTAAGACCTGAGAGGATCATGATAGACAACTTCAGGTAGTTTTGCAGACTTTGAGAGAAAAGCAATTATTCGCCAAATTGAATAAGTGTGAGTTTTGGCTCTCTGAAATTGCTTTTCTGGGACATATTGTATCCGCTGAGGGAATCTGCGTAGATCCGAAGAAAATAGAAGCTGTTACGGAATGACAACCTCTGAAAAATATCTCAGAAGTCAGAAGCTTTTTAGGCTTGGTTGGATATTACAGGTGTTTTTTCAAAGGATTCTCATCCATAGCGACTCCATTGACTGGATTACTCCATAAAGATGTTAAGTATGAATGGACTAAAAAGTGTCAGACAGCTTTCGATCGATTAAAGGTGATGCTTGTAGAGGCTCCAATCCTTACTCAGCCAATAATCGGTAAGGATTTTGTGGTTTATAGTGATGCTTCTCATCAAGGACTTGGATGTGTGCTAATGCAAGAAGGAAAGGTAGTTGCTTATGCCTCTAGACAATTAAAGACTCATGAGAGGAATTATCTGACACATGATCTGAAGTTTGCAGCTATTAGAAGACAGATTTCGTAGGGGAAGAAGTCTGAGTTCACCGTGAGGGATGACGATTTCCTATATTTTAAAGACAGAATCTGTGTTTTGAATGATGAAGAATTGAAGAGGATTATTCTTACAGAAGCCCATAGTAGTCCTTATGCTATGCACCTAAGAAGTACTAAAATGTATCAAGACTTGAAGAATCATTACTGGTGGATCGAAATGAAAAAGGAGATCGTGGACTTTGTGAGTAAATGCATGACATGTCAGCAAGTAAAGACGGAACATCAGGTTCCATCAGGTCTTTTACAGCGATTTCTATACTAGAATAGAAATGGGATCGAATTACTATGGATTTCGTTATTGGTTTACCGCTTACTCAGAGCAAGCATGATTCAGTTTGGGTAATTGTGGATCACTTAACCAAGTCAGCGCATTTTCTTCCGATTAGAGTTGATTACTCATTGGATAGGTTGGTTGAGCTATTCATTAGAGAGATTGTCAGATTGCATGGGGTACCTATATTTATCATTTCTAACCGAGACCCGAGATTTACATCCAGGTTTTGGAAGAAATTGCAGGAAGCTTTGGGTACTCAATTACATTTCAATACGGCCTACCATCCTCAATCAGATGGGCAATCAGAAAGAGTAATTCAGGTGCTAGAAGACATGCTTAGGAGCTGTGTCATTAACTTTGAAGGGAATTGGGATAACCATCTTCCACTGATAGAATTTGCTTATAATAACAGCTACCAAGCAAGTATTAAAATGACACCGTATGAAGCTTTATATAGGAGAAAATGTCGAACACCCTTATGTTGGACCGAGTTGGGTGAAAGCAAGTTAGTGAGGTTTGATCTGATGGAGCAGATTAAAGAAAAAGTGAAGATTATTAAGGAAAGATTAAAAGCCGCATCTGATCGACAAAAGTCCTATGCGGACTTGAAGAGAAAAGATATTGAATATCAAGTGGAGACAAGGTCTTTCTTAAGGTATCTCCGTGGAAGCGAGTGCTTTGGTTTGGAAAGAAAGGAAAGTTAAGTCCTAGGTTTATTGGCCCATACGAGATCATTGAGCGTATTGGACCGGTAGCCTATAGACTTGCTTTACCACCGGAACTGGATAAGATACATAATGTGTTCTATGTATCCATGCTAAGGAGATACAGATCGGATCCATCTCATATAGTCTCTCATGAAGCTATTGAAATTCAGCCCGACATGACCTACGAGGAGGAACCAGTAAAAATCTTGGATCAGGAAATCAGGGAACTCAGGAACAAGAAGATTCCGTTAGTCAAAGTTCTTTGGGGGAACCATCAAGTTGAAGAAGCTACTTGGGAGAGCGAAGAGATAATGCAAAATCAATATCCTCATCTATTCAGTTAAGGTAAATTTCGAGGACGAAATTTTTTTTAGAGGGGAAAATTGTAACATGCTGTTTCGGTGTCTATATAATTTATTAAATATTGATTATATATTAAGGGATGATGTAAATATTTATCCGTTCGGATCCAGATGAGTAATTTAATTTTAATAAAATTCTCCAGACGAGTCCAAGGATAATTATTTAATTCAATCTTGTAAAATAAAATAGAGCATTGGGATTTAAATATTTATTCAAAACCTAATAAAGTTCTCGTATGTGAATTTGGATTTTATTAAATTTCCAAGCGGACCCGGAGCGAATTCGAGCGAAAGCGAAATCCGTAAAGCGCAAATTAAATGCATTAAAATTGATGTGTGGGAGTTGGTGCATGGTGGGACAAGTGGCTTGAGACTTTAACACTTGTAGGACAAGTGTCCAAAATGAAGACAATATATATATTAAAATGTGAAGATAATGAGTAAAACAATAGAAATCTAAAGCAAAATATCTTCACCGATCTTCATTTGCCTTAAGACCCGAGAATGAAAGATAATTAGCAAGAGAGAGTTTGAGAGGAAGTAGATACTCGGCCAAGAAGCAAGCTGATCGATGGGTGCAATTCGTGGAAGAAGAGAGAACCGAGAAGAGTGAAATGGAAATGGTGAATGTGAGCTCGTGCATGCAAGAGCTAAAGTGAAGAGCAAAAAGTAAGCTGGAAGTGAATTGTTCGGTGAGATTGGAAGACCAACTAGATCTGAACGTGAAGCTGGTGCAGCAAGGAAGAAGTGAAGCACGGGCAGCAGCTAGTAAGCTAATGAAACCGTGAAAGAAGGAGGAAGTGCAGCTTGTGAGGAGAGCTGTCCGTGAGCTGATCTGAGTTCAGACCATGAGCTGGTGGGCTGATTTAGGTAAGAACAGCCCCTAACTTCCTCTTCTTTCGATCTTTGTCTTGGATGAGAGCCATAAGAGTGTTGCATGTATGTTTTTGTGAGTGAAAGTGCTGAATGTGACACTCATGTGCAGTCCAGGCAGCATTGAACTTTCATTCCCTTCCCCATTCGGCTGTCATCAATTCTTTAAGGTGAGATTTCATGTTCTGGTAGTGTGTGTAAGGTTTAGAGAGCTACTTTTGAAATAATTTCAGCTTGCATGCAAAATGTGGGAAGTGTAGTTGCTGTTGTGAACTTTGGTGGACACTGCGTTGTCGTCGCGGATGCATAAGAACTGTTGGAAACAAAGATCAACACTTTGAAGGTAAATATTGTCCTAAATTGAGCCTTAGTGTGGTTGAAGGTCTAAATGCTTGATGGATAAAAAAAATTGATGATTAAGGGGCTGGTATAGGTTCGGTCAAGTTAAGGATCGCGGGCAGCCCTTCCAAAACAATTTTGTTATGTCGTCTTGATTTTCAGAAGGTACGTTAAGTGTCATTGAGATGATTTTTGATGGATAATGTTTAGGATGGTTTGTGGATGAATTTTGATGCTGATATGTTTGGGATATAGGATTTAGAACCTTATTAGTGAAAGGTTCGTTTGATTTTGGTTCGATATGTTTGCGAATGATTTGTGATGTTGAATTTTGTGTTGCGAAAGCCGTGTAGGGGCTGTTATGTTAGGAAGTATGGGCTGTTATGTTTTGCTTTTCGTTTTGAAATTTGTCGGCATGAAAAATGGTTCGCAACGATATGCATTAGAGTATTTGAAAATTATTTGAATATCGCTAGATTGTTTTCAAGTGTTTCGATCGAGTTTTCCGTGATTTTGAAAGGCGTTAGTTTGCGATTTAGTGTCGAATGAGTTATGATTAAGATGCCATGTTGTTAAATGATATTTAAATGTGATTCAAATGAATACCTATGATGAAAATGAGTGAGAGATCTCATGATGGTTTGTTAGAATTAATTTGCGTAAATGAAAGGCGATGTGACGATTTATGGGCTGTTTTGGACATGCAGTTTTTATGGAAATTGTGTGCAGTTGTTGGCATGTTTAGGGACTGTTTTTGAAGTGTTTAAAGGCTATTTTCATGCTATACAAATGAGCTATTAAAGTGTGATTATATGAGCAGTAAACGTGCTGTTTTTGAGTTCATTAAATGCTGTTTTCGTATTGATTTTTGGGCTGTCATAAGCTATATGAATGTGCTGTTCTGAGGCTATTTTCAATACGGTAAAGACAGTTGTAAAAAGGATATTATGATCTGTTTCAAGGTGATATCCATTGGAAGTGTTTAGGATATGTTATAAAAGAGCATATAGTTAGAGCACATTAAGTAACGCTAGAAATTTATAAATAAACTTTTGCTATGTTCGTTTTAATGAAAGATCAAGGAGAACCCGGCGAGCCGAATTCTCGATCAGAAAATAAGGGTAAAGTATAGGGGAGCATTCGATTCAAAGATCGAATCATTTTTGAGGTCGGTATACACATTATCTTTAAATTTTACTTGAAAGTGTTTTCGTTGTAAAATGAATTTCTTAAATGAGATAGTTATATCATTTCAATATGATGCATTTACAAACGTATTTGACTATACTTGAAATGAAACGCGAAATTGATCTGTTATGAAAATCTTGATACTAAAACCAAAGTGTAAAATGTGATACAAACGTTATCTTATGAATAGCCCTTGTAAACTTAGATATCAATAAATGGAAATTGGTAATTGACATGTCAATAGGAAAATTAGCAGTTGCATCGTTTATTTACATACACTAAATTGATTCGTTATGGATTATGAGAAGCACCACGTGTCCGATCCTGAACGATTATGTGTCATGATATACGACCCGGTGGATAATCACCGAGCGACCGATGCCAGGGTCGACCATTATTCCGGCAAGAAGTTACCACGTGCCCGATGCCGAAAACCCATATACCAATACATGAGTATCGAATATAAGTTTACTAAGGGCACTGAAAAATATTATAAGCAATGAAATGAAAATGTGATATAAAATGAAATGTTCAATGCTTCGAAATATGTTGAACTCGAAAAATTACGAACTATATGTTTAAGTATTTTTATGCAACGTGTATATATATATTGATGAATATTAAAGTTAGAATGCTTTTAGTTAAGAATGAAATTACATTTCAAATTGAGAAATTAGATTAGGTGTATACCTATTAAGCAATCATGCTTAGCGTGTTGATTTATTGCGCGCAGGTTGAACCTTTTGACTCCATTTTCAAGCAGGGGAAATAGCTTATACGCGAAGGCTCAGATGGTCGCCATCCATTCTACGTTTTTGGTAGTTATATATATATATTGCGTAGGATCATGCATTTTGAAACATATGTATATTTATGTAAATTATTATATTTTACTTATGTAAAAAGCTTATGTATATTTATTAAAAACTTACTTTTGATTATGTATGCATGTAAATGTTTATGATATATTTGAGTAATGAAATGTTTTGGAAACGGACGAGAGATCTGAATTGAGAATTTTGAAATTTATGTTTTAGAAATGTTAAAGTTTTAATTACAGGAAATGGATTTTGGGATTTCAGAAAAACAGAGGAAACTCTGTCGAATTTATGTTTTTTTTTTTTGTAAAAAAAGGAAAAATTTCCTCTATTGGTAACGAATCTTAGAATGATAATAATTTTTCAAAAGTAACAGAAACGAATTTATTAGGAAAGTAACGTTCTTCGTTCCAAATTTCAGACCATAATAGAAGTCGGGCGTAGGGCATTACAAAACTTGTCAAATCCTTGACAATCAGTCAAACCATCACAATATTTCTCAATAAAATGTCATGCATACAATATAGATATATATTTATTTACAAACACAAACATAACAAACAATATCGAAAAAATGTTTACATCCATTTGTGAGAAATGATTGAGACAGAAAAATATATATATATATATATATGGAGACACATTAAGTATCAAAAATAGATGTAAACAAATTATCAGTGGTTTGAGTAGTTTACCGGTTGTGTGGGAGGCATACATGCCAAAACTTGAACTTCATCTATGTTTGGCAAATGAGTCATGAGCAAGTTTGTTAAATTAGTAATTGTCTGCTTCATGGTTGCCATCTCACCATCGACATATTGTTGATATTGTGCAAAACTTTGTTTACCAACCACAGATGCTTGTACAATAGATGGTGTTACACCATGTCCCTTCCTCGAACTCTACCTCGATGCTCCTTACCCATAACTTGTGAGACAATATCATCTCCAAGGGAATGTTGGGTTTCTTGATATAGTGCCTCCATTTGTGCCTATAAATAATGTCACATGATATTAACATTAAAAAAACTAATGCACTATTAAATACTACAATATAAACAATAGTTGATAAAAATACAGTAACATACTATTTTATCAGCAGTGTCCTCATTCACTACGCTTGCTTCTGACTGGCTATCCAAATGTCACCTCTATCGACTTCGGGATCTTCATTCGCAGCCATTTTTTTCTCTCTCTAATATTGATATTGATATATACAAAAATATATTTTCCTTTTTTAAAACAAATAACTATACACATAAAGACAATCATGACAATAAATTCAACTCTTACCAAATCTTCTCGTAGACGTGCCATTCCTTTACGACTTGATGTATGTGGGGTACGATTCATCTTTGACAACTCCCTATAATGCTTACTAGTATCCTGAAATATTATAAAATTCATGCAAAATACATTTTATGTTATTATTCATGCCAGCTTGAGAATATGAATAATAATATTACTGGAAATTCTGGAGACAATCACTAATTGACAAATGCAATCCAATCCTGATCACTAATGTTAGCTGGTTTTAGCATTTCATATCTTCTGTGTGCATCAGGACCAATAGGAATGTCTTTAATTTGTTTTGTCATTCTGCCTTTATAGTGTCTCCAACTTTCATTCATTGATTTTAACGTATGAGCTTTCATAGACTCATCAGCACCAAGCCGTAACTACATGTATACATTATATAAAAGTAATTAAATATGGTCATTAAAAATTAATATGTAACGTTGATATTATAAATATTTGAAATCAGTATATACCTTTATATTCTCCCACACTATATCCTTTAAAGCTTGTGGTACCTTATCCTAGCTACTATAGGTTATAGGTTAATGACGAAAAAATGGATCTTTAGTCAACGAGGTTGTTTTCGGGCCCAAGCTGCAGTTTCGTGTGGATCGTGTGATGCATGCAAAGCAAATAGAATGTAAAGAAGAGATAAGAGGCGAGGAGTAGAGACATGAAGAGATTTTAGAGTGATTTGGCCCAAAAAGATGTCTACATCCACTGTTCACTCTCTCACTATTTTGGCAGAATAACAACACTCCAAAAAAGTCCCTTTACAATGAAAATATTCCCCTATTTATAGAGAAAGGGGAGGAGCTACAGTAAAACGGAATAAGAGAAGAATATACAGTACACTGAAAACACAATGATATGCTACATTTAATGCACCGGGATTTCAATTAATGTGGCTGACAGTGCATTAAATGCGGTCGGATATACATTTAATGCGGCCGAATCCGTCACTTCTGGGCTCTTCTCGAGCGAGATTTCGGGCGGCTGATCTGCATGGGTCATGAGTGGCTATCGAGATCTTAGCCGTAGTCTTTGACAGAGATGGCGTGCGTGACACATTTTGGGATTGTATTCTGCATGGTAGACTTCTGTTGACTCGCAATTCTGAGGAGTACGGCAGAGATGGACTTTTCAATAGCCGAGACACCCAGTTAGCTTGGCGAACAGATGGGTTTCTGATGAGTTGGACATCTGGGGAGTTACGAAGACAGATTATGAATCGAAACCTCTGTGACCGTTAATGACAGTAGGTAGACACTCTCGTAGGTGAACGGATATTCGGGCACGTCCAATAATCACCGAATGACCAGGTGGATGGTCTTGGACGGGCGAGTCTGGGTGCAACAGGTCTGATGGACAGCCCCCTTTGGGTTGATAGCGTAAACGAGTAGAGTCGGCGATCGGACATGGTGGGCAGGTTGTTGGATAGAACTAGCGGGCAGCCTGAGCGACCACGATCAGCGATCAGGTTGAGCAATCACGAATGGGCCCACAGCCAGAAAGGTGGACTGGAAGAATGGTGGTTTACTGAGTCCTTGGGCCACTTCGCCTGCACTGTAGATCTTTCTAGACCCAATTAGTCTAATTTCTAAATTACCCATAACATTAAGCCCCCTAACTCTTGGTGCTTTGTAAAGGACCAGGAGCTACCATTTTTTGAGCGAGCAGATAAGGCGGGAACAGTTACAGTACCTTTTAAATTCTGCTTTATTGCCAGGCCACGTGGAGCTTCCCCAAGCAATGGTTACAAGTCACACCACACGCCGTATGCATTTAATGCACGTCTCTCAACTGATATGTTGCATGATGACAAAATCCCGGGAATCATGCCACGTCGTCAGATTAAGGGCGGTTACACAGCTATCTTGATCTAACAATTGGGGCTCAATTGCTTTTTAAAGAAGGCGACGCTCCATTTTCTTCTTCTCTTGGCATTTTTTGAAAATCAAAAACTTCCTCGCTTTTCGTCTTTTTCTACGATTTCACACTCCCGTTCATCGGTCCTTGATCACCGTCACCAACTACCTCTGCACCTAAGGTAAAATTTCTTCTCTCTCTCTGTTTCCATTGTTGCCATCATCATTTTTTATTCTTTACATGGCACTTGCTTTTCTAAGAATCTAGACTGGTGAGGACGATGTGTTTCCGTACTGAATCTGGTCTGGTCTGGTCAAGCCCGGGATGCCTGTGAAATGATTTCACCTGCTCCTTTTTTTTTTTTTTTTTTTAACCTGGGATGAACTCTATCAAAAGAGGCCCTTATCATCCCCTCTACAGTTTCTTAGGCGCACGGATTGACATTTAGGCATATTAGACTTAGGTTTTCTTTGTTATTAGGTCTGGTTGGCTGTTAGTAGCCTAACTAGTTGCTTTCTCATAGATGTCAAGTTGTGGATGTCGATATCATCGAGTCATGTCTAGCGACAAGGGCTCTAAGGAGGGTTCTTCTCATCAAGACAGAGATTCTTCCAACGTAACCACCCAAGGCGACGCGGATGCGCCAAGTTCCTCTTGGCAAGAGGAAACTTTTGCCAATCAGACCTTTTACCAACACAACTCCTATATCACCCTCGAGGAGCTTAAGACCATAGCCGAGACATTCTATTTTCCTTTCGGGTACAGTGTCATGGTTCCTGCTTATCGCGACCATGCGGCTAATCCTCCTGAAGGGTTCATAGCGATCAGCCATCAACACGTGAATTCAAGGTTTAGGTTTCCAGTCCCCCCATATTTGGTCAACCTACTGAATGACCTAGAGATAGCTCCCTTTCACCTTACACCAAATTCTTACACCCAAGTGACTACTCTGGCCTATATCTTTCTAAAAAACGGTCTTTCGCCACCAACTTCGAACATTATCTAAAGCCTTTTCTTTTTTAAGTCTACCACCAGCCCTCAAGCCAAGAAACGAGATGGTATTTACTATATCACCGCTCGCAATTCTCTCTACAAGGTGCTTCTGCCTCAAAAAGTAGGCAAATCAAATGTAGGGGATTACAAATCCCGTTGGTTTTATGCGTCCTATCTGTCTTTGCTGAAACTTGTCAATTTTGATTTTAACAGCGCCCCTGTGAGCATATTTCTGCTCGCTGCTCGTGCATACATGTACACATCATCATGCCCTATTATTACTAACATTGCGTCCTCGTATATGCAGCTTTCATCAAAGGCTCAGTCAGTCTCTCAGACGAGGAGACAAAGACACTTAAGAGATTTTCAAAGGTAAAGGACCCTAGGGACGATTACTTCCCCACGGGCCCTTTCCTATCGAAATAAAGGCTTGCACCTGGAGTTGGGACCAAGCCTTTGAAATTGGCCTTGGACATTGGACTATGAAAAGGTCGGAAGGTTCAATCTGTTTTTGTCGGACCTGGTAAAGGTACTTCTGCCCTAGCCCTAAAGAGACCCAAAATCATGGTGAACCTTGAAATGCTCTCCCCTCCTTCTTCGCCAGCAGCTGAGACAAGGGAGCCCGAGGTAGAGATAACGGGTTCAAAGGAGCCCCCAGCGCAGGCGACAAATCCGTCAGATACAGTGGTCGCTCCATCTGCCAAGAAACCGACAATGAAGTATAAAAGTGTGGGGAAGAAGACCGTGAAGCAGATACCCCCACCGAAGGGTGCGGCTAGCAAGGGAATCTCAATTCCCAGGGAAGGGTCAGCAAAGCCCTCGGGAGCCGGAGACAAGGGGAAGGAGGCCATGGAGCCCCCTGCTAAGCGTTTGAGGTCCAAAGACAAAGCGCCCATGATAGAAGGGGTTGATAAAGAGCAAGCCCAGGAGGCTGACGCAGTGGAGTACCTTAATGACCTACTGGATCAGCTGCTTGAATTGTTGGGGTCAGACAAGCCAGATGTCTATCAGAAACATATTCGCGGAGACCAGCTGATCGTTTACGCTGTGCGCTACAATGTGTTAGTAAGCCCTATTATCTAATTCATAATCTTGTATCATATCTATACCCAATGCTGACACATTATCATTTCAAACCTCTTTGGCTTTGATGAAGATGCGTCGGGATTTTCTCGACCTGGCAAGAGAGAAAGTCTCACTCGAGAAGGCGAATAGGAATCTTGAGGCGGAAAACTGGAAGCTTATAAAGGAATCCGAAGCTACCAAGAAGACTATCCGCGAGCTCGAGTAGAAACTTAAGGATGCGAAGAAGTCTTCGAAGACTGAGAAGAAGCTTCGGCTACTCACTGCCTCTTCGCTCAAAAAAGCCACTGAAAATGTAGACAAGGTCACTCACGAGGCCATCCTTCAGAAGAGATGGGTTGATGATGCTGAGAAGAAGACCAAGTCGGTGCTACTGGATCCAACTACGGTGAGGGATAATCTTGCTCGTTTAAGGGAGATGCTCCATCAATCAGAGCTTCGGGTCCTGGATGCCGGTAAAGAAGCGACTGAAAGATGAGTAGCAAGTTTCTGTACACTTTATGGAAGTATCACCCTGAACTGAATTTCTCATTTTTCAGGGAGGAAGCGGTGGAGGAGGTGAAGAAATATGCGGCCCATGCTGCCAGAGAGGCCCAAACAAAGGTCGTACTATTTACCCAGAAGAAAATAATTCTGGTAGCCCCGAAAGAGAGTTCTGAGGCTTCGTCTGCTCAAACTAGTGCCCCACAGACCCAGGGTGGTCCTCCTTCAGGTCCTCAAAGTCGACGCCGAGTGGAGGACAAGGTACATCTTCGCCAGGAGCCCTTAGCAAAAAGGATCCCAAGGATACTCCTGCCAGCTCTTCCAAGGCTTCTTAGGATAGATACATTTAATATTTACCTTTGTTGCCGATAAGGCTTATCTTTGAACATTGACATTTATGGGTATTGTCTTCATTTAATTTCATAATGCTTTTCCATTATTCTTCAACAATGTGGGATCCCTGCTAACTTACCATGCTGTTTCTTGAGCCTCGTTGATATTATTAGAATAGATTGTGAACAGGTACGCCGTGCAGGCAATAAGTCAAAAATAGAAAACAGGGATCTGATCGCCCATATAGATAAGAGAATAGTTCTCTGGGTTGCGAATGCACCCTTAGATTTTCAAATAAGTAGCCCTGAACATGACGCGTAGCATGGGGAGTAGGAAGGAACCTTAGTAGATGAATTAATAACTCGACTCCTTTACCGGATAGAAATCGTTATATTAAGAGCAACGGGCCAATTGATTTACTTGCAAATGCCAATTAACCAATAGGCTGATCATGGTTGTGCTATTGTGCAACTGCAGCAAATTTAACATTTTTGACATAAGGTAATATAGTTAACGAAATGTGAGTTTGAGAAAAGAAAAGACCAGATGAGGGACACGTGGGAAATGTTTGCATGTTTTTCTGATCGCCACCCAGACCGATAAGGGCTGTGCTCAAAAGATAGGGACCTGAGTATGTACTGCATAATGAAGTGAACCTCTCCAGCTACACTCACAAGGTCGGAACCTGAGCATTTACAACAAGAGTTGTGGAGGTTGGGACCTCCGCTGCGCTCACAAGGCCAAAGCCTGAGCATTTACAGCATAATGAAGTGAACCTCTCCAGCTGCGCTCACAAGGTCGGAACCTGAGCATTTACAGCGAGAGTTGCGCTAAGGGTTTTGACGATCGAGCTTCCCATTCTTGTTCGCGCATGAACGTGTGGAAAGGGAGGCCAATAAATGAGCGGCGATTAGGTGCACATGCTCATGGCTGTTTTAGCCCCTCTTGCCTTGTTGGCAAGCGAATGTTTAAGCTTTATGCTGGGGCTTTGCCTTTTATGGTTGTGTACCTTTCACATAAAAACACATATGAGCATTTCATGCTAGTGGTAATTCATAATAATAGATGAATAATTTCCATTACGCCTGTACGTCGTTTGCTTCACATGGGTAACAGTACAGTAATATAAATATAATGATTATATATAATAAGACCTTAGATGAATAGCGTTCCACGCCCTTAGAAGCATTGCCCCACTCATGTCTGCCAGATGGTAGGCCCCATTCTTCAAGTGTTCATGGATCATGTATGGCCCTTCCCAATTTGGTCCTAACACCCCTTCACTGGTTTTGCGAGCGCCAGACAAGACTTCTCGTAACACAAGATCACCTGGTTTGAATCGGTGCACTCGAACCTTTTTATTGTAGTGCTTCGCCATCCTCTGTTGGTAGACGGCTGCCTTGAGACGAGCAGCTTCCCTAGACTCTTCAAGTAGGTCTGAGTTAGTGGCCAAGAGCTTATCGTTGTCTCCGAAGTTGAAATTAGCCCTTCGGTGATTGAAGACCTCAAATTCTATCGGAATCATAGCTTCGGACCCATAGACCATTGAGAAAGGAGTCTCTCTTGTGGTGTTGCGAGCAGTAGTGTGGTAGGCCCATAACACCTTCTGTAATTCATCTACCCATGCTCCCTTCCTAGCTTCAAGCTTGGTCTTCAGGATTTGTTTAATGATTTTGTTGATCGCGTCTACCTAACCGTTAGCCTGAGGGTGGTTTACTACTGAGAAGCTCTTGACGATGTCGAGGCTGTTACAGAACTCTAGAAACTACTCACTTGTGAACTAGCTCCCATTGTCTGTCACAAGCTGTTGGGGGATTCCAAACCTGCAAATTATGTTGTCCCACACAAACTTTTCAATTTTCGTTGTGGAGATCTCGGCCAGCTCCTTTGCTTCCGCCCATTTAGTGAAATAATCAACGGCTATGACGGCATAGTTGCATCTGGCTCGGCCTATTAGGAGAGGCTCGATCAGGTCTATGCCCCAGATGGCAAAGGGCCATGGGCTGATATCTAACGGAGGTAGGTTGGAGGTGCCTTGGGAACTTTGGAAAATCTTTGGCACTTATCGCATTTCCTCACTAGGTCAATGGCATCTTGCTTTATAGTTGGCCAGTAGAACCCCTGTCTGAGCGCTTTTTAGGCCAGCGAAAGCCCTCCAGCATGATTGCCACAGTGCCCTTCATGAATGTCCCTCATCAACGCGGTGCACTCCGACTCAACAACACACCTGAGTAGGGGGCTGTGAGGCCTCTTTTATAAAGAATATCGCCATAGATGTAGTACCTTGTTGCCCTTATACGTAGGCGGCAGGCCTCCGTCTTGTCTTCTGGCAGCTTTCTTTCTTGTAGGTAATTGACCAGCTGGTTCATCCACGAATCAGCTGCCACTATGAAGATCATTACCTCCACGTTGGGTTCAGTACTTGGCTTTAACAAAAACTCCACAGGTGTATTTTCGGCACATTCCGTGTCCTGAGCGGTCGTTAGGCGAGCCAGCGTGTCTGCATGGGAGTTCTAGGCGTGCGGAATCTGGTTCAACTCGAATTTTTCAAAGGTTCCCAGCAACTTCTGGACCTTCTGCAGATAGATTGTCATTTTCGATCCCCTGGCTTGGTATTCACCCTTTATTTGACAGATTACCAGCTGTGAGTCGTTAAATACCCTAAGCCGCTCAACCTACATCTTCTTAGCTACGCGAAGCCCTGCTAACAGTGCTTTGTATTCTGCCTCATTGTTAGTCACTTTGAAACCAAACTTAAGGGCACAGAGGAACTTACCCCCATCTAGGCTGATTAAAAGAATTTCAGCCCCTACGCTCCTTTCATAGGAGGACCCATCCACGAACAACTCCCAGTACGGGCCTTTAGAGGTTTCAGCCTTGTCGTCCACAAGCTCGGTAAACTCAACAATAAAATCTGCCAACGCTTGCCCCTTGATCGCCGGTCTTCGTTTGAATTCAATGTTGAACTGAGCGATTTCAATAGCCCATTTGATGAGTCGGCCGGAGGTGTCTGGTTTCTGAAGAATTTGCTTCAACGAGTACCTTGTTAAGACTTCGATTTTATGCACCTGGAAGTAAGGGCGCAGTTTTCTGGACGCCATCACCAGACAGTAAACGAGTAGCTCCATTGGGGCGTATCTAGCTTCAGCTTCCACCAACTTCTTACTGACATAATAGACCGAAACCTGTGCTCAATTCCCTTCTTCTCTTGTCAGAGTTGCACTCAAGGCGTGTTGGGATACCCCTAAGTAGATTGTCAGAGTTTCCCCTTCTTTTGGTTTCGTCAGCAATGGGGCTTATCCCACATACTCTTTCAGCTATAAGAACGCGACCTTACACTTTTCCGTCCACTTGAAGTTCTTGGCCTTCTTCAGTACCTCGAAGAATGGAGCATAATTGTCGGAGGCTTTGGACACAAATCTGCTCAAGGCTGCGATCTGACCATTCAAGTTTTGAATTTCTTTTACGCTGGTCGGCGACCTCATGTCTAGCAGAGCCTGGATTTTTTCTGGGTTGGTCGCAATTCCCCTGTTATTCACAATAAAACCCAAAAATTTACCTGAGGAGACCCCAAAGGCACATTTGAGGGGGTTGAGCTTCATCTGGTACTTCCTCAGGATCTGAAACATCATTTCAAGGTCATCCACATGGTCCACAGCCCGCTCTGATTTGACGAGAATGTCGTCTACATATACCTCCATGGTTTTCCTAATCAGCTTTTCAAACATTCTGTTCACCAACCTCTGATAAGTGGCCCCTGTATTTTTTAGACCAAAAGGCATCACCTTATAGCAATACAGTCCCTGGTCTGTCCTGAACGATGTGCATTTTTCGTCCTTAGGTTCCATAAGGATCTGATTGTAGCTCGAGTAGGCGTCCATGAAGCTGAGGAGTTCATGCCCTGTCATCGCGTCCACCAACTGATCAATCCCAAGCAGAGGGAAGCTGTCTTTCGGACAAGCCTTGTCTAGATCCGTGAAGTCGATGCACGTCCTCCATTTCCCGTTTTTCTTTTTCACCAATACAGGGTTAGCTATCCAGGCTGGGTATTGGACTTCTCGGATGAATTTATTGGCTAGAAGCTTGTCCATCTCCTCCTTTGGGGCTTTACAATGCTCCTGGTTCATTTGCCTCATTTTCTAACAAACTGGCCGATGGTGGGGGTCGACATTTAGCTTATGGGTCATCATATTCGGATCAATCCCAACCATTTTCGCATGGTTCTAGGCAAACATGTCTGAGTTCACCCTGAGGCAATTTATTAATTGGGTCTTTACCTCCGGGGCCAAGTTCCTGCCCAGCTTGAGACATCTCGTCATATCTGCTTCACTAGCCTAGATGTTCTCAAGCTCCTCAACTGGTCCTGTGTTCTATTATACATCGAACTCCCTGGGATCCAAGTCATGGCTGATCCCTGAAGAAGTGATCGTCTGTAGCTCACGCTCCGGGACCACGTCAACTTTCTTCCCTTGAACTCCCCTTTTGATCGCGTCCACATAGCAACGATGAGCCAGAAATTGCTTGCCCCGCACACTCCTTACCCTATTGAGAGTCAGGAACTTTACCGTGAGGGCCTTAGTGGAGACAACCATGTCGAGGTCATTCATAGTAGGTCTCCCCATCACCACATTATATGTAGAAGGGGAATCGATGATGAGAAAGTCTACTAGCACTGTGGACTAGTGAGCGGTGTCTTTAAGGGTCAGAGGCAGTTTAATCTGTCCGGTTAGGATGACCGAGTCTCCAGTGAATCCATATAGAGGTTCGGGGATGCTTTGAGTTGTTCGTCGCCGATCCCCATTTGATCATAGTAGTCCTTATAGATCACGTTTACTGAGCTCCCTGTGTCGATCATGATTCTCTTCACCATCGAGTTACCAATACGAGCTCGAATTATCAAGGCGTCATTGTGGAGGAGGCGAACATCCCGGACATCTTCTTCTGTGAACATAATGTCCTCCGATACTCTTCTGGCTTTCTTGGTGGCGCCCTCTGATTCTCTCTGTTCCGTAGGCTGAACGTGTCTGGCTTCACGCACAAACTGCTCCTAGGACCTATTGGATCCTCTCGCTCCCGAAGGACCTCCATGAATGGTATGGATAGTTCTGACAGAAAGCCCTAGAGTGGAGTTGGGCTCCGGTTGAATTTGGGCAGGCGGATCTTGTGGATGTTGGTGGGGGTGTTGCTGCTGGGATGGTCGCCTTAGGGGCCTCACAACATAATCCCTCAGACGACCATTTCTGATCATCTCTTCAATGGCGTCTTTGAGCCCCCAGCAGTCTGAAGTGTTGTGCCATACTTTGTTATGGTAGGCGTAGAATTTGCTCCTATCTCTTCTCCCTTCAGGAGCCTGAATGGGGGCTAGTCGCCCGAAGTTTTCCCTGCTCTTCTCGGTTGCATAAATCCTGTCCTGGGTATCAGACAAGGCATTATATGTATGGTACCGGCCTTGATATCATGGTCGCTTTCCTCCCTGGTTTCCCCCTAGCCTTCTTGGCAACCTTATGGTTTTCTCTTTGCCACCCAGGATTATTTTCTCCACTGCTCCTCTTCCTTCCATTACTAGAGCTGCCAGCTTCATCTCCCCGGGAACTAGCTCTCTTAGGATTAGTTACTTCCTCCCACCGGATCTCTTTCTCCGCTCGCTAGTAGAATTCTCCCAGATCCTTCACAGGCGACTTGTAAATACTCTTGTACAGCTTTTCGTCTTTCCTCAAACCCGACGAGATAGCTGACAGTACTCCCTTATCCGTAGGGTTCTCCACATTTGTTACTTAGCGCCTGAACCTATTAATATAGTCTTTTAGTGACTCACCTGGGCGTTGACAAATGGTGGCAAGGTGGTAGGGTAGTGTGAGTCGCCTCTTCAATGCTTTGTATTGGTTCAGCAATTTCTACTGACATTCCTCCCAGTTGTTGATGCTCCGGAGGGAGAGGTTTCTAAACCATGTTCGCGGGATGTCTCTGAGTGTAGTTGGGAACACGCGACATTTTACAAGCGGACTCGTCGTCTGGAGGTCCATCTGAATGTTAAAAGCATCCAGATGGTCATAGGGGTCTGAGTTCCTTTTGCACTGGGGGATGTTGGGAACTTTGAATCTCGGAGGAAGTGGTTCTAGCTCAATTTTTGAAGTGAATGGGGTTCTCTCCCCAGTTTGCCCCTTTGTTCCTGTACCCCGGGCCGTGCTTCTAGCTGTCGGACCCTCTGGAGGAGTTCTGCAACTAACGTGCCCCGCGTCTCGATTCCCCTAACAACGAACTGCCTGTCCCTTCTACTTGGGGATCGGTTATCTCTAGCCCCTAATCCTCCTGCATTAAGCCTTAGCCCTACTCTATCCCCGCTAACCGAGATTTGATCGTGGCCGCAGCCAGCTTACTCCGGTAGGTGTTCATTGTGGGCTCGAGGAAGCCGAGCGTTGGAATGCATGCTTGAGGAATGGACTGACCTTTCTTGTTCGGACTCTCTCATGTTCCTCCCACTCATGTTAGGGTCTTCCTCGAGGAACATCCCTCTTTAGAGGGGCCTGGGGAGGGGGGAGGGGAAAGGGGGGGGGGGGGGTGGCGGCGGTGTGGCTGAGAAGGCTGAGCTTGAGTCTGGATCAAGGTCCTTACCTCTCCCACCAGTTGAGCCACTGTGTTTTCCAACATTTCCTATCGCCGTTGTAGTGCTCGTATAGCATCTCCCCCTGCAGAATTAGACACGGGTTGGCAAGTAGGAAAAGGAGGTATACCTTGGGCATTTCTTGCTACAGGCGCACTGGATGTCCCCACACCAACTTCGGGTATCCCTCCAGTAGACATGGCATGTTGTTGGTCTGAAGTTTCCTGATGGTTTTCTATTGCATTAGAGTCCCTGGGATCCTCCTTCTGACCATGGCGAGTAAAGTACGAGCTCCGAAAGCTAGAAAATAAGAAGGTGGTGAAATTGAAGATAGGCCCCTCCTTTTAGCGCCAAAAATATTAACGTCTGAAAAATGGATCCTTAGTCAACGAGATTATTTTCGGGCCTAAGCTACAGTTTCGTGTGGATCATGTGATGCATGCAAAACAAATAGAATGTGAAGAAGAGATCAAAGGTGAGGAGCAGAGACACGAAGAGATTTTAGAGTGGTTCGGCCCAAAAAAATGCCTACGTCCACTGTTCACTCTCTTACTATTTTAGCAGAATAACAGCACTCCAGAAAAGTCCCTTTACAATGAAAATCTTCCCCTATTTATAGAGAAAGAGGAGGAGCTACAGTAAAACGAAATAAGACAAGAATATACAGTACACTGAAAACACAATGATATGCTGCATTTAATACGCTGGGATTTCAATTAATGTGACTGACAGTGTATTAAATGCGGTCGGATATACATTTAATGCGGCCGAATCCGTCACTTCGGGACTCTTCCAGAGCGAGATTTCAAGCGGCTGATCTGCATGGGTCATGAGTGGCTATCGAGATCTTAGCCATAGTCTCTAACAGAGATGGCGTCCATGGCACGTTTTGGGGCTGTATTCTGCATGGTACATTTGACTACTGTTGACTCGCGATTCTGAGGAGTACGGCGAAGATGACTTTTCAACAGTCGAGACGCCCAGTCAGCTTGGCGAACAGATGGGCTTCTGATGAGCTGGACATCTGGGGAGTTACGAAGACAGATTAGGAATCAAAACCTCTGTGATCGATAATAACAGTAGGCAAACACTCTCGTAGGTGAACGGATATTCGGGCACGTCTAAGAATCACCGAATGACCAGACGGATGGTCTTGGATGGGTGAGTCTGGGTGCAACAGGTCTGATGGACAACCCCTCTGGGTTGATAGCGTAAATGAGCAGAGTCGGCGATCGGACATGGTGGGCAGGCTATCGGATAGAACTAGCAAGCAGCTTGAGTGACCACGATCAGCGGCCAGAACTAGTGGGCAGCCTAAGCGACCACGATCAGCGGTCAGGCTGAGCAATCACGAATGGGCTCCCAGCTAGGAAGGCGGACTGGAAGAATGGCGGTTTGATGAGTCCTTGGGCCATTGGGCTTGCACTATAGATCTTTCTGGGCCCAATTAGTCTAATCGCTAAATTACCCATAACAGGTACCATCTGAGCTGCAATGGCGTCGCAACTTGAACTGTAGATCATCGAATTTTCTTCAATTGGTTGGCCAACTTCATTAATTTGTATCCCTATGGCTTCGACCTTAGCCATTTTCTCATAATCCAAGCAGTTAGGACCTCTTCCTCTTCTTTTCCTCTCTCCACTAGAGCTACCTAAAGACGGACCAGTAGATGTTCCTTCAGTCGACATCTGAAAATGTAATGGAAATAAAATATATTAGAATCCAACACCAAATAGCATTATCAATATATAAAATTATTTATATAAAGTCAATCAATCCATTTAAAAAAAAAAATTGATAGAGTTTTCCTTATTTTTCGACCTTACCAAAAATAAAGTTCACCTGTAATGTAAATAGTAAAGTAATTTCACAACGTATTTAATCACATCAGAGACTCTGTCTCTGCATAAACATGAACACAAAGACGATCCATTTTGCAAAAATTTTGATAGAGTCTCTCCTATTTTATGAAGTTAACCTGTAACGTAAATAGCAAAGTAATTTTACAACATTTTTAATCACATCACAGACTTTGTCTCTCCGCAAACATGAACACAAACAATATATATACACATATATTATAGTTAAAATTTGAAAATGAAATTATATTCATTAACATTATATATTTACAATCAATTCCTCATAATCTATCCGAGCATAATCCTCACTATCATCCATACTAGCAACAAAATCAGACACATCTAATGGTGTAGTTTTCATATAAGCATGCTCATCGAACTTATCTAGATCATGAAAACCTCTCGGAGGTGCTCTTAAAACAACATACTAATTAGAGTTATCAGTTTCCTTAGAATAAAACACTTGTGTCGCTTGTAAGGCTAAAATGAAATGATCTCTATCCCATTTATTTCCACGTGGACTAAAATTAACTAGGGTGAACCCATATTCTTCTCTAACATCACTCGTACTATCCATCCAATCACATCTAAATAATGGGACACGAAATACAAAGAAATCCAACAAAAGTATTTATTTTAAAACTCCATAGTAAATCATCTTCTTGACAACTTGAGTGTCGTCTCTTTCATTAGAAACAGTTTCTGCTTCAAAAGAAACACCACTATCTTGTGTAGTTTTCTCACTACTTTTTATGTAGTATCGTTTCCCATTCGCAACATAGCTTGAATAGCATGTGACTTGCATACTTGGTCCAAGTGCTAGAAACTTCAAATTTGGGGCCATATCCATTGTATTTAATTAATCATGGACCTGTTTTCGAAGATTACAATTTAGATTTTCACCTTATTAAAAACTAAGGAAAATACATACATATTATTAACGTATAAGTTAGTGAATTCACCTTATTTCTAAACCATGTTAGAAATTCTCTGGTATGGGTCATATGCAACAAAGTTAGTCTACTTAACAGATTTGGATCTAATTGTTAAAGCTCTTCCAGGTGCATGCTAATAAACATTTATATAAATAAAAACAATATGACCAAATAAGTATCACGTTAGTAATTTTAACTAATATTCACACTATATTCAATTCGAACACCACTTACTTAATGTATGGTTCCATTAACACACTATTCAACAGTATAAACATGTGTGCAATCTGTAGGATGTCTGCAAAAATCGTTTTTAATGTCGCTGCAAATGTGGGATGTCCTTCCATCACATTTTGAAACATAATATCTTCATTTCTATTGTGCTTCTCACCAACATCTGCTACTTGTGAAACATACCTACTACAAAATTGCATGCATTCATCGACTAAATAGCATTTAGCTATGCAACCCTCTGGTCGTGCACGATTTCTTACATATCTTTTTAACAGCTTCATAAATCTATAAAATGAATATATAAAAGTAAATAAAATGAAACTATATCATTAATTGTAATTCATATGTAAATAATAGAGTTAGAATAACCTTTCAAAATGGTACATCCAACGATATTGAACCGGTCCACATAAGCGAACTTCTCTTGTTAGATGAATTATAAGATGGACCATTATATCAAAGAAAAAAGGAGGGAAATAACGTTCAAGCAAACACATCGTAACTGCAACTTCATCTTCCAATGAGTGTAACTTATCTCTATCTAAGACTCTTTGACAAATTGCATTAAAAAATGAACAGAACCAAATTATGATAATTCTTGGCCCTTTAGGCATGAAACCCCGTATTACCGTCGATAACAAATGTTGCATCAAAACATGATAGTCATGAGACTTAAGTCCAACTATCTTACAGTCACTCAATGAAATGCAATTAGATATGTTTGAATCATAATCATCAGGCATCTTTAAATTGAACAATCTCTTACAAAATTATTGTTTTTCTACCTTTGATAGAGTGTGTGGTGCTGCAGGTAAATATAATTTAGCTCCATCCTCTTTCACATGAAGGTCTTGTCTAATCCCAATCTCTTCTAGATCTCTACGAGAATTAACACCATCCTTAGTTTTTCCATGGAGGTCCAACAATGTGCCAACAATACTCTCACCAATGTTTTTTTCAATGTACATTACATCTAAATTATGACGCATGCACAAATCTTGTAAAAAATGATGATGGTCAATTTAATATAAGGTTACATAAAATTGAATAAATCACATTATCTAAGGAATTAAAAATCTAATCTCCCAATACGGAAGATCAAAGAATATCGACTTCTTTTTCTAGATAGGATGCCCTTTTCTCTTCCTTTTTCCTTTAACTTTCTTGTCCCAATCATTTTCAACTTTTGAACATGCACATCGAATTTGTTTACCATCAAGGATCTCTAGAGGATCACCTATTTCTTCTTTCCCATCAAACCATGATTTCTTCTTTCGAAAAGCATGATTCTTTGGAAGAAATCGGTGATAACCCATATACACATGTTTATTACTATATTTCAATCTTTGTGAATATATGTTAAACCCACATATAGGACAAGCAAATTCACCTTTCAGATAACATCGTGCTAAGTTTCTATAAGCAGGAAAATCATTTATGGTCCACATTAACATAGCCCTTAAGTTTAGGGTGGACTTAGTAGAAGAATCATACACTTCGGTTCCCGAGTGTCATAACTTATTCAAATCTTCGATTAGTGGCTGCAAGTATACATCAATATCATTTTCAGGTTGTTTTTCTTCCTGAAATCAATAATGTTAACATCAAATTTTCTTTCGACATACACTTCCATGGAGGTAGATTGTACATAACTAAAATTACCGACCAACAACTATAGGTTGTACTTAGGTTGCTATAAGATTAAATCCATCCGCAGCCAAGCCCAATCTCAAATTGCGTGGCTCTGAAGCAAAAGATGGCCATTTTCTATCTACAATCTTTCAGGCTTCAGAATCAACGGGATGACGCATCTTTCCATCTTGGCTTATATGGGTAAAATGTCATTTTAAGTCGGTAGCCATTTTAGTTGATGTAAATATTCTCCTAAACCACCGTATGATTGGAAAGTATCGAAATACTTTAGTCGATCCTCTTTTATGAATCTTTTTCATAACTTCGTTTACTTTTCATCTACAAGCGCCACACTTTGGACATTCTTCATGATGCTCCAATTCCTTTCTAAAGAGACAACAATCATTGATGCATGTATGGATTTTCTCATACCCTAAATTAAACACATTCAACAACTTTTTTGTTGAGTACAATGATTCCGATAGAACATTATCTTACGGCAACATGTCTTGAACTATATTAAGAAGTTCATCAAACCCCTTATCGGATAGACCATAAGTAGTTTTATGTTTATATAAAGCTACAATAGCCGATAATTTTGTGTACTTTGAGCAACTTTCATATAAAGGAGTTTCAATATCTTCTAAAGTAGCAGTTATGTCTTCCTCTCTTACTTCATTATCATCAAGTTCAACAGTATAAGAAGTTTCAAGATTTACATCACTATATATTCTAAATGTATTGGAAGTGTTTTCAACAGGTGTGGAAGTTTTCAAGGGTTCCCCATGCATAAACCAAGTACTATACTGAAGATCCATCCCATTAATGACTAAGCGCTTATACACTATCTTCGCGTCATAATACCTCTCATTCAGACATTTTATATAAGGGCAAGAGATGAAACCAGAATTAATTGAATGTTTGTTCGCAACCTCAACAAAGTTTTTAGCTCTCTCCCTATATTCTTTCGACACTTTAAAAGTTTAAAAACGACAAAAGAAATTATTAAAAAATATATCAAGGTTAAATTTTATGTCTGAATTTAATAAGTTTATAATATTAACCTTGAAAATTTTAACCACTCCTTATCCATTTGAATGCATATAACATTAAAAAACAAACACGTAACAACATAGTGTTAAACTATATTAAACTATTAAACTTTCTGTATAATGAATCAATATACAACAATGAATAATTAATAACATTTATTTATCAATTTTTATCTATAACACCACAAAAAAATTAATAACACCACAATAACTATTTATCAAATTTAATATGATATTCATTGATAACACCACAAAACAATTATATGATTTTATGACTAACTGAAACAGATAATATAAACTCTATTATAATACTCCAAAATTTCAACAATCCAAAAACTACATGTCATATATTTTTAAAAACATTTTATATAGCTCAAATTATCATCCATATTTCTACACCCTAAACTTCTTAAATAAAATTTTCAATTTCAATATATCCAAAACAATCCACCTTAATAATGACCATACCTCTTTGATAGATAAAATCAAACACTGTAATATGAGGAAATCGACCAAGATATCGTTCCCAGAAGAGCATTCAAATAATTATTCAGCTGCAAGAAAAAAAAATTAAAGTACAAAGATTAGAAAAAAAAATGTATTGGCCGGACTGCCGCTCTGGCTGTTGAACAGCAGTCCGACCGTCCACTCCAAGCGAACCAGAAGAAGAAGACGAAGAAGCAGAAGATGAAGAAGAAGAAGAATAGCAGAATAAGAAAGAAGAAGAAGACGTAAAAAGACGTAAAAAGAAGAAGATGATGAAGAAGAAAAGGAGGAGGAGAAGAACAAGAAAAGAGAAGAATACCGACGAGACGATGATGGAGGAGAGGTTCGACGTCGTTGAAAGGCTGGTGGAGCGGCGGTGAGGTGGCGGCAGCAACAGCAGCGGCGATTAGGGCTTCTAGAGAGACAAAATGTGAAAAAGAGATAGAGAGAGAAATGAGAGGTGAACAGGTCGGCTGGGTGGTTTAAAATGCCCAAATTAACCATATCGGGCGGTCAAGGGCCCGATATGGATAATCTATATTTTTTAATAAAATGGATTATCCATACCGGTCGGGTCGATAATCCGGGTTTCCTTACCGGTCTGGTCGGGTGCCCGGTAAGGAAATTATAAATTTTTTTAAAAGTATTATCCATATTGGGCACCCGACCCGACTGTTATGGATAATTAGATTATCCATACCGGTCAGGCCTGGTGTCCGATATGGATAATCCTTTGATTTTAAATTTTAAAAATATTAAATATCCAAACCGGGCGTCCGACCCGACCGGTATGGATAATCTAATTATCCACACCAGTTGGGTCGGGCGCCTGGTATGGATAAAAAATTATTATTTTTTATATAGTTTTTAATATTATCTATACCGGGCAACATGACGCCCGGTATAGATATTAACTTTTCTATACCGGGCACCCAGTGACCAGTATGGTTAATTGAAAATTCAATTTATTATTATTATTATTTTTATTATCCATACCAAGCCTGCCCGGTATGGATAGTCCAACTTTGTTACCCTCTTTTCTTGTAGTGAGTAGTTGTGATTGTGGCTCACATATTCCTTTGGTTTTACGTCTAGAAACGGCTTAAATACCTTCTATGAGATGAGGATCGGCTTCCCATCCAGTTTTCTTATAAACTTGACAAACATAGTCTTTTAAAATCAGATTCCCATTACTGTAACGCTGTTTTTCTTTACTGAATAGCTCCCATAAATCTAAAAGAATGCGTTGAACTTTCCCACAAGGATGCGTCTCAAGAGTCTCAAGGATATCATCTAGAGACTCCTTACTCAGCCCATTCTTTATGCATTTAATTTTATCTTCTCGATTTATGAACAAATATCTAGGATTTTTACAGCGTGTGTCGCAGTTCCATCTTGCACACTTATGGCAGACTCCCATTCTCTTAGCTCTCCTTTTCTTTAAGTAAGAATTTCTTCCAAATCCTGGTAAATGTTTAATGAATGAATCATTCAACTCACCTGCTAGACGTACTTTAGCTTCAATGATCCACTGAATATGCTTTGGAAGACCTAAATATGTTAGTGCCCCCATTCTTTCGAGTCTGCACTTGTAAATCTTTTTAAGTACATCTTGAGGCAGAGTAGGGAAATAATTTTTGAGTGCTGTAAGACATGTCTCCATCTCTGAAAGAAAAAAGAAATTATCAAAGAAAAAAAATAACACATAAAGAACACAATAACACACAAACAAAATAAAACTAGCTAGAAAGAAAAACTTAGGTTAGGTTGCCTCCCAAGAAGTACTTAATTTATAGTCATTAGCTTGACTATTGAAAACGCTTTAAGTTGGGTCTGAAAGCACGATGATGGATTTCTGTTGAGGTTCTCCACCATCCATGTAAGCTTTAAGTCGTTGTCCACTAACTTTGAATCGACGATCTACATTTTGAATTTCAACAGCACCATGTGGAAAAACTTGAATAACTATGAAAGGCCCAGACCATCTAGAGCATAGCTTACCTGGGAACAAACGTAATCGTGAATTAAATAAAAGAACCTTCTATCCTAGAGTGAAATCTCTGTTTAGGATACGTTGATCATGCCACTTTTTGGCGCATTCTTTATAAAGCTTAGCATTTTCATATGCACCATGATGGAATTCGTCCATCTCATTGAGTTGCAACCTTTGCAGAGCTCTTGACGCTCCTATGTCAAAATTTAACTTTTTGATTGCTCAATATGCACGATGCTTAAGTTCAACAGGTAAGTGGCATGCTTTTCTGAATACCAATTTATATGAAGACATCCCAGTCAACGTTTTGAATGTTGTTCTGTAGGCCCATAATGTATAATCAAGCTTTTTCGACCAATCTTTTCGAGATGCACTTATCGTCTTTTCCAAAATCCATTTCAGTTCTCAATTTGAGATTTCAGCTTGTCCATTCGTTTGTGGGTGGTAGGCTATAGCAACTTTGTGTTTGACTCCATATTTGGCTAGAAGAGCATCAAAATACCTGTTGCAAAAATGCTTCCCTTCATCACTGATGATTGCTCTTAAAGTTCCAAATCTGGTGAAGATATTTCTACGCAGAAAATTCACCACCACCTTAGAGTCATTAGTTGGCGCGGCAATGGCTTCAACTCATTTTGACACATAATCCACGACCACCAGAATATAGAGATTCTTGAAATACGGTGGAAATGGTCCCATGAAATTGATACCCCAAACATCGAACAACTCCACTTCCAAAATATTATTTAGGGGCATCTCATGCCTTCGCGAAATGTTACCTATGCGTTGGCACTGATCACATGCAACAACGTACAATTAAGCATCCTTAAAAATGGTAGGCCAATAGTATCCAGATTGAAGAATTTTGCCTGCAATTCGATTGACCCCAAAATGTCCACCACAATCAGAAAAATGACAATGGTAGGAAATATCTCATGCTTCATCTTTTAAGACACATCGTCAAAAGATCTGATCTGGATATAATTTGTACAAGAACGGCTCATCACAATAGTAATGTTTTACATTCGCCAAGAATTTCTTCTTTTGTTGCTATGAAAGGTCAGATGGATAAACTTTGTGAGAAAGAAAATTAACAAATCAACATACCATGGAATATTGCTTGTATTCAAAACGAAGAGCTGTTCATCAGGGAAAGTCTCTTTAATTGCTATGTCGAGATCATCCTTATCCCTTCGTTGCTCTGGTCTAGAAAGATGGTCGGCCACCACATTTTCACTTTCCTTCTTATCTCGAATCTCTAAATCAAACTCTTGTAGCAGAATGACCCATCGGATCAGGCGTGGTTTTGCATCTTTTTTCTCCAGAAGGTACTTGATGGCCGAGTGATCTGTGAATACAATGACTCTGAAACTGATCAAGTATGGTCGAAATTTGTCGAATGTGAAGACTACGGCTAGAAGCTCTTTCTCAGTGGTAGCATAGCTGACCTGTGCATCGGTTAATGTACAACTAGCATCATAAATGGTATGGAAAACCTTACCAATACATTGTCCTAGCACAGCTCCAATGGCATAATCGCTAGCATCACACATCAGCTCGAACGGCAAAGCCCAGTCAGGTGTAATAACAATTGGGGCTGTCACAAGGGCCTTTTTCAGTATCTCAAATGCCTCTCTATATGTATTATCAAAGTGGAATGAAACACCCTTCTCGAGCAAATTGCATAATGGCTTTGTTATTTTCGAGAAGTCCTTGATGAATCTTCTGTAAAACCCTACATGCCCTAAGAAACTTTGAACACCTTTAACAGATGTTGGTGGTGGCAGCTTCTCAATTGCCTCAATTTTGGCTCTATCAACCTCAATGCCTTTAGCTGAAACTTTATAACCTAAGACGATCCCTTCTTGTACCATAAAATGACATTTCTCCCAGTTAAGAATCAGGTTTGTCTGTTCCTATCTTTTCAGTACTTGTGCTAAGTTATCCAAACAAGAATCAAATGATGAGCCAAATATTGAAAAATCATCCATAAATACCTCGATAAAGCATTCCACCATGTCCAAAAAAATTGACATCATGCATCGTTGGAAGGTGGCTGGTGCATTGTATAGACCAAATGGCATTCTCCGAAATGCGAACGTTCCATATGGGCATGTGAATGTAGTCTTTTCTTGGTCCTCATGTGCTATAGAAATCTAATTGTAACCAAAATAACCATATAGAAAACAGTAGTAAGAGTGACCTGCTAATCTGTCAAGCATCTGATTGATGAAGGGTAAAAGGGAAGTGATCTTTCCTGGTTGCCTTATTTAGTTTCCTATAGTCAATGCACACTCTCCATCCGGTTACTGTTCGTGTTGGAATCAGTTCATTGTTTTCATTGGTGATTACTGTCATACCTCCTTTCTTTGGTACCACTTTCACCGGGCTTACCCACGTGCTGTTGAAATAGGATAAATGATACCTGCATCCAAAAGTTTAAGTACCTCTGCTTGAATAAACTCCTTCATGTTTGGATTTAAACGTCGTTGGTGCTCGATGGATGGTCGGTACTTATCCTCCATGAGAATTTTATGTTGGCATATAAATGGGCTAATTCCTTTAATGTCTGCGATCGACCATCCAATAGCCATCTTGTGTTCTCATAGTAATCGTAAAAGCTTTTCCTCGTATTCTCTACTTAGAGAAGATGAAATAATGATAGGTAGTGTAGATGAAGTACCTAAGAATGTGTACTTAAGATGAATTGGAAGTGGCTTGAGCTCCAACTCTGGTGGTTTTTCTGTTGATGGTACCGGTTGTCTCTTACTCGCTCCAAGCTCCTCGAAAGGTCATCTGATAAAGATGGGAGGTGAAGCTTCCAGTTGGTTAACACATTCCATGAGGTTTGAACTTTCTAAGTTTGGTGCTCCATTTAGGCAAGCTTCAAGTGGATCTTTTGGAGTGATGGTTTGATGTATTTCTTTGATACATTCATTCACCATATCTATCCTCATGCAGTTGCCAACATCATATGGATGTTTGAGCGCTTTTAGCACATTGAAGGTCATTTCTTCATCTTGAACTCTTAGTATGAGTTTACCTTTCTGTACATCAATGAGAGTTCTTCCTGTTGCTAAGAATGGCCTACTCAGGATGATGGGTATTTCTTGATAATCTTTCTCTATGTCTAGCACAATGAAATCCGTAGGAAATATGAACTTATCCACTTTTACCAGTACAACTTCTATAATTCTCCTTGGATACTTGATTGATCGATCAACTAGTTGCAACGACACTATAGTAGGTTTTGCTTATCCAGAGCCGAGTTTCTTAAAAACGGAGAATGACATTAAGTTGATGCTTGCACCAAGATCACATAATGCTTGATCAAAGAATGAATCACCAATGGTGCAAGGAATTATAAAACTCCCCGGATCTTTGTGTTTGGGCAGTAGCTTTTTCTGTAAGATTACACTACATTCTTCGGTTAAAGCTACCGTTTCATGTTCTTTCAGCTTCCTTTTATTTGACAGGATTTTCTTCATGAACTTCATATAGTTGGGCATTTATTCCAGAGCATTTGCAAAAGGAATATTAATTTGTAGTTTCTTAAAAACTTTCATAAATTTAGAAAATTATTTTTCTTGTTTTTACTTCTGGAATATTTGAGGGAAGGGTAATGGTGGTTCGTATGGTGTTGGATTGTCTGGAAACAACTTTAACTTTGACTTATCTACTTCTTTTTGTTCAACCATTACTTCTTATTCTATTTTGCTAGATCCTTCTTTCTCATTTGTTCTTTTGACAGGCTTTTTCCGCATTTTACCACTTCGTAATGTGACAGCCTTCAGGTGCTCCCTAGGATTGGTCTCTGTGTTGCTTGGTAGGGTTCTTTGAGGCCTTGAAGTCAGCAGATTTTGGATTTGACCCATTTGTACCTCTAGATTTCGAATGAAAGCAGCTTGATTTTAGAGCGTGGTGTCTGTTCTCGTCATAAATTGAGTAGTACTTATAGTAAGCTAAGCAAATGCTTCTTCAAACGATGGTTTGTTGGCCTGCTGCTGTTGAAGTGATGGCAGATATGGTTGTCTAGGTTGATCATTATTTTTTCATGAAAAGTTAGGATGATTCCTCCATCTTGGATTATATGTGTTGGAGTACGGGTTATTTTATTATTTATTGTCCATAAAAAAGGCTTGAACCTATCTAGTCTTCATCGTGTTGCCCGTTGGAATGGTCCCCTCCATAAAAATTACAAGATGTCGATTGAGTATGAATGACATTAGCTGTTAAGTTTTCGAGTTGCTTGGCTAATGCCTCGACCTGAGTGGAAAGTTTTTTTAAAACATCATTTTCTTGTATTCCGAAAATTTTTTTCGGAACTGCTCTTTCTGATGGCTATTGATAGGCATTTGCAGCCATTTCCTCTAATAAGCCCCAAGCGGCTTGATGGGATTTTCCCAAAAGTGCTCCACCAGCTACGACATCTACCAATATTCTCGTGGAACTCCCCAAACCATTATAGAATGTGTGTAGCTGCAACCAATCAGCAACTCCATGATGTAGACACTTTCTTAGCAGATCTTTGAATCTTTCTCATGCTTCATACAATGACTCTCCATCAAGTTGTTTGAATGTGGCTATCTCGGTTCGTAGTCTTGCAGTCTTGGCTGGTGGAAAGAATTTAGCTTGAAATTTTTGTGCTAAAGTATCCCATATAGTAATACTCCCTTATGGTAAAGAGTTGAGCCGGCTTTTGTCTTTGTCTCGAAGAGAGAATAAGAACAATCTCAATCGGATAGTGTCATCAGTAATAACATTATGCTTAAAAGTATCGCAGACCTTTAAAAAGCTGTCAATATGAGCATTTGCATCATCGTTTGGAGCCCCACCGAACTGGTTGTTTTGTACCATCTGGATAATTGTTGGCTTGATCTTAAAATTGTTAGCTACAATGGTCGATCGCCGTATTCCCGAAACATTACCCACTGTGGGTAGAGCATAATCTCATAATGCTCGAGTATTTTCAGCATTTATTAGTACAATGTTTTGTACGTTGTTTGGTTCTTCAGCCATATCTACGAGAACAGCACTTGTAGCTTTCCTTGTTTTTTTCCGGTTCTTGCGGCAAGTTCTTTCAATTTCTGGATCAAATGGTATCAAAACTTCGCTCGCGAACTTTCTCATACACCAGAAAAATCACAAGCAATAAAGCAAATAAAATAATAAATGAATAAATAAATAAATGACTAAATAAAATACCAAATTAAAATTTGAGTTATGTAGTATTAGTATTAATTTAAACAAACAATTCCCGACAATGGTGCCAAAAGCTTGTTGCGCAAAATCGCAAGTGGACGAACCGAACAAGTAATACAATGATGAGAAGTATCGTCCCACGAAGATTGTTGTTAATTAATGCCCAAAATTAAAATAACTTAATTTTTTTTATTTGGCATGCAAGATTTGATTAAAAGAGATGAAAATTACAATTAAGTTTAACTAACAAATGTAAATGAAATTTTATAAAAATTAAATCAATAAATGAAAATTCTAAGGTTCTGATTTCACCATAACTAATTTGTTCCTCTCCTTTGCTCTTTTTAACAAAAATTACTTATCTAGTTGTTAGTCGAGATTTCCAGAATTATTTGCATAGCCTCTCTCGAGGTCTAAGGAAAATACCCTAATAAGCTTAACTGCTATGTTCCTATGTAAGTCAAAACATTAAGGGATTCATTGAGATTTATGAATTTCTTTTATGGACTACACAAATCATGCAGGTATATTCATATCTTGTATGTAATTTATGACATTTAATATAATGAACTAGATATATAAATCAGCTTCCATTATCATTATGATTAACAATTCAATTAAATAGTAATAAGTTATTTAGAAGCATTAAGCACAGTATAAAGTGTCTGTTTGGGATAAGTGAGGAAGAGCTTATTTTGGCTTTTCGAAGTTGGAAGCCATTTTTACATCTGTTTGGATGGATTTAACAAAAGAGCTTCTTGTCTTTGGAAGCTCTTCTACCCGAAGCTACTAAACCCAGCTTCCGTTGGAAGCTCCTCCTGAAAAACACAAGAAGCTAAAATTGAGTTTAATGAACTTTTTATATTACCAGTTTTACCCTTCGTATGATAAACAAAAAAACAAAAATTCCAATTGTGTTCTTCATTTCTTCTCTACTCTTGACGAACAACACCACCAAAAATCCATTTTCCTAACTCAAAAATACATCTAATCTCTTCTCTGGTTTGACAAGCAACATTACCCAAAATTACTCAATTTATTATCAAAACCATCCTAACAACAGTCCCTTCATCACCGAACACCCACACCATCAAAGCCAGCAACACCATCGACCCCAACAACACTATCAAACCCAATTACTTCACCGACTGAATACCCACACTATCAAACCCAACGAAACCCAAAACACTTAGAATGAGAGATAGATTAGAGAGAAATAAGGATTTTGGAAAAAGAGACAGAGGTACCTGGAGTCCTGGATGCCGTATGTGAAATAGGAATGAAAAGAGAGTGTTGATCGGTAGGATAAGAAAGTGAATAGTGGGAGATTTGAGAAGACAGAGACGACAATTGCAGAACAAAGAAAACTGAGAAAAGAGAGAGAACGTTTCTGATGAGGATGATCTGTTTATTTGTTAAAAATGATACTAATATCAATTTTTTTTAAAATATCCTTTTTAAAGTTAATTTTTTAAATTGTTTTAATATTTTATTTATTGAAAATATCTTAATTTAAAGTTTAAGATAAATATAATTATTTATTTATTTTAATTAAGGTGTTTATGACAAAACCCGAACCAAACATTCTCTAAGCTCTTGTCTGGAGGGTCCTGCTGGGCACTTCAACGGATTTCCTGAACCCGACTTGTCGAACTGCAGAAACCTGAGAAACGAACCCTTAACTTGCTTAGCCGGTTTACTTGTTTAAACTTAAAAATTTATTTTCTTTTAAAATAGTTGGGTTAGTGTAAATTTTTCACATTTTCACAAAACAATTTTATAAAAATTTTGACAGCATAACGACTGTATTTTTAAGAATTTCCAAATCAACCTATAAGGAAAATAACTTCATACTAATTTTGAGCATCACCCAACTTCGATTTTACCACAAACATGTGTTTCTACTTACATGCACAACCACCACAATGAATATTCATGTAATAGAAAAGTTCACAAATATTTCCAAATATTCACAACACCATTTATATCACACAATCATATACAACAACTTTAAATATTCTACACATGTATTAACATGTTATACATCATCATTTTGTTGTCATTTTTCACAAGCCAAAAGATGTTTGTGTATTCAATATATTCTTCGAACTCCTACCTATTTTTGTAACGCCTCTTTGGAAGTGTAGTCACCTATAAGATCACCTAATAGAATGTACCCGCTATAAATAAAAGTAAAGTTGTTAGTTTAACACATGAAAGAGATGTGATTACAATTACATAATTAACCATAACTTACTTGAACTCTTTATTTTCAAAATGGAGTTTTTGTCTTACTAAGAATACCATGTGTAATCTCAACTCTGAGCCACTACAATGCGGAATCTTCTAGATCGCAATTGTAGTGCTAATAAACTGTAATTCCTTGCGACTACATGTGGAATTTTCTACATCGCATATCGTAGTGCAAATTACTCGATAGCTCTCACAATTATGTATAGAATTTTCTACATCGCAACATATTGCAAGAGGTTATAAATCTGGCAACTACGAGCGGAATTCTCTACGTCACAATGTAGTGCCACTGACTCTCAATCTAAATGACTACGTGCGGAATTTTCTACATCGCAAAGTAGCATTAGAAAATCTGAAAACTTCTGAGTTACACATGGATTTTTTTTTTTTTTCAACTCTTTTTCTTTTATGTGCAAAAGCAAAAAATTTCTTTCCTTCCAAGATTTTTACTTAAACCAAGCTCACGATAGGAAAATTATTTTACAAAACATTTTAGCAACAATTACAATAATTGAAACTACAATTGAACTAGTATAAGCAATGTAATACTTACCTCAATCCGCGTAAATGCAATGATCTCAATGAGCCTCTCATGCCTCGCTCGCATGCTCGTCACCTACACATCAATTTCTTATTATATTTTACTCAAATAAAACGTAACAATAGAGTTTTCAATATAAATCAACCTATTGAAAACCCGTTACGCTATAACTTTCCCGACTCGATTTTAACTCAACCCGATACTCTCTAATTCTAATTTCTTTGCAAAAATCTTACTTTTAGACCCCTAGGAATACCCCCACGCTGTCTGTATAATTGTTAGAGGCCCGAAACGAAAAATCAAATTTTTAAGCTCAAATGATAGCCCATAACAGAATGCATGACAGCGCACTACTCAGGGCTCCCTTTTCCTTCATTCTTTTTCCTACTATTCACTTATCTCACATTCTAGTCACACGTCAAATTTCGTTGAAAAATTTTATTGTTTACTGTGTCAAATCTAAGAAAAACGCCCATTTTCGGGCACTTTTAGTATGCTTTTTATGCACTTTTTCGTTTCGGACTAGTGACGCTAGTTTTTCTTTCATATCTAAGCTTCATTTACCTAATTATGATAAACTAAACTCATTTGAAGCAATAAAAATTGCATTCATATAGTTATTTTACTTCTCAGAGCTCTAACGGTACTATTTTGACCATAACTTGTGCAATTTTTATCGAAATCAATCCGTTCCAAAACCTATGGTTTTTTATATTCCTGGGGTGTGTTTTGAGGTGTAGAACAACCCCAAATAAGTTAGAATAAGTCAGGTCACTGTCAGCCCTTCATCTAACTCATGACTCCTAACTTAGCTCTATGTTTTCCTCTTTGAAATTCTATGCTTTTCCTTTTCAAATTCTAACTTTTCTAGAGGCTTTCATGACATCAAATATACATAATTTAAAGCTTAAAAGGATGAAAATACAATGAGATCATACACCCCTTCATTGGTCATGAATCACACACATACACAACCATCACACTACTTTTTCAACTTCTCTTAGTATTGTCTTTCAAACAATTTATCAAACACCTATTATACATCAATTTATACTTTTAACATGCTTAAATCTCTACTTAGGATTTCACCCATACAAACCCTAACTTGCCATTTAAATACTATCTCATGCAACCTAAGCTTTCTTGACATTAAATTAAAGTTTTATACTTGATTGGATGCAAGACTCTTATCACAAACACACCATAAACTAATCCAACCCATCATCACATCCATATACCCAACTACCATCATATTTGGTAGAACTAATGAAAACTCACCTTAGTCTTGGTTAGAGTTTGGTGGCTAAACTTGGAATCAACTAGAAAGCTTGATTGGAGGCTTGAAAAATTGATGAAAGCTTCATCTTCTTCCTCCCTTAAGTTGCCATCCCTCACATCTCTCTTTCTCTCTTTTTGGTTGTTCACGACTACTTCTTGATTTTCATCAAAAATTGACTAAGTGTCCAATATATATATATTTAACTTTCATGAAAATGACCCTCATGTCCCCTTGACTTGTTGACTATCAATTTTTTTATCATATTGCCCTTAGTCCATTTGATTCACTAATAGAAATCAATGGTTTTTATGTTATTTATCTCATTTCTCATATAATTGAATTATTGATTCACTAACTAAAGTTTTATAACTTTGCCATCCATTTATATTTCTTATTTACTAAATGACCATTTTACCCTTTTTATTCTATAACTTAATTTTTAAAACTAGGAAACATAAAATCGAATACAGGGGTTTTACAGTTTCAGACAAATATTATCATTTATTTATTTTAATTAAAGTGTGAGTATTACATTATAGGTAGAAGAAATTTTAATAAAGTAATTTAAAAACCTATTATGAAAAGGGTAAAATGGTCATGTTATAATTTATAAAGTCTTTCAAATGTTTCAACCAAACAATCCTAAAAGCTCTTATGGATTTTAAAGTTTTTAATTCAAACAGGCATTTAAAAGCTTTAGCTTTTACTTCTCTTCTACTTCTCTTATTCTATTATCAAAAGTCAGAAGTAAAAGTTATCCCAAACGAGCCTTAAATGCATCAACCAAGATAAAAAAATCTTTAATTAAATTAAACAAAGGATTGGAACATCAAAGTTAGACTACATCATAACCTTAGAAAAATAAATCTACTCCATATTAAACTTAAAATTTATAAAAACTAGAAGATTAAACATAACAAAAGATAAGAAAATTTAGTGGATTGAAACTTCACCGTATAATTTCTTCCTCTGCTTTACTTCTCCTCTCTAAGCTCTTTCTTTCTCTAATCTACTTGTTATTTTGATTTCTGATGAGATGAATGGAGTGGTGATCCTAAAGACTATTTATAGATAAAGTTCACCTCCAATTACATCATCGCATGCATCACTTCTTCTTAAATTTCTACCATTTTGCATCATCGCTTACATCATAATTTCACTTACCTCATGCAAGTCAAATTTCATATTACATCATTGCTTACATCATAGTTTTCATTACATCATTCATTACATCAGCATGACATAATATTTATTTTTAGAATACTTGATTTTTATTACTGCGATAACTTTTTTATGCGATCTCTGATTCGAGTAATTCTTGAGGCCATGAACTCCTTCAAATGACATTCATTTTGTGGAGATGATCTTGTCTTGAGCAATAATACTTGGTGGGGTCCACATGAGATTTTTTCGCCAATTTTATTTTGAAAATGAAAAATGCAAAAAGATGTAATAATTTACTAAATAATAATAAAAATATCAAGAACTAAGTAAGAATTCAGGTTTAAAAAAATAAAATAACTCTATAAAAAATAGAGTTATCACTAACCTACAACCTGGTGTTTTGATACCAATTTGTTATAGAAAACTCAAATATACCAACTGATTTCAAGCCAAAACATAGCAAATATGATAAGTAATGATAGCAAATATAGAAAATACACAAGAGATTATAGTGGTTCGATCAATTTGATCTACATCCACTTTGTGAGCTACTTTTGTGATTTCATTTATGAAACAATGGCAAAATAATACAACTTCTTCTCAATACAAGATCTCTCTTAGACAATCTCAAAATGGTAAGCTTTCCTATAGAACAGTAAGTTATGTGTCTCTGTTATCTCAAGCCTCACCCATTTTACACGTTCAAGTCACCCCACTTTAATCCTTTTTGCTTTCTTAGAAGTTGTAGCCACTACTGCCTCATGCCTCTTCCCACAAATAGACTTGCTTTAAGCTAATCAGAATTACACAGCTTGCTTGATACCTGCAGAGAATTGCACAGCTTACATGACAACCGTAAGGAATTGCACAGCTTGCATGACAACTACAGTAACAAACAAATTACATACCAAAATAAGAGAGGTAAGATTTCATTGCACTTGTAACTTTCATAAAGAAGTGTCCAATCCCTTTATGCCATGTCATTAAATGTGTTTTTGAGTCATAGATACCACAGATGTCCACCTTGACTCTCAAACACACTTTAACTCTAACAATTGCAGTAGCTTAACTCCTTCATCATCATGGTTATTGATTAGTAACCTGAACTAAGTCCAGGCAATACTTGAAATTAGTTACAGGTAACACTTTTGTTGCCATATCTATTGGGTTATCACCTGTATGAACTTTCTCAATCATTACTGCACCATGAGCAATTATATCTCTAACAAAATGCAACCTCACATCAATGTGTTTGGTTCTTTCATGATGCATTTGATTTCTTGGAAGATGTATTGCACTTTGGCAGTCACAGAAGATAGTTAAATCTTTTTCAAGAACCCCAGGTTCTACTATCATTCCTTTAATCCAAAGTGTTTCCTTAACACACTCTATAACAGCAATGTATTCAGACTCAGTCATAGACAAAGCAACATACTGAAGTTGAGATTTTCAACTAATGCAGCCTCCATCTAGAGTGAAAATATACCTTTTACATGAACTTCTTTTATTAATATCTCTAGAATAATTTACATCAACATAACCCTTGGCAAGATACTTTGGCTCTTCTAGCCTTTTAAACAATAAACCAATGTTCAAAGACCCATTCAACTATCTTAGTAACCATTTAATGCCTCGCAATTTGCTTTCCTAGGATTTTCCATATATCTACTCATTAAGCTCACTATATGAGCTATATCAGGTTATGTGCACACCATTGCATACATGACACTTCCAACAACACTTGCATATGGTACCTTAGCCATCAACTGCATATCTTCATCTTTCTTTGGGCATAATTCAGTAGAAAGTCTGAAATGTGTAGCTAAGGGAATAGTTACAGGTTTTGCATCCGACATGCCAAACCTCTTAATTAGTTTAGCTAGATATTCCTTTTATGATAAGATCAAAACACCATCTTTTCTATTCCTAAGAATATCCATTCCTAATATTCTTTGTGCCTTCCCTAAATTTTTCATGTCAAATTCAGACTGTAGAATTTGTTTCAACTTCTGTACTTCTACTGATTTCCTACTAGCCAGTAACATATCGCCAACATGCAACAACAAATAAATCCTATCATGATAAGTAGAGCCCTTAAAGCATACACAACTATCATATGATGATCTCTTGAAACCATTTTTAGTGATAAAAGTGTCAAACCCTTTATACCATTGCCTTAGCGATTGTTTAAGGCCGTATAAGGATTTCTTAAGCAAGCATACATAGTTCTCCTCACTTGGAACCTTGAAACCATCAGGTTGACTCATGTAAATAGTCTCGTTAAGCTCTCCATGCAAGAATGTAGTCTTGACATCCACTTGCTCAAGCTCCATATCAAAACCTGCAATTAGAGACAATAGAATTCTGATAGAAGTATGCGTGACCACGGGTGAGAACACTTCATTATAATCAATTCCTTGTCACTAAGTGAACCCCTTGGCAATTAGCCTTGCCTTAAATCTGGTCTCTGTTTAATATAATCCATGTTTCTTCTTGAAAATCCACTTGCATCCCACTATCTTCACATTTTCTAGAGAAACTAATACTCAAGTATTATTCTAGTGTAGTGATTTTATTTCTTCTTCCATAGCCAACTTCCATTTTATACAATCACTACATTTCATAGCTTGTTGATAGTTCAATGGCTCAACATCAAATTTTTCCATTGTTGTATTCAGAACATATGCTACTATATCTATATAGCCATATCTCTGAGGAGCTTTTGTTTGTCTCTTCTCTCTATCTCTGGCCAAGAGATAGTCTTGCAAGTCATCTTGCTCTTCCAAATTCTGCTCAAGTTGATCTTTATTTTCTTTAGGAATGTTAGAGAAAGCTAGTTCAAAATCTCGTGATGGCTCCAGCTCAATCTAAATTTTTTCTCCACTCTGAGCATTTTCATTTTCAACATATGTTACTGGTAATAAACCTAAAAGCTTATCCTCCTTAAAAGTCACATCCCTACTAATAACTGTTTTTGCAAAACCATCTCCCTTATATCAAAGCCTATAGCCTTTTGTACCTTTTGGATACCTAAGGAATATGCACCTTATCGCTCTAGGCTCTAATTTGCCAGTGTTTGAATCGGCATTAGCCATGCACCCAAACACTCTAAGGTTATCATACTTTGCAAACACCCCACTCCACTTCTCTTCTAGCGTCTTAAACCCAATAGCAGAAGCTGGACATCTGTTAATAAGATAACAGGTAGTTGTAACAGCTTCAGCCCAGAATTGTGTTGGTAACTTTACATTTGAGAGCATACATCTTACTCTTTCTAAAAGATTTCGATTCATTCTTTCAGCCAAACCATTCTTCTGAGGTGTTTCAACAACTGTCATGTGCCTCTGTATTCCTTCTCGTTTATAAAAAATAGTGAACTCATCATTGAGATACTCAAGACCATTATCTATCCTGAGTTTCTTAACTTTTCTACCAGATTGCTTTTCCATTGGTGCTTTTCATTTTTTGAATTTAACAATTGCTTCACTTTTGTGCTTCATCAAGTACAACCATACTTTTCTTGAGAAGTCATCTATGATAGTTTTGAAGTATCTATTGCCTCCTTGAAAATTAACTCTTATAGGCCCCCAAACATCTAAGTGTACGTAATCAAGAGTACCATTGGATGTATACATACTAGTGTTAAATTTCAACCTAGTTTGCTTGCCAATTATATAATGATCACAAAAATCTAATTTTCCAATTGAATGTCCACATAGCAGCCCTTGATTACTTAGCTCCTTTAGCCCTCTCTCACTCAAATGACCAAGTCTCGTGTGCCATAGCCTGGTTTTGTCTTGTTCATGTTGAATTCCAACTGCTGAGGTATCTGTACTGGTGTTTCCAATAAGACTGTATAGCCCATTTTGCCTCTGACCCTTCATAACTGTCATAATTCCCTTAGAGATCTTCAGTGTACCATTTGTTCTCTTAAAGCTATAACCAACTTCATCTAGAAGGCTTAGTGAGATTAAATTCTTCTTCAAGTCAAGAATATGCCTCACAGTAGACAATGTTCTGATTTGACCATCAAATATTTTGATTCTTACAGTGCCAATACCAACCACTCGACAAGCTATATTATTCCCCATTAAAACTTTTCCACCATCAATTGACTGGTAAGCAGTGACAAGCTCTTTTCTGGGACACGTGTGATATGTACAGCCCGAGTCTAATATTCGTTCTTCATGGAATTCCTTGGTAGACACAGCTAGAACATCTGCATTCTTATAACCATCTGAAACAATAGTAGCATCACCATCCTATTGATTCTTTTATGTTTTCTTGTTCTTTCTCTCTGGACAATCATGTCTGAAGTGAGCTTCCTTATGACAGCCATAACACTTCTTACCTTTTACTCTAGACTTGGATTTAGACCTTCCTCTATCCTTGTAGTTGTTGTCTTTCTTCTCAGATCTCCCTCTTATATTTAGTCCCTCTCCATTGCTTGCTTTCTTTCTTTTCTGTCCTCATTTCCATTTCTCAAGACCTTAAAGCTCCAAGTACATCTTCAAAAGTAAGTGAATCTCTTCCATACTTAATTGCTACTTTCAGATCACCTGATTTTCATCACTTGAATCGGCATTAGCAAGCTCAATATTCAACTTAGTGAAATCATCCAAATTATCTTCAAGAGACTTAGAAGGATCTATTTTAAAACCAAACAATTGTTCTTTAAGATAAATCTTTCCAAATAGAGACTTAGTCATGTAAAGAGACTCTAATTTTAACCAAACTTTAGCAGCAGTATCCTCATCATTTACCTATCGTAAAGCATTTTTTGCAAGGTTGAGAATGATTGTGCTGTAGGTAGTCTCTATCAACTCTTTCTTTTCTTCAATAGATAATGAATTAGTTAAATCCTTCTCTCCATCCAAAGCTTTGGCACACTTCTTTTGAACCAAGATTGCTCGCATTTTCTTTCTCTACATCCTGGTATCACCTTTCCCGTTGAACTTCTCGATTTCGAATAGAGTCGAACTCATTGCTCTTGCTTATACTCTCAGATGATCCTAGAACCTTTAGCTAACCTACAACCTGGTGCTCTGATACCAATTTGTTATAGAAAACTCAAATATACCAACTGATTTCAAGCCAAAACAGAGCAAATATGATAAGTAATGACGGTAGAAATAGAAAATACACAAGAGATTTATAGTGATTTGATCAATTTGATCTACGTCCACTTTGTGAGCTACTGTTGTGATTTCATTTATGAAACAATGGCATATATTTTTATATATGCCATTGTTTGTGAGATCTTCATTAGTTATAAGTAAATTTCTACTTTACATCTATGTTAAGGCTGTTTGTTTGTGATTCTCATGTATATATTTTTGCATTAGTGCTTGTGTCTTGCTTTTTGTTTTAGTAGTAGTTTTGAGTTAAGAATGCACTTTTTTTATTGATAATTATACTCTCTCTGTTTTTTAAAACATCCAACTAATTTAAATTTTTATAAAAGAATTTGTTTTAATTTATCAAGTTTTAGGTTATCTTAATTATTTTTTTTTTTTTGAAAAAAATAGCATAAAAATGTTAAATACTTAATATAATATATTTCATGTTTGTTTATTTCAAATATAGACGATTTAAACATATTTTTTATGAGGTAATATTAAAATAAATTAAACCTTTTATTTTAATTATTGGAGAATCAACTTCCATATTTTCTTCTTTCTATCAAAAAAAAAAAAAAAATTCCATATTTCCTTCTTATGAAATTGAATAAGTTAATCAAGAATTAATTTGTCAATCGAATATATGTTTTATGAATTAGATACAAAGTCTGATTGATCGTTTATTCTAACCCAATTCAACTTTGTAATCATATAGGCATTGAATGCCCACAGGAATTAAAAGAAAGTCGACTCCAGCATGACTAACTATGAATTAATGTGGATTTACTAAAGGCAACGGGCCATTTCGATCAAGGCCCAATTATTAATTCTTAGACTATGATATAAACATCATCACAGTTATTATTATGGTTTTTAATGTGCAAAAAAATCACGTTAATGGTTTAGAAAATGAGTTCGCACTTAAAAACTTTCCAAATCGCAAATTTGTTTTTGTTGCATCATGTTGATTTTAATCTTGTGAAAATTCTCCATGAAATTTTGAGTATTGTGGAGGAGATAGATGAGAATGATGTGATGACAGAGATACAAAGAAGAAAGAAACAGAGAGAATTGAGGAAGGGTGTGAACGGAAGAAAGGTCAAAAAACCCAATGACGTTTTCGATAAAAATATGGTTATCAATAAATTGTTTTTCTTCAAAACTGCTTATTTATTAATTATTTATTTTTTTAAAAGGTTAATACTGAATTTTATTTGTTCAAAAGTGGTTGTACAGTGCAATCATCTCTATAAAAATGAAGAACAGGGTGGAATATATTTGTAACTGTAAGACACTACATATGAAAGATATTCAAGCACGCTACTAATAAGTTACTAAAATTACATCTTAATATTGTTCAAGCATGAAAATGAAATATAAGTAAAGATATCTTACATTCGAAAATTAATGTTCAAGCACACTAATAATTAATTTTAAAAATTATAAGATTGTTACTAACCTGAGACAAATTAAATTTGTAACAAACCTGAATATTTTGGCTTGAGAAAAATAAAGTCTCTATGGATCAGAGTTCCCCTTCTTGAATGCTACACTAAGTCACTAAGTAGCATATGTTAATTACAATATCACTCTGTCTCTTTCTCTTCGATGATATGTGTTCTTTGTTTCCTTATATATATATATATATAGTCACATCTCATAATCTCACTCGAATGCAATTAAATATTTTATTTACTATCCACACTTGGATATAATGTTGATAGCAGTAGCAGAACTATAATTTAACAAATTCTTGATTTTAAATAATTCATGTGCACATTTTCTTTTATTTGGGGATTGTGCATTATTTATTTATTTTTATGATTTTCAAGTCTTATCTAACAATTACCCTTATCCAAATCGTATTATGAACAATAATTGTTGTCAATAATTTAGATGAATATTGTTAATATTAAATAATAAGAATGATAATGGTTTACACTTCATTATCAATCTCCTTCCATTGATGTTGGTCTCGTGGCCACGTTGTTCACAAGGCGTTGAAAGACGAGCTCAGGAACACTGTTTTTCCCTAATTCAACAATTATTATTGTCATTCTGAAGTGCTGCCGCGCGTTGGCCACAACCACGCACACAGCTTATTTTCACAATTTAGTTGTTGATGAGTACATTTATTGTCTTCAAGCAATGAGGGAACACACCAATTGTATATCAATGATTAAATTGATGAAATATTAAAACTTGTCTATAACAATAAAACTAAACTCTTAATATCACTTGTATCACATCAATTTGTTAGGTAATATATATATATATATATATATATATATGTGTCCCCACTAGAAAGCTAGAAAAGTCATCAATAATTGATTAATTGATTATAAAACCTATAATATGTTCCCATATTGCTTGAAGATAACAGATGGACTCATGGATGAATAAATTGTTGAAAAATTAAAACTTGTCTATATCAATAAAACAAAACTTTTAATATTACTCGTATCACATCAATTTATTAGGTGTGTCCACTAGAAAGCTAGAAAAGTCATCAATGATTAATTAACTGGTTAGAAAACCTCTAGTGTGTTTCTATATTGCTCGAAGACAACAAATGGACTCATCAATGATTAGATTATTGAAAGATTAAAACTTAACTATATCAATAAAACTGAACTTTTAATATCACTCGTATCACATTAATTTATTAAGTGTGTCTGCTAGAAAGCTAGAAACGTCATCAATAATTGATTAATTTGTTAGAAGACCTATTGTGTGTTCCCACATTGCTTGAACACAACAAATGGAGTCATCGATGATTAAATTATTAAAGATTAAAACTTGTCTATATCAATAAAACTAAACTTTTAATGTCACACTAACTGGCTTGGAATGAACAACTGACTAGCTTTACATTTGTTAGTTATTGAAGAGTCTGACCTCAGCTGTTGAGTGTCAAGCTGATGATTACTAATCTAGAAGACTGATGATCAACATACTTCTGAGCTGCAGCATACAGAGTAATACGACTCCCTCTTGATCCATTTGAACCAGGCCTTGAGTGTTGGGTTGGGTTCCCTTTTATGTAGAGGCCCAATAAGTCTCAATAAGTTAAATTGAGTCCATATGGAAATCCTAATGCAATTAGGAATTGTAACCCTATTTAAGTCTAATTTCCTTGATCAATATAAATAAGAAGAAAGAGAAGGTTTGGTGGTTGTGAGAGTTTAGGGTTTTTGGAGGTAGAAAACAACACAAAATCAAGTGTGAAGAGAGAAAATCGTGTGGAAGAGAGAAGGAAAGAAAAGAGTAAATTTTCTACACAGAAATTCATCCCATGCAGTTTCGGAGTTACTGCAGTATCGTTTTCGTTAACCGTTGGATCGTGCTAAAATTTGGACAACACATTTTTCTCTTCTGGATCGTGATTCTGAACGGTGAATCTTGAAAACGGAGTTGTTATTTGTGAGATATACAGCCCGTAACAAAGCCGTCAGGTTTTCACTGTCACTGTCAGCGTAGCAGTTTTATAAGACCGATATCTATTTCCTTCACCGTTGGATTGAGCGCAAATTTGGAAAGTATACTCAACAGCCATGATTGTAAATTCTAGACGGTGCAGATTGGATTTCAAGATCCTAATAAAGAGCGACGCAGTCTAAAACGTTCTGCTGAGTTTGTGTTTTTCTTCTTCACTTGTTATTTAAACTTAAATTTATGTTATTAGGGAACCTAGATAATTGTTGCTCGGTTTTGGTTCATATTTGATGTTAAAATAGTTTGTTACTCTCACATTTGATTATTAGTGGAGATTTTGGGTGGACTACGGTCCCGTAGTTTTTACTCCTCGCATTGGGGAGGTTTTCCACGTAAAAATTGGCTTGTGTTATTTGTGCATGTGGTGGTGATTTTATTTGGTCATTATTTAATCGTTGGTGGTATTTATATTGTGGTGGATTTGTGCATTACTTAGTGGTTTTTCATAGGATTCATTCAGGAGAAAAAAAGTTCCGCTGTGAAATTTGTTTGTATTTGTTTTTCTCCCATCATTGAGCTCAAGGCTGCCTTGATGTTACTACATCACAAGGAGAAATCAGAAGTTTATAATAAAAGGGTCAGCCCCAAAGTCCTGTAATCTTGATTAAAATAATAATAGTTGAATGTTTGATCTCTAAAGTTTATAGATGGTGCAATTAATAGCTTATTTATTTCATGTGTATATATATAGTGTTTTTGGTTTAATTTTTTTTAAGTTTTTGTTTAAAGGTTGACGATGTGGCATAATGTCATACAACCAAATTACAATCACTCATAGTTAAAAAATCGATATGCTGGTATATATCCAAATAATTTTCAACGTCCGCGCATCATTTGATTTCAAATGAGAGAGTTTATCTTTGGTTTGTACTTTGTATTAATTAAGTTCTTTCTTTAAGCAATGCTATGATAGATTGTTCTTCCAGTATAAAAAAAGCCTAATTACACTTAATTGTAACAAAGGGAGAGTTACCTCCAACCTACCTGAAACTTTAATATTCATAGGCGCATACAACTTTTTTGTTTATTTACAGCGTTCTCCCCTAGACTAATGGTTTACTAACTTTGATCGTTAGTGGATATGTTTGACCATGTATAAAATATTGAAAGATGAAATTGCCCCTGAATAAATTCACTTTTTATTATTCTTTTAAAATAAATTTTAAAAAATTTAAATAAATTAAAGATAAATTTAATGAGATATCCATTAAACGGGCGGTGGAGATTAATTTGAGAAAAAATTTAAAATTCAAACTAAAAAAATAAATATAAAAAATCTAAAAATAAAATATGAAGATTCATCTTCATCTTCATCTTCAAACAAAATAAAACTGAAAAGAAAAAAATCTAGGTTGAACAAAATTAAAAAAAAAAAATCAAAATTAAAGAAAAAAATTAAAGTTGAATCAAAACAAAATATTTTTTTTAAGAAAAAAAAAGAGAGATCTTGGTTAAATCAAAGCTTGAAGATCTGAGTTTAACCCAAATTTCTCATTTTTTTTTTTAAATTGTTTTGTTTTGATTTAAAAAAAAAAATTGTTTTGTTTTGATTCAACTTTAATTTTATTTATTTTTTTTAATTTTGTTCAACCCATAAATTTTTTTTTTTTTTAAAGTTTTCTTTTTCAATTTTGTTTTGTTTGAAGATGAAGATGAAGATGAATCTTCATCTTTTATTTTTAGATTTTTTTATTCTTTTTTTGTTTTGGTTTTTAATTTTTTTTTCTCAAATTAATCTCCATATGGATGATAAAGATCTCTTTAAATTTATTTTTAACTTATTTAAAGTTTTTGAAATTTATTTTGAAAGAAAAATAAAAAGTGAATTTATTCAAAAGTAATTTCATTTTTCAATATTTTGTGTATGGTCAAACATATTTACTATCAAAGTTAGTCAACCATTAGTCCAGAAGATGAAGCAACAAATAAATTGAAAAGCTGCATGCACTTATAAATATTAAAGTTTCAAGTAAGTTGGACGTAATTCTCCTTTGCAAAAAGTAAGGTAGATGACAAAATTTATCTTCCTAATTGATTCCACAACAAATTGTTTCATATTGTTCATATAATAGCTATTCAATCAAAAATTCAAAATATGATTTATTTGATTTTTTTTGTAGTAATGTTACATTATCCAAAATTTTACTCTAAATTATTGTTCGAATGATATAACAATCTTATTTGTAATTACCATATCATCAATACATCATCTTATAATGAATGTGGTTATTACATACAAATTGTTAATTTTGTCACATTATTTAGGTAAAATATTTGGATAAATCTTTAAAAAGTCTAGCATTTTTTTCTCTCTCTTTTTTTTTTCCCCCCTCTTAAAAGTGACTTATATAATAATATATACAATTTTTAAGCAAAGTAATTGGTGTAAATTACATGAAAGGACATAAAATCGATTACAATGTATATTAATTAGAGGAAGCATTTACATTCCAAACTCGACATTAAAATACGAAATTACGAATGGGAATACAAGCATCAAATGCAAAAACACAAACAAACAGTTGAGTACTAATGTAAAAAAATACACCTCTGCTTACACAATTATGGAGACTAGTCACTATTTGGTGTATCCCTGCAGTACTTGGACAATAGAGCAAATGGTTTGCGTTAGAGTGAGTATGAGGAGAAAAATTGCAGCAACAGTTGCAGTGCCTTTCCAAGGATTATTGAAATATACCCTTTTCAAGGTGGCTACTGCTTCATTAGTGAACATCTTGGCTTGGTTCCATGGATGCTTATAGTGGTCAATCATTTTCTGGGAAATTCCGTAATAACAAGATGGACTTGATACAATACGATTGCAAAGTCTATTGAACATCTTGGCTATTGCTTTATTCTCCCCCAGTGAATTGACAATTATCTCTTTCTCTACAAGCAAATCCACATCCTCTTTGGTATTGATAAGTTGATCCATCAGAGCAGCATAGTTGCATATATGAGTTTCTGTTGGATGGTGAAACATCTCCCAAGCCATCAAGTTTCGTAACAGAATTTCTGTATCGTCATCGATTTCAAGGGTCGGGATTTGTAATTCATTTGCTTCAAAACATCGCAACCATTTACCATATTTCTTTGGCTCTGCAAACTGTATGTCGAGCAAGCTTTTGTCTTTAGTGGCTTTAAACTTCAGCCCTGACTTTTGCAACTTTGTCGCGCATGGTAAACTGACTATGTGATTATCACCTGACTCCAGTGCTGGTTTGGCTCTCATTACTAAGGCACATCTAAGAAAATCAATAAAATGTGTAAATTGTTTTGGAATTTCTGCAAGCGACACATACTTGAAAAACTGATATCCCTCAAAAAAATTCAGGAAAAGCTTCAAGAAGGAAGGATGGGAGCTGAGACGGTAGCTGATTTTCGAATATAAAAAGTCAAGAACAAAGTATGGGAGCTGATTTTCAATTAATAGTAGGTCTACTGTCATATAAGAGACGGTCGGTGATTCTAAGTCTTCAGCCGGTGATTCTATGTCTTCAGTGTTATTGTGTTTCCTTAGGAAGAGTTCCATGATGAAGATAGCATCCCGAGAAATTATTTCTGCATAATCACAAGACTGATGATCAGAGGGCACTGAATAATGAGCACGGATAGATTGCTCTTTATTCAGGATATAAGTCTTGAATTCCTCCAAAACCTGTGGCGCTACTCGTTTTTCAAATCTTGTCAAATATGTTGTCTTTTGGCTTTCCAATTTCATCAATTCCTTGTTGCCGTAATGAAGTGGGCCTATGGAAATTACCCTGGGAGCATAAGCTGCTTTATTTACTTTGCAAATATATTGAGGAAGCCTATATATGCATTTGAGATTCTTTTCTTCAACATTGCCAATTGATGACGGCTCTCTGGATTGATGCTCACTGTCAATTTCCATGTTCCTAGATTTTATGGCAAATAAACATCAGTATTTTAGTGATTATAACAAAAATTGAAAATAACTTTTCGTCTAGTGATTATTTATTCACTTAAGTTGCCAATATTGGCACCTAAGAATACGGTTTGTACACCCATAATTTATTGAAAAAATTATTACCATATTTTCTTCAAACAAAATGATCAATAAAGACAAACATATTGAATACCAAATAAGTAGAAACACCATCCAAAGCAACTTATGCTCAAACAATGGATAAACTTATTGTTGTTAAATTATCAAATTTTACTCCTACACTTGCACTGTAATTGAAGTAGCTCCTTACACTCTTACAGTGTAATTGTGAGTCCAAGTAATCTTCCCTCCCCAGCATCTCAAATTTAATGTAATATTTAAAAAGAAAAAACTAGATGATTATTGTATAAAAAAATGCTCAAGGATTTTGACTATCAAAATGTATTTAATTAATCGAACTTTTTTTTTATTGGAATTTTGAAGAGAATTTCAAACCCATATTGTAAAATGTATTCCAAAATTTAAATAACTTTAAGCAGATTAAGGCTGTAATAATTTGGTTGCAAATGTCGTTATGTCTGCATTTACGTTATCATCAACTTCATAATCATCAACATTAGACCTATCACCAAAACTATCAATCTAACAAAAGCTTTTTGACAACAAACTAACGTAAATCTAGTTTTTGAAGAAAAAAGTACCACCACAACTCAACAATCTATTATTGGCTCTGTTTCGCTCCAAAAGAAATATAAGAACTATTAAAAAAATAATAATAAATCTCATCTTCCTCATTAAAAAAACAATGATTCTAATAAAGAATAGTTGAATAAATAAAATTATCTTTAAATGTCACTTTTGGCATGTTATTGAGTGTACATAGTAACAGTGTAATTTTAAAATTCCAATGATGGGTGTATTAAGCATTTGGGCGTGTCAACAAAATTTATGGAATGCAATAGCCAGTAGATGTACTACCAATTGATCATTTTCATGGAAATCAATATTCCTATGATGTACAAATTTAATCTAGACTCTTTTATAATTAAATAATGTATCAAGCGTACGTTTACTACCTTTAGCGGGCGAAATTTTCATAAGCGTACGTTATGAAAAGAAATAACGCAAATAGAATAAAATAAAATTTTATCAAACAACTGAATTAAACGCCCAGCAAACCTGAATATTCCGGCGGGATAGAAAGTCGTACCTTTGAAAGCACTTGTGTTCAATTCCTCCACCGATATCTTCCACTCTTCTATGTACTATGTATTTTTTGTTTGAAAGATTCTATGTGATGCGTTAATTTGAATCCCTTATCACTATTTATATAGGTAGGTCGTGCATGACAAATTTATGCTCTGATGTCAAGGCTTAGGTAATCTCTTTCTTCCTTGCAAATGTCATCATGCTTACCTAAAATTGCTACCAAAATCAAGCTGCTGTACTTACATGCATGCCTGCCCTATTTAATTTGATCAAGACTTTGTGCCTAACCCGGAGCAACACGTGAAACTCGATTCTTTGTGTTCTGTTCACTTGATATTCTACATTGAAAAATCTCATTCTAAATTAATGCACATAGCAATTTTATTGAGAGAAAGAGAGAGACCATAATTAACATATATATATATATATATTCTTATATCCATACATTGTCTATCTCTGGCCAAGACATATTGGTTTTGTAACAAGTTTTTTCTTTTATGGCATAGTTTTTCCAACTAATTATAGGGATGTTTCTATCTTTCATGATGTTAGTTTCGTGATCTGAGTTTTTATTTTTTTTACTAAAAAAACAAGTGACCTAATTTTACCAAAAAATCTGTGATGGGATCAGAATTTTGGCTTTGTTCCATCAGTGATGTGAGAAAATCTTCCACGGATAGTGAAGAAACTATATATAATATGACACATTAATTATTATAATCATTGAATTTTTATTATTAATTTAACTAGTCTCAATAGCTTAAAAATTTTTATTTAATATAAAGAATTTTCCAATCTTTTTATGACATAAGTACTAGATAATTAAGATAATCTACTCATTTTTAATGTAAATTTTATAGCCTCAAGATAAATTAAAATATCTATAGCACTACACAACATATGAACTACTTAATGTATCTTCCTTGGTTAGGTGAGGTTAGTTGGTCGTTTCATTTATGGTTTGTACAAATGTATTGAATCAATAAATTCTGATGGACTGATGCAGGATAGTTTTCAGGCAAGACAGACTCACTTTGAAAATTACTTGGTTAGGCTAGATATGGTTTTAGGGACCTTTAGGGAGATAAACAAACAAGTTTTAAAACACTGAAAATTATGTTTTATAACTGGATTCCCTTTGCTTATGAATTACAAGCTTATTTATAGAGTTATAAAAATATGAAAAAAATATATATAAGAAATCATTACAGTTGATAATTTCTTCTAAAATTAGGTTTAAAATTGATGATGGGGAGCGGCTAGTTGTTGCTGGACTTGAGTTCGTAGAGTAGGGTATGGTATACTACTCTTAGTTGCTTCTTAAATTGTGTTTAGGGGAATAGGCATACTGCTTCCGCATCATGGACCTATTTGCTAAGGAAAATGCCATTCTACTACACCACTAGATCTTTTGGGTTATCTCGTTTCCGGTTTTTATGGTTTTTTTTTTTTTTTTTTGACCAAGGGTAATTTTTTTATTAACTTTAGCTATTTTTATATTCTTTTCCATTTATTGAACATTCAGTAGAAAATGATGAGATCAAGCATGAAATCTTGATTAAGAAGATAGAATTCAAGCTCTGCTTTAATGGTGGACAAAAGTTGAGAGAAAAACTAATTTGATAATTTTGATTATCATTTCTTAATGAGCTCAATACAGAAGGTTAAGCTTATATACAAACTTAGGAATTAATCCCGACAATCGAAATCTAACAACTACAACCGTTGATTAATAACTAACTCTTCATACTTGAATTGATAGGTTGATCAGCAAGCTACTTCATTAATCAGCTCAGTGAGCTGACTTTTGTCAGCCAGGACCTTCGTGGCTTAAGTAAGCTAAGCTTGTTATCATATGCTCATTCCCCTGATCCTGAGTGACAGAAGGTACTGAAGTTGAGCACTGCTGGAAACCTGAAGCTGTCGAAACTGACTCTGCTGGAGCTGAAGACTTTTGTTGCTTCAGCTGCAGAATATTGTTGTTTGTCCCTACATTTATATTACAAACTTGTTATTTCTTTTAAATAAAATAACTTTTCACTTGCTACAAAATCTTAAAATTTATCAAAAATAAATAAACCATTAAAATTTTATAAATAACTTTTTGAAATCCTAATATAAACTAGACAATATCAGGATGTTTACAAAACTAGAGAGACATTATCAATCTATAAATCAAATTAGTAAGAAAATTAATTATGTTGTATGTGTCTATTTGTCTTCAATGTGGCTACGACCTTCTTATCCGGAAGGATCAGAAGACATTAATAGTTACTGGGTGATTATTTTAAAAAATATATATACATTTATATATATATTTAATATGTCCAATTACTAGAGGGAAACAGAGCGATATTTTATCCATTTAACATTCGAGAAGAGGAACTGATTAGGTCCACATATACTCCATACAGTTACTTCCCTCCAGCCAAGATACATATTCAGGTTTATTTTCCAGTCGCTATTTTTTTCTTTTTCTTTTTCATTTTTCTATATGCTTATCTACTAGCTAGCTAGTTTCAATTAGCAGCAACAAAATAGAATAAAAGTTCCACCACTCTTGTTTCTTTTCTACTCTTAAATTTTACATGTTCAGGTCTTCATAATCATGCTTTCATGCATATAGTTTAAGATGGAACTTTTCGTTTTAGTTTTCAGCAGTGTGAAAAAACAAAATTCAAACAAGAAAATAGAAGTGTTTGGTTGAAAAATTCAAGTGTTTGATTAGAGCTTGATTGCTACCATGAACAGATGAAAATGGAAGATTAATTATATACAGCCTCCATCAATGAAAAGTCTATTCCATCATTAATTTCGTAAATTGACTATTTACATGAAGAACACACTATACATATTTGGATTTTCTGAACCTTGAGCACGCCTTTCACGTATCCAGGAATCTTGACTTTTCCAACTAATTGCCACGTCACTATTTTGCTTACCGACTCTAATTGGTTTTGAACGAAACTGTTGAGTGTCAAGCTGATGATTACTAGAAGACTGATGATCAACTTTCTTCTAAGCTGGAGCATACAACGTCATACAACTCCCTCTTGATCCATTTGAATCAGGCCTTGAGCTCAATGTTTTACTTGAGCTCAAGGTTGCCTTAATATTACCCGTCACAAGGAGAAATCAGAAGTTTATAATAAAAGGGTCAACCTCAAAATCTTCTAATCTTGATTAAAATAATAATATTTAAATGTTGTAATTAATAGCTTATTTATTTCATATGTGTGTATATATATATATTAGCACAAATTACTGTCAACTGAGAGTAAAAGATTATATATAATTTTCATGTTAATTTTTTTTCATGAAAATGTATTTAATTACCTTGTCTTTTCTTTTTTTTTCTCCTTTTTTGCTTAAGGCAAATGACTTTCATGTGGTTTCTATAAAAATGAAAGAGAGAGAGTGTAATGATTTAGAGGTGGACAAAAGCCTAATAATTCTGCGCAATAATGTTGAAAAGATTTGAATGGTTTCATATTAGATAACCCTTTAGTATAGAGTTGTGACTAGTGTTAATTAAACAGCATGCTGAACTTTAATATTTAGGAGTCTTTTTTTTTTTTTTTTTTTTTGTCTGAAGACTAAACAGTGCTATTGAAGAATAAAGATCGAATAGTAACTAAAACTTGAAATCTGAATAACATGTTTTTTTTTTCCTTACCTTTGAATATGTTATATACCTATTTATTTTTTAAATTTTAAAATTATTTGAAAACTGATAAGTTGATATTTATACCCTTTTTATTATTTGTTGTTAAATAATTTTAATTAATTAATTTAATACAAACATGTAAAAATAAATCATTAAATAAATTGTAAAATATTTTTGTGCACATATTAATAATATTTTATTTATAATCAAAATATGATTAAAAAATATAGTAGTATTAACCATATTCATATATTTAAATATATTAATATACTCAAAAAATAACTAAAAAAATGAATATTTAAATTATAAATTAAAATATATTAATTTAATTTCAAAATAAGTTGGGATGGGATGTATTTAGGTTTTATTTTTCAAATATATTTCTTGTAAGTATCAAAAAAAAAAAAAGGAAAAAAAAATTTGAGTAACATAAAATTAGGATAAATTTGAAATTATGTTATTTTGGGGATGATAGATTTGGAATAAAAACTTTTAAATGTCATTAAATAATTTACAATTAAGTAAAAATTAAAAATTCGTATTGTCATTAAGTGATTTATAATTAAGTGAAAAGTTAAAAATTTTTACTTAATTTTTTCAGTTGTTTTTTGATAGTTTTAAGTAGTTTGATCATTTTAAAAAACAAACGAAATAACCTAATAAGTGTAATTCAGCACTAATAAATCTTAAGTGAAAAATACAAATGTCTCCTTAGATGACAAAAAATTACAAAAATATAATGATGTTTTTATCAAAGATGAACTTTACACATGCAAATACGCAAGCATATATCTACACGCCCAAACTGTAGCAATAAAAAATTCGATTAGTGTCACATGCTGAAACCGATGATCAATTATGTTGGTGTTAAAAACTTGTTTCATGTAACTTTGTTTGTGTGCTCTTGGATGTTGCAAACAATTCCGTTATTTAATTTTCCAGTTTGCATTTATGCACCACAAAATAAAATAAGAAATGATATGACAGAAAACTCATGTAAAAGATTTGTTGTCCTGTTTATTTTTGAGGAAACAATTGTTGTCTGTAGGTTTTGAAGTTTCAAATGATAAAATTGGGATTTCCTAATTCTAATTTATCACATTTTGTGCTGTATTGTAGTAAACACTAGACCATTCGTGCACGACAAATATAATACTCTGATGTCCAGGTTTATGTAAACTCTTTCTTCCTTTCAAATGTCATCATGCTTACCTAAAATCGCTATCAAATTCAAGCTGCTGTTACATGCATGCCTGCCCAATTTAATTCGATCAGGACTTCGTGCCTAACCGGGAGCAACACGTGAAACTCGATTATTTGTGTTACTGTTCAGTCGATATTCTTCACCAGAAAATATCATTCAAAGTTAATGTGCATTGTAAATTTGTTGAGAGAAAGAGAGAGATCATAATTGACATATATGTATTCTTATATCCATACATATATTATCTATCTCTGGCCTTGGTTTCGTAACAGGTTTTTCTTTTATGACATAGTTTTTCCAGCTACTTATAGGGATGTTTCTATCTTTCATAATGTTAGTTTGATAGTCTGAGTTTTTATTTTTTTTACGAAAAAAACAAGTGACCTAATTTTACTAAAAAATCTATGGTGGGATCAGAATTTTGGCTTTGTTCCATCAGTGATGGGAGAAAATCTTCCACAGATAGTGAAGAAACTAAATATAATATGATACATTAATTATTATGATAATTGAATTTTTATTATTAATTTAACTAGCCTCTATAGCTTAAAAATTTTTATTTAATATAAAGAATTTTCCAATCTTTTTATGATATAAGCACTAGATAATTAAGATAATCTACTCATTTTTAATGTAAATTTTATAGCCTCAAGATAAATTAAAATATCTATAGCACTACACAATATATGAACTACTTAATGTATCTTCATTGGTTAGGTGAGGTTAGTTGGTTGTTTCATTTATGGTTTGTACAAATGTATTGAATCAATAACTTATGATGGACTGATGCAGGACAGTTTTAAGGTAAGATAGACTCACTCTGAAAATTATTTGGTTAGGCTAGATATGGTTCTAGGGCCCTTTCGGAAGATAAACAAACAAGTTTTAAAACACTGAAAATTTTGTTTTATAACTTGATTCCCTTCAATTATGAATGACAAACCTATTTATAGAGTTTCAAAAAATATGAAAGAAAAAATGTAAGAAATCATTACAGTTGATAATCTCTCCTGAAATTGAGTTTAAAATTGATGATAGGGAGCGGTTGGTTGTTTCTGGACTTGAGTTCGTAGAGTAGGGTATGGCTTCTGCAGTTTGAAGTCTGCAGGGTGGGGGTATGGTGTACCTGTCTTAGTTGCTTCTTAAATTGCATTTGGGGGTATAGGCATACTGCTTCTGCATCATGGACCTATCTGCTAAGGAAAATGCCATTCTACTACACCACAAGACCTTTTGGGCTATCTCGTTTCCGGTTTTTATGGTTTTTTTTTTTCTTTTTGACCAAGGGTAATTTTTTATTAACTTTAGCTATTTTTATATTCTTTTTCATTTATTGAAAACTCAGTAGAAAATGATGAGATCAAGCATGAAATCTTGAATAAGAAGACAGAATTCAAGCTCTGCTTTAATGGTGGACAAAAGGTGAGAGAAAAACTAATTTGCTAATTTTGATTATCATTTCTTAATGGGCTCAATACAGAAGGTTAAGCTTATATACAAACTCAGGAATTAATCCCGACAATCGAAATCTAACTAAACAACTACAACCGTTGATTAATAACCAACTCTTCATACTTGAATTGATAGGTTGATCAGCAAGCTACTTCATTAATCAGCTCAGTGAGCTGACTTTTGTAGGCCAAGACCTTCGTTGCTTATGTAAGCTAAACGTGTTATCATATGCTTATTCCCCTGATCCTGAGAGACTGAAGGTACTGAAGTTGAGCACTGCTGGAAACCTGAAGCTGCCGAAACTGACAGTGCTGAAGCTGAAGAGTTTTGTTGCTTCAGCTGCCGAATATTGTTGTTTGTCCTTACATTTATATTACAAACTTGTCATTTCTTTTAAATAAAATAACTTTTCACTTGCTACAAAATCTTAAAATTTATCAAAAATAAATAAACCATTAAAATTTTATAAATAACATTTTGAAATCCTAATATAAACTAGACAATATCAGGATGTTTACAAAACTAAAGAGACATTATCAATCTATAAATCAAATCAATAAGAAAATTAATTAAGTTGTATGTGCCTGCTTGTCTTCAATGTGGCTGCAACCCTCTTGTCTGGAAGGATCAGAAGTGACTAATAGTTATTGGGTGATTATTTGAAAATATATATATATATATATCTGTATTTAATATGTCTAGTTACTACAAGGAAACAGAGCGATATTTTTTCCATTTAGCATTCGAGGAGAGGAACTAATTTGGTCCATAGATACTCCATACAGTTACTTCTCTCCAGCCAAGATACATATTCAGGTTTAGTTTCCAGTTGCTATTTTTTCTTTTTCTTTTTCAATTTTCTATATGCTTATCTACTAGCCAGCTAGTTACAATTGGCAGCAATAAAATAGGATAAAAGTTCCATCAGTCTTATTTCTTTCTTGCTCTTAAATTTTACATGTTCAGGTCTTCATAATCGTGCTTTCATGCATATAGTTTAAGATGGAACTTTTCGTTTTAGTTTTCAGCTTTCATGCATATACTCACTAACCTTACTGCATGTGCTATATCAAGTCGTGTGCACACCATTGCATACATGACACTTCCAACAGCACTTGCATACGGTACCTTAGCCATCAACTACATATCTTCATTTTTCTTTGGGCACAATTCAGTAGAAAGTTTGAAATATGCAGCTAAAGGAACAGTTACAGGTTTAGATAGATATTCCTTTTGTGACAAAATCAAAACACCATTTTTTCTATTCCTGAGAATATCCATTCCTAATATTTTTTGTGCCTTCCCTAAATTTTTCATGTCAAATTCAGACTGCAGAATTTGTTTCAACTTCTGCACTACTACTGATTTTCTACTAGCCAGTAACATATCGTCAACATACAACAACAAATAAATCCTATCATGATAAGTAGAGCCCTTGAAGTATACACAACTATCATATGATGATATCTTGAAACCATTTTTAGTGATAAAAGTATCAAACCTCTTATATCATTACTTTGGCGATTGTTTAAGGCCGTAGAAGGATTTCTTAAGCAAGCATACATAGTTCTCCTTACTTGGAACCTAAAAACCATCAGGTTCACTCATGTAAATAGTCTCGTTAAGCTCTCCATGCAATAATGCAGTCTTGACATCCATTTGCGCAAGCTCCATATCAAAACCTGCAACTAGAGACAATTGAATTCTTATAGAAGTATGCTTGACCACGGTTGAGAACACTTCATTATAATCAATTCCTTGTCGCTAGGTAAACCCCTTGGCAACTAGCCTTGCCTTAAATTTGGTCTCTGTTTTAGGTAATCCATGTTTCTTCTTGAAAATCCACTTGTATCCCACTAGCTTCACATTTTTTGGTTTCTTCACTAATACCCAAGTATTATTCTGGTGTAGTGATTTTATTTCTTCTTCCATAGCCAACTTCCATTTTATACAATCACTACATTTCATAGCTTGTTGATAGTTCAATGGCTCAACATCAGATTCTTCCATTGCTGTATTCAGAGCATATGCTACTATATCTAGATAGCCATATCTCTTAGGAGCTTTTGTTTGTCTCTTCTCTCTATCTCTGGCCAATAGATAGTCTTGCGAGTCATCTTGCTCTTCAAAATTCTACTCAGGTTTATCTTTATTTTCTTTAGGAATGTTAGAGAAAGCTAGTTTAGAATCTCGTGATCGCTCCACCTCAATCTAAATTTTTTCTCCATTCTGAGCATTTTCGTTTTCAACATATGTTACTGGTAATACACCCAAAAGCTCATCCTCCTTAAAAGTCGCGTCCCTACTAATAATTGTTTTTGCAAAATCATCTCCCTTATACCAAAGCCTATAGCCTTTTGTACCTTCTAGATACCCAAGGAATATGCACCTTATCGCTCTAGGCTCTAATTTGCTAGTGTTTTAATGGGCATAAGTTATGCACGCAAACTCTCTAAGGTTATCAGGCACCCACTTCCACTTCTCTTCTGGTGTCTTAAACCCAATAGTAGAAGATGGACATCTGTTAATTAGATAACAGGCAGTTGTGATAGCATCAGTCTAGAATTGTGTTGGTAGCTTTGCATTTGAGAGCATACATCTTACTCTTTCTAACAGAGTTCGATTCATTCTTTTAGCCAAATAGTTCTACTGAGGTGTTTTAACAATTGTTATGTGCCTCTGTATTCCCTCTTATTTGCAAAAAATAGTGAACTCATCATTGAGATACTCAAGACCATTATCTGTCTTGAGTTTCTTAACTTTTCTACCATATTGCTTTTCCACTAGTGCTTTCCATTTATCAAGTACAACCATACTTTTCTTGAGAAGTGATCTATGATAGTTATGAAGTATCTATTGCCTCCTTGAGAATTAACTCTTACAGGTCCCCAAACATCTAAGCGTACGTAATCAACAATGCCATTGGATGTATGCATACCAGTGTTAAATTTCAACCTAGTTTGCTTGCCAATTATGCAATGATCACAAAACTCTAATTTTCCAATTAAATCTCCACATAGCAGCCCTTGATTACTTAGCTCCTTTAGCCCTCTCTCACTAACATGACCAAGTCTCATGTGCCATAGCCTGGTTTTGTCTTGTTCATGTTGAATTCTAACCGCTGAGCTACCTGTGATGGTGCTTCTTCTAACAAGACTGTATAGCCCATTTTGCCTCTGGCTCTTCATAACTGTCATAATTCCCTTAGAGATCTTCACTGTACCATTTGTTCCCTTAAAGCTATAACCAACTTCATCTAGAATGCTTGGTGAGATTAAATTCCTCTTCAAGTCAGGAATATGCTTTACATTAAACAATATTCTGATTTAACCATCAAACATTTTGATTCTCACAGTGCCAACACTAATCACCCGACAAGCTACATTATTCCCTATTAAAAATTTTTCGCCATCAATTGACTGGTAAGCAATGAAAAGCTCTCTTCTGGGACACATGTGATATGTACAGCTCGATTCTAATATCCATTCTTCATGGAATTCATTGGTAGACACAGCTAGAACATCCGCACTCTCATAACCATTTGAAACAACAACATTATCACCATCCTCTTTATTCTTTTGTGTTTTCTTGCTCTTTCTTTCTGGACAATCATGTCTAAAGTAACCTTCCTTATGACAGCTATAACACTTCTTGCCTTTTGCTCTAGACTTGGATTTAGACCTTCCTCTATTCTTGTAGTTGTTGACTTTTTTCTCAAATCTCCCTCTTACATTTAGTCCTTCTCCATTGCTTGCTTTCTTTTCTATCCTCATCTCTATTTCTCTAGACCTTAAAGCTCCAAGTACATCTTTAAGAGTAAGTGAATCTCTTCCATAATGAATTTAGGACAATAATGGCCTAATTTTCATCACTTAATACTTCATTAGAATCGGCATTAGCAAGCTCAATATTCAACTTAGTGAAATCATTCAGATTATCTTTAAGAGACTTAGAAGGATCCATTTTGAAACCAAACAATTGTTATTTAAGATAAATCTTTCTAGATAGAGACTTAGTCATGTAAAAAAACTCTAATTTTAACTAAACTTTAGCAGCAATATCCTCATCATTTACCTATCGTAAAACATTATCTGCAAGGTCGAGAATGATTGTGCTATAGGCAGTCTCCATCAACTCTTGCTTTTCTTCAGTAGATAATGAATCAGGTAAATCCTTCTCTCCATCCAGAGCTTTGGCACACTTCTATTAAACCAAGATTACTCTCATTTTCTTCCTCCACATCCCGAAATCACCTTTCCCGTTGAACTTCTCGATTTCGAACCGAGTCGAACTCATTACTCTTGCTTCTACTCTCAAATGATCCTAGAACCTTGAGCTAACCTACAACCTGGTGCTCTGATACCATTTGTTATAGAAAACTCAAATATACCAACTGATTTTAAGCCAAAACAGAGGAAATATGATAAGTAATGATAGCAGAAATAGAAAATACATAAGAGTTTATAGTGGTTCGATCAATTTGATCTACATCCATTTTGCGAGCTACTGTTGTGATTTCATTTATGAAACAATGGCAAGATAATACAACTTCTTCTCAATACAAGATCTATCTCAGACACTCTCAAAATGGTAAGCCTTCCTATAGAACAGTAAGTTGTGTGTCTTTGTCCTCTCAAGCCTCACCCCCTTTACATATTAGAGTCACCCTCATTTAATCCTTTTTACTTTCTCAGAACCAATAGCCACTACTGCCTTATGCCCTTTCCCACAAATAGACTTGTTTTAAGCCAATCAGAATTACACAACTTGCCTGATACCTGTAGAGAATTGCATCGCCTGCATGACAGCTGCAATGAATTGCACAGCTCGCATGATAGCTACAGTAACAAACAAATTACATACCAAAACAAGAGAAGCAAGATTTCATTGCATTTGTAACTTTCATAAAGAAGTGTCCAATCCCTTTGTGCCATGTCATTTAGTGTGTTTTTGAGTCATAGACACCATAACTCTCCACCTTGACTTCTTTAACTCCAACAATTGCAGTAGCTCAACTCCTTCATCATCAAGGTTGTTGATCAGTAACCTAAACTAAGTTTAGGCAATACTTGAACTTAGTTACAGGTAACACTTTTGTTGCCATATCTGCTGGGTTGTCAACTGTATGAACTTTCTCAATCATTACTGCACCATGAGCAATTATATCTCTAACAAAATGCAACCTCACATCAAAGTGTTTGGTTCTTTCATGATGCATTTGATTTCTTGAAAGATGTATTGCACTTTGGCTATCACAAAAGATAGTTAAATCTTTTTTAGGAACCCCAAGTTCTGCTATCATTCCTTTGATCCAAAGTGCTTTCGTAACACACTTTGTAACAACAATGTATTTAGACTCAATCGTAGACAAAGCCATAACGGACTGAAATAGAGATTTCCAACTAATGCAGCCTCCACCTAGAGTGAAAATATACCCTGTATAGGACCTTCTTTTATCATGATCTCCAGCATATACTGCATCAACATAACGTTTGACAAGATACTTTGGCTCTTCTAGTCTTTTAAACAATAAACCAATGCTCAAAGACCATTCAAATATCTTAGTAACCATTTTACTCCCTCCCAATATGTTTTCCCATGATTTGCCATATATTTATACACTAAGCTTACTACATATGCTATATCAAGTCATGTGCACACCATTGCATACATGACACTTCCAACAGCACTTGCATACGATACCTTAGCCATCAACTGCATATCTTTATCTTTCTTTGGGCACAATTTAGTAGAAAGTTTGAAATATGCAGCTAAAGGAATAGTTACAGGTTTGCATCCGACATGCCAAACTTCTTAGTTACTTTAGCTAGATATTTCTTTTGCGACAAGATTAAAACACCATTTTTTTTATTCTTAAGAATATCCATTCCTAATATTTTTTATGCCTTCCCTAAATTTTTCATGTCAAAGTCAGACTACAGAATTTGTTTCAACTTCTACATTTTCACTGATTTTCTACTAGCCAGTAACATATCATCAACATACAACAACAAATAAATCCTATCATGATAAGTAGAGCACTTAAAGTATACACAACTATCATATGATAATCTCTTGAAACCATTTTTAGTGATAAAAGTGTCAAACCTCTTATACCATTACCTTAGCGATTGTTTAAGGCCGTATAAGGATTTCTTAAGCAAGCATACATAGTTCTCCTTACCTGAAACCTTAAACCAATCAGGTTCACTCATGTAAATAGCCTCGTTAAGCTCTCCATGCAATAATACAGTCTTGACATCCATTTGCTCAAGCTCCATATCAAAACCTGCAACTAGAGACAATAGAATTCTGATAGAAGTATGCTTGACTACAGGTGAGAACACTTTATTATAATCAATCCCCTATCCCTGAGTGAACCTCTTGGCAACTAGTCTTGCCTTAAATCTGATCTTTGTTTCAGGTAATCCATGTTTCTTCTTGAAAATCTACTTGTATCACACTATCTTCACATTTTCTGGTTTCTTCACTAATACCCAAGTATTATTCTGGTGTAGTGATTTTATTTCTTCTTCCATAGCCAACTTCCATTTTATACAATCATTGCATTTCATAGCTTGTTGATAGTTCAATGGCTCAACATCCGATTCTTCCATTGTTGTATTCAGAGCATATGCTACTAGATCTGTATAGCCATATCTCTAAGGAGCTTTTGTTTGTCTCTCCTCTTTATCTCTGGCCAAGAGATAGTCTTACAAGTCATCTTGCTCTTCAAAATTTTGCTTAGGTTAATCTTTATTTTCTTTAGGAATGTTAGAGAAAACTGGAGTAGAATCTCGTGATCGCTCCACCTTAATTTGAATTTTTTCTCCACTCTGAGCATTTTCAAATTCAACATATGTTACTAGTAATAAACCCAAAAGCTCATCCTCCTTAAAAGTCATGTCCCTACAAATAATTGTTTTTGCAAAACCATCTCCCTTATACCAAAGCCTATAGCCTTTTGTACCTTCTGGATACCCAAGGAATATGCACCTTATCGCTCTAGGCTCTAATTTGCTAGTATTAGAATGGGCATAAGTTGTGCGCCCAAACACTCTTAGGTTATCATACTTAGCAGACATCCCACTCCACTTCTCTTCTGGCGTCTTAAACCCAATAGCAGTATATGGACATCTGTTAATAAGATAACAGGTAGTTGTGACAACTTCAGCCTAGAATTGTATTGGTACCTTTGCATTTGAGAGCGTACATCTTACTCTTTCTAAAAAAGTTCGATTCATTCTTTCAGCCAAACCATTATGTTAAGGTGTTTTAACAAGTGACATGTGCCTCTATATTCCCTCTTGTTTGCAAAAAACAGTGAACTCATCATTGAGATACTCAAGACCATTATCTGTCCTGAGTTTCTTAACTTTTTTACCATATTGTTTTTCCACTAGTGCTCTCAATTCTTTGAATTTAACAAGTGCTTCACTCTTGTGCTTCATCAAGTACAACCATACTTTTCTTGAGAAGTCATCTATGATAGTTATGAAGTATCTGTTGCCTCCATTAGAATTAACTCTTGTGAGCCCCCAAACATCTAAGTGTACATAATCAAGAGTGCCATTGGATGTATGCATACCAATGTTAAAGTTCAACTTAGTTTGCTCGCCAATTATGCAATGATCACAAAAAACTAATTTTTCCAATTGAATCTCCACATAGCAGCCCTTGATTACTTTGCTCCTTCAACCCTGTCTCACTCACATGACAAATTCTCATGTGCCATAGCCTGGTTTTGTCTTGTTCATGTTGAATTCCAACCGCAGAGCTACCTGTAATGGTGCTTCCAACAAGACTGTATAGCCCATTTTGCCTCTGACTCTTCATAACTGTCATAATACTCTTCGAGACCTTCAGTGTACCATATGTTCCCTTAAAGCTATAACCAGTTTCATCTATCTCTGGCCAAAACATATTGATTTGGTAACAAGTTTTCTCTTTTATGGCATAGTTTTTCCAACTAACTATATGGATGTTTCTATCTTCATGATGTTGGTTTGGTGATCTAAGTTTTTATTTTTTTTACTAAAAAAACGGGTGACCTAATTTTACTAAAAAATATGTGGTGGGATTAGAATTTTGGCTTTGTTCTATAAGTGATGTGAGAAAATCTTCCACAGATAGTGAAGAAACTATATATAATATGACACATTAATTATTATAATCATTGAATTTTTATTATTAAATTAACTAGCCTCAATAGCTTAAAAGTTTTTATTAATATAAAGAATTTTCCAATCTTTTTATGATATAAGTACTAGATAATTAAGATAATCTACTCATTTTTAATGTAAATTTTATAGCCTCAAGATAAATTAAAATATCTATAGCACTGTACAACATATGAACTACATAATGTATCTTCCTTGGTTAGGTGAGGTTAGTTGGTTGTTTTATTTATGGTTGGTACAAATGTATTGACCCAATAACTTATGATGGACTGATGCAGGATAGTTTTATGGCATGAAAGACTCACTCTGAAAATTACTTGGCTGGGCTAGATATGGTTCTAGGGACCTTTAGGGAGATAAACGAACAAGTTTTAAAACATTGAAATTTTTTTTTTATAATTTGATTCCCTTCAATTATGAATGACAAGCCTATTTATAGAGTTATAAAAAATATGAAAAAAAAGTAAGAAATTATTATAGTTGATAATCTCTCCTGAAATTGAGTTTAAAATTGCTGATGGGGAGCGGCTGGTTGTCTCTAGACTAAAGTTCACAAAGTAGGGTATGGCTTCTGCAGTTTGAAGTCTGCAAAGTAGGGGTATGGTATACTGCTCTTAGTTGCTTCTTAAATTGCGTTTAGGGGTATAGGCATATTGATTCTGCATCATGGACCTATCTGCTAATGAAAATGCAATTCTACTACACCACTAGACCTTTTGGGCTATCTTGTTTCCAGTTTTTATGGTTTTTTTTTTTTTTTTTTTTTTTGACCAAGGGTAATTTTTTTTTTGTTTCCAGTTTTACATTCTTTTTCATTTATTGAAAACTCAGTAGAAAATGATGAGATCAAGCATGAAATCTTGAAAAAGAAGACAGAATTCAAGCTCTACTTTAATGGTGGACAAAAGTTGAGAGAAAAACTAATTTGCTAATTTTGATCATCATTTCTTAATGAGCTCAATACAGAAGGTTAAGCTTATATACAAACTTAGGAATTAATCACGGCAATCGAAATCTAACTAAACAACTACAACCGTTGATTAATAACTAACTTTTCATACTTGAATTGATAGCTTGATCAGCAAGCTACTTCATTCATCAGCTCAGCGAGTTGACTTTTGTTAGCCAGGACCTTCGTGACTTATGTTTGCTAAGCTTGTTATCATATGCTCATTCCCCTGATCCTAAGAGACTTAAGGTACTAAAGTTGAGCACTGCTTGAAACCTAAAGCTGCCTAAACTGACTGTATTGGAGCTGAAGACTTTTGTTGCTTCAGCTGCCGAATATTGTTGTTTGTCCTTACATTTATGTTACAAACTTGTTATTTCTTTTAAATAAAATAACTTTTCACTTGCTACAAAATCTTGAAATTTATCAAAAATAAATAAACCATTAAAATTTTGTAAATAACTTTTTGAAATCCTAATATAAACTGGACCATATCAGGAAGTTTACAAAACTAAAGAGACATTATCAATATATAAATCAACTCAGTAAGAAAATTAATTATGTTGTATGTGTCTATTTGTCTTCAATATGGCTGACACCCTCTTGGCTGAAAGGATCAAAAGAGATTAATAGTTACCGGGTGATTATTTGGAAAAATATATGTACATACAGTGGCGAACTCAGAAATTTGTTCAGGATGGGCACATAAATAAAATAATAAAAATATCAAAAATTAAGAATATACCAAATGTGTAATGTTTTTATGTAAAACAATATTCAATAACGCTATATAGTTTACATAAAATAAAACATATATTATATTTAGGTAAAACAAATCGTCATATATTTAAAAATCATAATGAAATCATTAAAATAAATAAAAATGAAAAAAATTAAATTACATAAAATTATAATTTTCCTCAACGAAGCTTCATATATTTAAATCCTTTTATGATAACCTCTTTATCAATTTTATCAAAAATATCTTTCTCCACATACGCAAGCAAGCTATCATTTAACCAATGATCTCCCATTTGATTACGTAATTCAGTCTTTACAATATTCATAACAGAAAATGCTCTTTCAACGGTAGCAGTTGCAACAGGTAGTAATAATGTCAATGTCAGGAGCAAGTAAACTAATGGGAAAACCTTATCTTGTTTTTTATCAACCATCTTTTGTGTCAAATCTATAAGACCATTTAATTTTGAAAATTCAATATTAGAGCGCATAACTGCAATATAATTCTCAAGTTGATCTTCAAGTGCCAAAAATTCAGTAGAGGAGAAGTCTTTTGGATAAAATTGAGCAAGTTGAATCAGTTTTTGTTTGTCAAATGCACGGAATTGCTCTCTTGGACTAATACATGCAACAAAAATAAGCAACAACACAAATAAGCAACTCGGTATTTGTCTCCGAAAACCAATTATTTAGTTCTTGAAATTACAAATCTAACACAACATAAAACAAGTCTACTCGATAATGATGTATATTGTTTATCTCCTGAGTTTTACACCTTGATCTCCCTCGAGGCATAAACAAATCATCCATGTTAATAACTTGGATTTTATGTTTTTCACAAAAAGTGAAAACTTACTTCAAGAAAGAATCTCATATATTTTCTCTCATTGTCTGCTTTTACTAAGGTCATGGCATTGACAATATCTTGATCTTTTTTTTCTGGAATGTAAGTGACAACTCATGTGTAACTTCTAATATTTTTCTCATCAAATGAAGATTAAAAATAAAATCAAATGTTTCTATTGCATCTAATAAAAGCTTTTATTCATATGTTTGCTCCTAATTCGATCCATCATCTACTAAAATATCAAGTATCTCTACAATAGAAGAGAGCATGAAAATTATTCTGATTATAGTATTGTAATGTGAGCCACAACGTGTATCACTTGGTCTCTTAAGACTAGTTTCTTGATTTAAACCTCGTCCACTTGAAAGCTCATCATTCTCTAGTGCTTCAAAGACTTTAGCTGCTTGTTTTTCTCAAAGAATATCGTAACGTTTAACAGATGCTCCAATAATATTTACCACCTGAGTAATCCAATAAAAAAGATCAGTAATATCTATATAACTTTTCGCCACAGCAACAAGAGCTAATTGATGGGCAAAACAATGCACATAAAAAGCACTTTCATTCTCTTTTAAAATAAGTGCTTTAAGTCCATTAAATTCACCTCGCATATTACTTGCTCCGTAATAACCTTATCCTTGTAATCTAGAAATACTTAATCCATATCTAGAAAAAAAAAAGAATCAATAGCCGTTTTAAGTGAGAGTACAGAAGTATCAGTAACATGCTCAATACCAACAAAACGCTCAATTACATTACCATTCTTGTTCACATATATCAATACAATATTCATCTACTCTTTCGAAGATATATAACGAGATTCATCCACAATATATGAAAACAATGAATTGTTAATATCTCTAATAATTGCATTAATAATTTCACTTGAAATAGCACTTACTATATCCTTCTGAATCTTAGATGCCGTCACTTTTAAGTTTTCAGGAGCACTTTTGAGTGTCACATCTTTTACGTTCTCATTTTGAGCACATAGTCAATGTAAAAGTTCAAGAAAATTGCTTTTATTGCTATAATTTTTTTATTCATCGTGTTCTCGAAATAAAAGCCCTTGCCATAAAAAAAAAAACAACTACAATCAATTGAAGTACGTAAGCGAGTTCGATACTCAATTCGAGCTTGATCTGACTATTTGTTTATAGTTGACTCAATATGTTGATTCTGATTTAATAAATCTTCACATTTTCTTCAAGCATCTTTCTGGGCACTACTTTTAGCATGTTGCCTTAACGAATCTATCTTCTTCCAATTTGTAAACCCTTCACTAATAAAAGAGTCACCACCCGCTTGTTTTCTAATATCTGGTTTGAAAAGATAACAACTTAGACAATATGCTGCATCTTTTGCTATACTGTACTCTAACCAAGTCAAATATTTAGTAAACCAAACAATGTTGAATCACCTAGACTTTTGTCCAAAGGGTCTCATAGGAAAATTGCTTTTTCGAGGTTGATAAGAACCTTTTAGCAGGTATGCTCTTCGAACTTGCTCACTTACATTAGGATCATAATCCCATATTTTAGTTCGAAACCCTGGATCAGCAAGAAGATCTGAAAATTTGACTTCAACACAATTTTTCTTTGAAGAAGATGATTCCAACTCAAGTGATGATTTTCTTTTCATATATCTCTCCATAACTATTTCATAACAAATAAAAACATAATAAAAAAATTTTAAAAAATTTAATAATAATTTATTGATTCTAAATAAAATAAAGCGATAAAATAAACAATATTACATATATATAATTGAATCATGACAATACATTATACATGAATAATTTAATGCAATAATTTAAAGTTTAAGATTTTAGGGTTTATTGATAAGATATATATTAAATTTAAATTATTAAAAAATAAATAAACTAACGAAGTAATTAATTTAGGAAACTAACCTGATAAGTCACAATATGTCAAAGTGAAAATAAAGAGATATCAGATAAAGATGAGGAGAAAAAGAGAAAAAAAGTTATTCACTAAAATTATAAATTGTCAATGCAAATAGTATTTATATAGAAGAGAATTAAAAGAATAAAATTGAAAAAAGAAAATATTAATTAATTAGGAGTAGGAAAAATATTAGAAGTAGGAAAACTAAGTCTAATAGGAGTAAGAAATAAGAAAGCAAGTTAATCCTATTAGAATTAGGAAAAATAAATAATTGAATAAGAAAGTAATAAACAATTAAAAGAAAAAAGAAAAAAGAGTAATTTGAACAAAAAGAGGGGTCTTGTAGATGCTGTAATGCTGACTACAACAGTGAGCATATGCACTATATGCAACAGTACAGCGCACATCAGGTTTTTTTTTAGCTTTTTTTTATTTTTTTTATTTTTTGGAATTATACAGTAAATTTATTAATTTTTTTTAAAAATTTCAGGGGAACCACGCGCCCAACAGCCAACAGTGGATCCGCCACTGTATACATATATATATATTTAATATATCTAGTTACTAGAGGGAAACAGAGCGATATTTTATCCATTTAGCATTCGAGAAGAGGAATTGATTTGGTCCATAGATAGATACTCCATACAGTTACTTCTCTCTAGCCAAGATACATAATCAGGTTTAATTTCCAACTACTATTTTTTTCTTTTTCTTTTTCATTTTTCTATATGCTTATCTACTAGCTAGCTAGTTTCAATTAGCAGCAACAAAATAGAATAAAAGTTCCATAAGTCTTGTTTATTTTCTGCTCTTAAATTTTACATGTTCAGGTCTTCATAATCATGCTTTCATGCATATAGTTTAAGATGGAACTTTTTGTTTTAGTTCTCGGCAGTGTGAAAAAAAAAAAATTCAAACAAGAAAATAGAATTGTTTGGTTGAAAAATTATACACTACAAGAAAACACGCCATTCACGCCGGACTATCCATACCGGGCACTAAAGGCCCGGTATGGATAATCAATATAAAAAGGAAAAAAAATTTATTGGCAATTAAGCATACCGGGTGGTGGCCGCCCGGTATGCTTAATCGATTATCTATACCGGGCGGAGTGACGCCCGGTATAGATATCATATTTTATAATAAAAAAATCCGAAAAATTTATCCACGCCGGTCGGATCCGGAGCTCGGTGTGGATATTCGGATTATCTACACCGGGCGGGTCGCTGCCCGGATTGGAAAATATTTTTAAAAAAATGTGAAATATCCTTATCGGGCGCCCGACCCGCCCGGGAAGGATAATCAAATTATCCACGCCGGTCGGGTCGGTCACCCGGTGTGGATAAAAACCTTTTTAATTTTTTATATAAAATTAATTATCCATACCGGGCTTAGCCCGGTATGGATAATCTGGGCGCTTTTTAGCCCATCGCGAACCATTTTCCCCCTTCCGCTTTCTCTCTCTATCTCTTTCTCACATCTTCTCTCTCTAGAAACCCTAGCCGCCGCTGCCGACCCTGCTGCCTCCTCGCCGCCGCTCCACCGGTCGTCCGACTTCTTCGCCGTGCTCCTCCGTCGCCGTCCCGTCGGTAAGTTGCCTTTTCTTCTTCTTCTCCTTCTTTGCTCTTCTTCTTGCCCGTTTCTTCTTCTTCCATCTCGGTGATCACATCTTCTTCTTCTGGTCTTCTTCGTCTTGTTCTTCTTCGTGTTCATCTTCACATGCTCATGAAGTGGTGGCCGGACTGCCGTCCGGCGGTCGGACAGCATTCCGGCTACCCAACTATGGTATATATATATATTTTTAATTTCTGTTACATTAATTTTTTTTTGGCAGATTTTTGATTAATGGTGTAGTGCTCGTCAGCTTCGATAATTTCCTCCTCTTACGCCTGAATTCATCAGTGAAAAGGTATGGACAGTGTATTGTTTTCAATATGTTGACGATTGTTGTCATGACGAGCTCTGTGGCTTTTGCGTCATCTCCACTTTGCTGTACAAAATTTGAACACTCCGGCTTCGTTTCACGAGAACCACGTACCAGGTATAAACAATAATTTTGAACTATAATATTTTTATAATCTTATTTGACTAGTTTAATTGATGTTCAATTTTGGAGTAATTTCGATTAATTTGATTTTCCCAGAGTCAATTTTAGAAGAGTTCAGGCTGGTGGTGTGATCTCCTGTGATCATTCTTGTGTTGAAGTGAGTTTTTTTTTTTTGGATATTGGTGTTTAAATATGTTGTTACGTGTTTGTGTTTTGAAATTTTAATCAGTTTATGGAGAATGGCTTTGTTTTTTACTGTTTAGTTGTGGTATTCAAATTGATTAACGGAGTTGACGTTTGATTTTGTTTAAATATACTATGGAGGTTGATTGATTGGGAGCTAATTAAAATTTTTAATGTATGGGAGTTGACATAAGGTCGAAGAGTGGCTTTGGTGAAAGGACAGATTTGTGAAATACTGATTGAATTTGGATGTTTAGATTGTATATTGTATTTATAATGTATGTGAAATTCGCTTATTTGTTTGCCTAGTAAAACTTGTGAATGTAATGCAGTAGTGAATGAACAATGATTTCGTAGTAGTGCCAGTTTGTTGTTTGTTTCTTGCTTTTAGAGACTCTGTACTTTTAGCTTGGAGATTATATTATCTACTATGTGTTGTGTACATTGCGTGGATCCTAATTAATTAGAAAATTTGTGTGGGTTATATAAAATGGATGGTTTGGATTTTGATATTATTGGGAGTATAGAGTGTTTACTTGTGGGGGATTTACAATGTTTTATATGCTTTGTGAATAAGTGTATGATAGTTTGTTTGCTATAATTGAAAATGTGAAGCTGAAAGTGCTGAAGGTACTGAAACAATGTTATTTGTTACTTCAAGGTTAGGGATGTCCACTATCGACACTACAAGAAAATAGGGCATTAACGCCGGACTATCCATACCGGGCACTAAAGGCCCGGTATTCTTAATTGAGTATCTATACCGGGCATCACGTCGACCGGTATAGATATCCTATTTTTATATTAAAAAAATTAAAAAATTTATCCACACCGGGCGGGTCTGGAGCCCCGGTGTGAATATTCGGATTATCTACATCGGGCAGGTCGGAGCCCGGTATAGATATAATAATTTTTATTTTTTTAAAAAATATCGTTTTAGTATCCATACCTGACCCATTATTGGTCGGGTATGGATAGGAGTTTATAAGAAATTAAGAAAAAAAAAACCTACCCCACTTTCTCTCAATTCACTTTCTCTCACTTCACTTTCTCTCATCCGCTGGACCTCCACCGCCAGTCGTCATTCTTCTTCTTCCCTTCTTCTTCTCCTTTTCTTCTTCTTTCCGCTGCGCGGCCACTCCTCTTCGCCGATCTGCTGCCTTCAGCTGTCGCGCCGTTCATCTGCGCCGTCGCCGTGCACTCCTCTTCACAGATCTGCTGCCTTCAGCTTGTTCCCTCCACGTTTCCAGTGTTAACGCCAGTCGTCATTCTTCTTCTTTCCGCTGCGCGTCCACTCCTCTTCGCCGATCTGCTGCCTTCAGCTGTCGCGCTGTTCATCTGCGCCGTCGCCATCCACTCCTCTTCACCGATCTGCTGCCTTCAGCTGTCGCGCCGTTCATCTGCGCCGTCGCCGTCCACTCCTCTTCACCGATCTACTGCCTTCAGCTGTCGCGCCGTTCATCTGCGCCGTCGCCGTCCACTCCTCTTCACCGATCTACTGCCTTCTTCTTGTTCCCTCCACGTTTCCAGTGTTAACACAATATATGTATTTTTATAGATTTGGTCATGGTTGTAGGTGAAACTGAACCCTAACAAATTATGTTCACCGAAGGCCTTGACAGTAATGCCCGTCGCTGGGTTGGAGAGGTCAGCTATAAACTAAACTGATTCAACTCTATTTTTAATTTTCATGCTCATAGTGTGTTTAGGTTTATCATTAATAGGTTGAGGTACTTGCATTGTTGAAAAATGACCCGAATCTAATTTTTTGCTTGTTTAGCAGAAGCAAGTTCCGCTTTCTCATTCAAATCTAATCCAGGGTGTTACCGAGAGACGTGGATGGCAGTGTTTCTGCTTCTGAAAATGATGTGACGACTGATTCGGAGGATGAAGTGTATGGAGGCAGGTACTCTCTCGATTCATCGCCACGGGACCCTAGAATCCCTAACAGGAATGGGAATCCTGTGCAGAGCCGTGCGCCTTATGCGAGTGATTATGTGTATTCGGATGTAAGTTCGTCGAGGGAGACGATTTTCGGGAGGGAGAGGAAAGTGGGTGAGAGGCTGGTGGGGCAGAGTGGAAGGAGTGTGTATACAGAGGAGGAGGAGGAGAAGGAGTCAGATTCGGCTGCTAGCTCGGAGTTTTCTACCACGCAAGTGGGGAGCATTAGTGGTGCCAGTGGGATAAGGAGGAGAGTGTATACTTCAGAGGGGTATGCTTCTAGTGTGGCTTCGCACTTAAACGTGAAAGGTGCAGCTCACAAGGTTTGTTTTGATTAATACGTAATTTGAATAGTTTGTATGCAGTCAATTAAGCGTTGCTTGAAATGTTGTGTTTAAATTTTGAGAAGAAGAATAATGGTTTATTGAGTACATTGTGCTTTGCTAATGCCATGCTAAAGGTTATTACAGCATGTGAGGACTGGTCTAGTACTCTAGTCGATTTGCAATAACGTAAATCATTGTATTATCAGGATTAGTTCTGACCAGAGAAGCACTCATGGATAAATTAGACATGTTATTTTTGTATGGTTTTAACTGAAGCTGGATCATCAAATCTAATAAGTGAAAAATCATGGGTTGAAACATTTATCTTTTTAAATTTTGTATTTTGTGTCCTATTGGGGTTGTTTTGTTTTGCATGTTGTGCTTAAATCTGATTTTATCTTTTTTTTTTTAGTGAAATGATTGGTACTTGATTCTGTTAGCAAATTGAGCAATAGCTTGTGTCAGGACCGGTCTAGTAGATCTACATTGGTCGAAATTTCAGAGTTAGTTCGGACTAGAGAAGCGCTTGTAGATAAATTAACTGACGGTAGATCATCAAATAAAGTGCAAAATTATGAGTCTAAATATTCAAATTTTCTAATTTTGTTTATCGGTCATGTCTCTTTTATTATCTGTTTGTACTCTGGCAAAGCTTAACAGAAATAGAAGAGTTTGTAAGCATCTGTAACTCTGAAGGACTTTTGGGTTGTTCAGATTTGATCATGTAGTTTTTTATCAGATTGATTTGTATATTCATCTATTCACCATGGTTGATGTACTTGATGATCTTTTATTTTAATTTACAAAGTAGAGGCTCGATTGTCAGTTGAATTCAACTTTTTGTGTGTTTATTTACATATTTAACGTTTAACAACTTCATTATTTGATATAGTTGATATTAAATTTGTTGTTAATATACTCACTCTTATAATTGTAATATTATTTTTATTTTAATATAATCAAAGGCCATTTTTTTATGCATATTGTAATATTATTTTTATTTTAATATAAAATTATATGTATTTTCCAAAAAAAAAAATGTGTATTTTTTTTTTAATATGAAAATAAGTATCCATACCGGGCATATGCCCGGTATGGATAATACTATCCATACCGGGCAGCCCGGTATGGATAATCATAGAAACGGGTCGACCCATTTTCTGATATGGTTATCCATACCGGATATAGCCCGGTATGGATAATTCTATCAATCATACCGTCTCTATCCACACCGGACACTCGCCCGGTATGGATAGTCATCCATACCGGGCATTGCCCGGTATGGATGAGCTGTTTTGTTGTAGTGCGACCTCCGGGAACACAGCTCAACATCTTAAATGGAGTTAGTTTTTCACTTCCTGAGAAAAGGTATGTATTTGTGTTCATTTATAGCAATTGAAAATGCTATGGTGTGATTTTTCGTCTTCATTTATTTGTTGTTGTATAGGTGTTACCGTTGGAAGATAGTTTTTCAACTAGTATTTCTTAATCACTTGATGTATCTGTGTAGTCAGCAATACTAATGAGATGGCTATTGTGTGCTATTAAATTAGATGAAATTGTTTGGAAAGTTTTATAAGGTTGGGGATAGGACGTTGAAGCATTCTGTTTCATCTCCTAGTCCTATTCTTTAGTTGTGCCACACTACTGGTAGACTCTTGAATATCCGTATTGCATATATTATTAAATAACATATCTAAACAAATATTTATGTACGGATTTAGTGTTTGTGTAATATAAATATTATGTGTTTAATTTAATTTTATCATTTTGAAAAGAAATTAAAAAATATATATTTTTTATTAATTTCCATACCGGGCATCAGCCCGGTATGGATAATATGGGTAATTATTATCCATACCGGGCATAAACCAGTATGGATATATTATTGAAACCGGGTCGCCACCCGGTTTGGATTTAACTATCCATACCGGGCGGGTACCCGGCATAGAAAATAATTATCCATGCCGGGCCGCCCGGTATGGATAATGTCGGGTCGACCCGAGTCATGGCGCCCAATTTCAGTTATTCATACCGGGTCATGCCCGGTATGGATATTAATTATCCATACCGGGTACCCGACCGGTATGGATATTGAACTATCCATACCGGGGGCAAGCACGCCGGGCGCCTGCCCGGTATGGATACTCATCCATACCGGGCATAGTTTTCTTGTAGTGATAGTGTTTGATTAGACCTTGACTACTCCCATGAACAGATAAAAAATGGAAGATTAATTATATACAGCCTCCATCAATGAAAAGTCTATTCCATCATTAATTTCGTAAATTGACTATTTACATGAAGAACACACTATACATATTTGGATTTTCTGAACCTTGAGCACGCCTTTCACGTATCCAGGAATCTTGACTTTTCCAACTAATTGCCACGCCACTATTTTGCTTACCGACTCTAATTGGTTTTGAACGAAACTGTTGAGTGTCAAGCTGATGATTACTAGAAGACTGATGATCAACTTTCTTCTAAGCTGGAGCATACCACGTCATACAACTCCCTCTTGATCCATTTGAATCAGGCCTTGAGCTCAATGTTTTACTTGAGCTCAAGGTTGCCTTAATATTACCCGTCACAAGGAGAAATCAGAAGTTTAAAATAAAAGGGTCAAACTCAAAATATTCTAATCTTGATTAAAATAATAATATTTAAATGTTTGACCTCGAAAATTCATATATGTTGTAATTAATAGCTTACTTATTTCATATATATATTAGCACAAATTACTGTCAACTGAGAGTAAAAGATTATGTATAATTTTCATGTTATTATTTTTTTTTTTCCTGAAAATGTATTTAATTACTTTGTCTTTTCTTTTTTTCTCCTTTTTTGTTTAAGGCAAATGACTTTCATGTGGATTCTATGAAAATGAAAGAGAGAGAGTGTAATGATTTAGAGGTGGACAAAAGCCTAATAATTCTGTGCAATAATGTTGAAAAGATTTGAATGGTTTCATATTAGATAACCCTTTAGTTTAGAGTTGTGACTAGTGTTAATTAAACAGCACGCTGAAATTTGATATTTAGGGATCTTTTTTTCTGTCTGAAGACATAACAGTGCTACTGAAAACTAAAGACTAAATAATGATTAAAACTTGAAATTTGAACAACATGTTTTTTTTTTTTCTTTATCTTTGAATATGTTATAAAGTTTTTTAATTTTTTAAATTTAAAATTGTTTGAAAACTAATAAATTGATATTTATACTCTTTAATAAATTTGAAAATATTTTTGTGTACATATTAATAATATTTTATTCATAATCAAAATATGATTAAAAAATATAGTAGTATTAGCCATATTTATATATTTAAATATATTATTATATTTTAAAAAATAACTTAAAAAATGAATATTTAAATTATAAATTAAAATATATTAATTTAATTCCAAGATAGTTTGGGATGAGATGCATTTAGATTTTATTTTTCAAATATATTTTTTGTAAGTATCAAGAAAAAAAAAAGAAAAAAAAATTTGAGTAACATATAATTATGATAAATTTGAAATTATGTTATTTTGAGGATGATAGATTTGAAATAAAAATTTTTAAATGTCATTAAGTGATTTACAATTAAGTGAAAATTTAAAAAATCTTAGTTAATTTTTTTAGTTTTTTTAGTTTTTTTTTTAATTTTAAGTAGTTTGATAATTTAAAAAAACAAACGAAAATAATCTACTAAGTGTTATTCAACACTAATAAATCTTAAGTGGAAAAAATAAATGGCCCCTTAGATGACAAAAAATTACGAAAATAAAATGATGTTTGTATCAAAGATGAACTTTGCACATGCAACTACGTAAGTATATATCTACAAGCCCAAACTGTAGCAATAAAAAATCGATTAGTGTCACATGCTTCAACTAATGATCAATTATGTTGGTGTTAAAAAGTTGTTTCATGTAACTTTGTTTGTGTGATCTTGGAAGTTGCAAACAATTCTATTATTTAATTTTCCAGGTTGCATTTATGCACCACAAAATAAAATAAGAAATGATATGACAGAAAAATCATGTAAAAGATTTGTTGTCTTGTTTATTTTTAAGGACACAATTGTTGTCTGTAGGTTTTGAAGTTTCAAATGATAAAATTGGGATTTCCTAATTCTAATTTATCACATTTTTAGCTGTATTGTAGTAAACACCAGACCATTCGTGCATGACAAATATAATACTCTGATGTCAAGGTTTATGTAAGCTCGTTCTTCCTTTCAAGTGTCATCATGCTTACCTAAAATCGCTATCAAAATCAAGCTGCTGTTATATGCATGCCTGCCCAATTTAATTCGATCAGGACTTCGTGCCTGACCGGGAGCAACACGTGAAACTCGATTATTTGTGTTACTGTTCACTTGATATTCTTCACCAGAAAATATCATTCGAAGTTAATGTGCATCGTAAATTTATTGAGAGAAAGAGAGAGATCATAATTGACATATATGTATTCTTATATCCATACATATATTATCTATCTCTGGCCTTGGTTTTGTGTAACAAGTTTTTTCTTTTATAGCATAGTTTTTCCAGCTACTTATGGGGATGTTTCTATCTTTCATGATGTTAGTTTGATGGTCTGAGTTTTATTTTTTTTTACTCAAAAAACAAAAAAACAAGTGACCTAATTTTACTAAAAAATCTATGGTGGGATCAGAATTTTGGCTTTGTTCCATCGGTGATGCGAGAAAATCTTCCACAGATAATGAAGAAACTATATATAATATGACACATTAATTATTATAATCATTGAATTTTTATTATCAATTTAACTAGCCTCAATAGCTTAAAATTTTTTATTTAATATAAAGAATTTTCCAATCTTTTATGATATAAGTACTAGATGATTAAGAAAATCTACTCATTTTTAATGTAAATTTTATAGCCTCAAGATAAATTAAAATATCTATAGCACTACACAACATATGAACTACTCGATGTATCTTCCTTGGTTAGGTGTGGTTAGTTGACTGTTTCATTTATGGTTCGTACAAATGTATTGAATCAATAGCTTCTGATCGATAGATGCAGGATAGTTTTCGGATAAGACAAACTCACTTTGAAAATTACTTGTTTGGGCTAGATATGTTTCTAAGGACCTTTAGGGAGATAAACAAACAAGTTTTAAAACATTGAAAATTTTGTTTTCTAACTGGGTTCCCTTCAATTATGAATTACAAGCCTTATAGAGTAACAAAAAATATGGAAAAAAAAATGTAAGAAATCATTACAGTTGATAATTTCTTCTGAAATTGGGTTTAAAGTTGATTACGGGGAGCGGCTGGTTGTTTCTGGACTTCAGTTCGTAGAGTAGGGTATGGCTTTTGCAGTTTGAAGTCTGCAGAGTAGGGGTATGGTATACTGCTCTTAGTTGCTTCTTAAATTGTGTTTAGGGGTATAGGCATACTGCTTCTACATCATGGACCTATTTGCTAATGAAAATGCCATTCTACTACACCTCTAGACCTTTTGGGCTATCTTATTTCCGGTTTGTTGTTTTTATTTTTTTGGTATTTACCATGGGTAATTTTTTATTAACTTTAGCTATTTTTATATTCTTTTTCATTTATTGAAAATTCAGTAGAAAATGATGAGATCAAGCATGAAGTCTTGAATAAGAAGACTGTTGGGTTATTGGGTTGTTGGGTCGAATCTACCCAAGATGACCCAAACCCATAACCCAATCCATATAAAATGGATTTGGATAAGAACGAGTAACCGCTGGCAGTTACTGGCGGTTATCCGAAAATAATCGCCACCCCTATAAATACTTGATGTATTTCATTTGGTATTTGATTGATGCAAAATCAACTTTCCACGACCTACGTTCAAAATACACAGAGTGAGTGAATATAGAGAAGAAAACACATGGCAAGGTAAATTACATTGTGATTTGAGATTCCTTTCCGTCTATGTGATTGGAATCCGACCAGTTGAACAATTCAAAGAATCCAGAGAAATTTCCGCTGCATAGAAACGAGTACGCTTTCAGTTCCATTTTATTGTTTTTATATTGAATTTATATAATTCTTTGAATTTCTTTCATTGGTATCAGAGCCCCGTTGAATTATTTGTTGGTTATTGATCATGCTTGAGTGATTAAATTGCCATGAAACTTAATTTTTTCCAGATTGAAAACCTAAGAAATAGAACTATGAAATCCGAATCTATTCTTAGGCATTTATGGTTTTTTCGTTTTTTCTTCTTCGTGTGATTATTACACCTTTAGATAGAGCTCGAAAAGATCTTTCTAACGATATATTATAAGCCCGATTTGGATTAGAATCGAAGGAGAAAAATAGATTTGAATGAAAATTTAGAAAATTAAAATCTGGAAAAACACTGTGATAGTAAAAGGTGATTAAAGTTTATGAAGACCATTAGCACACTCTCACTCAAGGAGAGTGCGATTTACCTTAGAGCCAAAATGAAAAACTAAGAGCAAAAACCAAAAGAGGATGCAATTATAAAAAATCTGGCACAGGTCCCATCGGAAACTGAGGTCGGCAAGATGGCGCATGTAGTACACGCGCCGCCCCGGCACGTGAAATCTGAGGCAGCCATGTGTTGATGACTTGTTCGCCAAGCAAGCAACACGTGGTGCCACGAGGCTGACACGCGAGATGACACGCAATCAACACGTGGCTTAGCATGAGTGGCTGAGCACTCATGGCGTGGCTAACTAATATTGCGACATGTGCCGTTCTCTAAATTGGCCATGTGGTCACTTGCATGCACGACACGTGTCTCTCGGTAAATTGTGGCGGACGCGTGGCCTAATATGGAGTCGCCACGTGGCTTCGTGAGCATATGATGCGTGGTTTTTGACATGTGTCTCATTTCGATTGTGGTATGCGTCACGCTGACGTCAGCGCACGCGTAGGAGGCACATGGAGACATGCAGCGGAGCGTGAACCGGCGAGTGGAGAAGGTAACCAACGCATGGAGAGCGTAACCGGCACATGACTGCCACATGTAGCCGTCCACGGCGGATTCCGACGACTTTTCCGACTATATTTTTTAAAAATTTTATTTTTTCTCCTATTTTCATCCTAGCTGTTTTTCTTTTGCCCTAATTTTCAACTAAATTAAAATGTCTTAGTTTAAATTTTATTTAATTTTAGATTAAGCATACATGTGTACTTTTATGTTTTTGGGTGATAAAATGTGTTTTTGTGGGACTGGGTCGATTGATTTTAATGATGAGCTATTTGATGACATGATTATGATTGTTGTTCTATCAGATAATGAGAAGATTATTAAAATCTCAAAATTTTCGACCAGGACCTTGAGATTAAATAAATCTCATATGAGTAGTAGGATTTTGAGATCATAGAAATCTCGGACGATAAAATATTGGAGATCATAGAGATTTCGATAATGACATGTCTGAGGTTATAAAGATCTCAAATGATACTATTTAAATTGTGGATGTCCTAAAATCTTGTAGAGCATGATATTAGGACCGATTTGCGCAAAACACTTACATATATGGTTTAGTGAATAATTGGAAGTTGGATGATGATGGGTAGCTTGACTATTTTTTCGATTCCTATCCAAAGATTCTTTTATCATATTTATGAGTATATAGTTGCTATAATATTTTAGTGAAATGATAGTGGATGTGCTAGTATAGACGTAGAAAAATATAGAATATAAGTCCCTAAGTAGAATAAATGTCATTTAAAGAAATGACATGTGCTTCAAAAACATAGTTGCTAAACTGAACACGGGTGACAAATTAAATGGTGATATCTATCATAATTAGCACCGTAAGTTTTAGTATATGCTAGAGGAGCATTTATAGAATATCGTCGGATCAACCGAGGAACAAAATGGATCCATATGGGGAATAACTTGAGAGGAATTGGCACCTGCAAAGTGATTCTGTAAGATGGCTAAGTGTTATGTCTCTTTGACATCCTTTACCTTCTGAAAATTCGATTAAATATTGTCTCTGTAATTATCCTTTTGGGTTTAGGATAATGTATAACTTTTCATGGCTACTGTTTGAGGATTTATTTAGATTAATGGTGATTAAGTACTGGATACCTGATGAGTGGTTTCATCGTATTAAATATCGAATTTGATGGTATTATTAATGCGATGGTTGTTTTCAATTAATTACTTCAATTGATGTTGCCAATATTGATGTTTATATTTGGCATGCTAGACTAGGACATATCGGGCGGAATCTGATGAATAAATTGGCCGAAGAGGAATTTTTTAGGTTCTTTCAGTAAGATAGATTCGCCTATATGTGAAAGTAGTCTAGTAGAAAAAACAACTAAGAAACCATTTGGAAAAGGAATTAAGACTGCGAATCCATTACAATTAAATTCATTCTAATATTTGTGGACCAATAATTGTGAGAGCTAGAAATGATGCTTCATATTGTATAACATTAATAGATCATTACACTTATTTTGGTCATGTTTATCTGATCTCTAACAAATCTGAGCATTAGATTGCTTTAGATTGTATTTAAATTTGGTGAAGAATCAGTTAGATAGAACTATTAAATTCTTATAAACTGACCAAGGATGAAAATACTTTTTTGACCAATATGAGATATTGTGTCATGAGAAAGGTATTAGTAGACAGTTGAATATTCCTAGGACTTCACAAGAAATAGTATAGCGGAAAGGAGGAATAGAATATTATTGAAAATGGTAAGATCTATGATGGTACAAAGCAAATCTCCCAGTATCTTACTAGGGAGCTACGCTCTTAACAGCTACTTATATTCTGAATATGGTCCTTATAAAATTAGTATCTTCCATATCCTATGAATTATGGATAGGTAGGAAACCTGACCTTACTTATATGCGACCTTGAAGGTGTGCAGGATATGTACATGATCTTTCCAATATAATATGGAGAGCTCGGTGCTAGAGTAAAGAAGTGTATCTTAATTAGATACTCTGAGCACTTATATGTACTCATAGGAGAAAATTGAAATGAAAGTATTACTGAATTAAAGTCACAAGATGTGAATTTCTTAATGAATGAATTTCCTTGTAGAGGCGAAGTTGAAAAGAAATTTCAATTTTACGAGTTGAACAATTCGAATGTCTGAATATTTAACTAGAGGAAAATAAAGAGTTGTTTGAATACTCTATCCCTAGTGGGAGTGACAGAGCTATTAAAATAGCTGGTGCATTTGTTTCTAGTGGGAGCAAAGGGGCTGAAGAGTTAGTGCCCTCAAAATTATCAACTCGTAGAAACAACCGTAAGGCTATTCATTATCGTCGATTTAAGAATGCAAATGATTCCTTACTCCAGTACTATCAGAAGTCTCATATAGACTATGATGTATATGAGACTTGATATCTACTATGCAGTTGGACTGATAGGTAGATATCGATCCAATTCTAGATAGAAACATTAGATTGCTGTGAAAAATATATTGACATATCTGGAAGAGACTGTTGATTACTCCCTGTATCACTCAGGTAACAACTGCCTATACTAAAGATAAGAAATATCACAGTAAATCGAAGCGCATAGAGACTAAGTAGAATTTCATCAGGGAAAGAATGTAACAATTAAGTATTACCTAGTTATGAGATGGTTGTGTATCCATTCACAAAAGTTGTGACAAGAGATTATTTATGTCACATGCGTAGATTGTAATGTTATAATTGTTACGTTAAGCTATATCTGTTTTATGATTAGATAAGTCATTATGGTTATATAAAACTAGCACATATTCATTTCACATAGATTACATATGAAAGTATGTCGTCAGGTTTTGAGACTAGTATTCTTACACGTACAGTCACCTTGGTTGTTAAGAGAGCAAGCCAAGATGAGACACATATATTTTTTAGAGGATAAAAGTGAGATTATTCTCTTAAGGGCTTGAAATATATGAAATGTCGCCTTGATTGTAATCAAGATGAGGTTCTACCTAAATCAATTATTGAACCGCTCGTGATGCATCCCCACCATCATGAGAACCTGATTAAGCCAGATGTGAGTGTATTGATAAAAACGCTTGAAGTGCAAGTTTTTAGAAACTCAGGTTAGGTGCTCGGAAAGCATCTGAACTAAGATCTATACAGTGAATAATCTAATTATAAAAGACATACGCGTCCTTATTGAAAGACAAGATTCACTGTAACATGCATTTCATACCGCGTGTGCTTATTGTGATCGACATGGAAAATGAGTGAATTTATCTCTGATTCATCATTGTGTAAGTTCCATTAAAGTTTGTAAAACTTCTACCTATGTCCTTAGTGACTATTCACTTTGTCTCAAAGTAATAAGATGATGTTTGTATCATTGGTGTGTCTTCTATGGTTATGATAATACGACCTATGGGACATTACTATGGTGTCAGTCATTTTTGTTGACCGAGGGACGAAAGTGAGACAGGAAGATTTAATGAATTTTATTTTGTTCCTATAATTACTAGTCGCGACTAATTGCAATTTGGAATTGCAATTGTGATTATATGGAATATTAAAGGATCGAGCATATTATGTTAAGGGATTAAATGTGCTTGAGCAAATAAAATTATATTAAATCTAGGACATAATAATGAACATATTTACAATCTCTTGTATAACAGTACAATTGAGATTTGAAAGACAAGCCACGTTGTATATATTATTGTTCATAGGTCACGCGATGTATTTGCCTGTATGAATGCCTGTACTTCTTGTCATCATAAAGGGGTCACCAGTGTTTTCTTTGTAAGTTCTGTTTGGCTCATCTTGTGTGAGTAGGAGATGTTAGGTTGTTGGGTTGTTGGGTCGAGTCCACCCAAGATGACCCAAACCCATAACCCAATCCATATAAAATGGATTTGGATAAGAACGAGTAACCACTGGCGGTTACTGGCGGTTATCAGAAAATAACCGCCACCCTATAAATACCTGATGTATTTCATTTGGTATTTGATTGATGCAAAATCAACTTTCCACGACCTATGTTCAAAATACACAGAGTGAGTGAATATAGAGAAGAAAACACATGGCAAGGCAAATTACATTGTGATTTGAGATTCCTTTCCGTCTGTGTGATTGGAATCCGACCAGTTGAACAATTCAAAGAATCCAGAGGAATTTCCACTGCATAGAAATGGGTATGCTTTCAGTTCCGTTTTATTGTTTTTATATTGAATTTACATAATTCTATGAATTTCTTTCAAAGACAGAATTCAAGCTCTACTTTAATGGTGGACAAAAGTTGAGAGAAAAACTAATTTTCTAATTTTGATTATCATTTCTTAATGAGCTCAATACAGAAGGTTAAGCTTATATACAAACTCAGGAATTAATCCCGACAATCGAAATCTAATTAAACAACTATACAACCGCTGATTAATAACTAACTCTTTATACTTGAATTGATAGCTTGATCAGCAAGCTACTTCATTAATCAGCTCAGTGAGCTGACTTTTTTTAGCCAGGACCTTCGTGGCTTAAGTAAGCTAAGCTTGTTATCATATGCTCACTCCTCTGCTCCTGAGAGACTGAAGGTACTGAAGTTGAGGCTACAGCTTGCTGGAAACCTGAAGCTGCCGAAACTGGCTATGCTAGAAGCCGAAGACTTTTGTTGCTTTAGCTGCCGAATATTGTTGTTTGTCCTTACATTTATATTACAAACTTGTTATTTCTTTTAAATAAAATAAGTTTTCACTTGCTACAAAATCTTAAAATTTATCAAAAATAAATAAACCATTAAAATTTTATAAATAACTTTTTGAAATCCTAATATAAAGTGGACCATATTAGGATGTTTACAAAACCAATCAGACATGATCAATCTATAAATCAAATCAACAAGAAAATTAATTAAGTTGTATGTGCCTGCTTGTCTTCAATGTGGCTGAGACCCTCTTGGCCGGAAGGATCAGAAGAGATTAATAGTTACTAGGTGATTATTTGAAAATATATATATACATATATATATTTAATATGTCTAGTTGCTACAGGGAAACAGAGCGATATTTTATCCATTTAGCATTCGAGAAGAGGAACTGATTTGGTCCATAGATACCCCATACAATTACTTCTCTCCAGCCAAGATACATATTCAGGTTTAATTTGCAGCTACTATTTTTTTCTTTTTCTTTTTCTATATGCTTATCTACTAGCTGGCTAGTTTCAATTAGCAACAACAAAATAGGATAAAAGTTCCGTCAGTCTTGTTTCTTTTCTGCTCTTAAATTTTACATGTTCAGGTCTTCATAATCATGCTTTCATGCATATAGTTTAAGATGGAACTTTTCGTTTTAGTTTTTAGCTTTCATGCATATACTCACTAAGCTCACTATGTGAGCTATATTAGGTCATGTGCACACCATTACATACATGACACTTCCAGCGGCACTTGCATACAGTACCTTAGCCATCAATTGCATATCTTCATCTTTCTTTAGGCACAAATCAATAGAAAGTTTGAAATGCACAGTTAAAGGAACAGTTACAGGTTTTGCATCCGACATGCCAAACCTCTTAATTACTTTAGCTAGATATTCCTTTTGTGACAAGATCAAAACACCATTTTTTCTATTGTTGAGAATATCAATTCCTAATATTCTTTGTGCCTTCCCTAAATTTTTCATGTCAAATTCAGATTGTAGAATTTGTTTCAACTTCTGCACTTCAACTGATTTGTTCCATTAACATATCGTTAACATACAACAACAAATAAATCCTATCATGATAAGTACAGCTCTTAAAGTATACACAACTGTCATGCGATGATCTCTTGAAACCATTTTTAGTGATAAAAGTGTCAAACCTCTTATACCATTGTCGTGGCAATTGTTTAATGACGTTTACGGATTTCTTAAGCAAGCACACATAGTTCTCCTTATCTGGAACCTTGAAACCATCAAGTTGACTCATGTAAATAGTCTCGTTGAGCTCTCCATGCAAGAATGTAGTCTTGACATCCATTTGCTCAAGCTTCATATCAAAACCTGCAACTAGAGACAATAGAATTCTGATAGAAGTATACTTGACCACGAGTGAGAACACTTCATTATAATCAATTCCATGTCACTGAGTGAACCCCTTGACAACTAGCCTTGCCTAAAATCTGGTCTCTGTTTCAGGTAATCCATGTTTCTTCTTGAAAATCCACTTGCATCCCACTATCTTCACATTTTCTGGTTTCTTCACTAATACCTAAGTACTATTCTGGTGTAGTGATTTTATTTTTTCTTCCATAGTCAGGTTCCATTTTATACAATCACTATATTTCATAGCTTGTTGATAGTTCAATGGCTCAACATCAGATTCTTCCATTACTGTATTTAGAGCATATGCTACTATATCTGCATAGCTATATCTCTGAGAAGCTTTTATTTGTCTTTTCTCTCTATCTCTGGCCAAGAGATAGTCTTGCAAGTCATCTTGCTCTTCAAAATTCTGCTCAGGTTGCTCTTTATTTTCTTTAGGAATGTTAGAGAAAACTGGTTCAGAATCTTGTGATCGCTCGACCTCAATCTGAATTTTTTCTCCACTCTAAGCATTTTCATTTTCAACATATGTTACTGGTAATAAATCCAAAAGCTCATCCTCCTTAAAAGTCACATCCCTACTAATAATTGTTTTTGCAAAACCATCTCCCTTATACCAAAGGCTATAGCCTTTTGTACCTTCTGGATACCTAAGGAATATACACCTTATTGCTCTAGGCTCTAATTTGCTAGTGTTTGAAAGGGCATAAGCCGTGCACCTAAACACTCTAAGGTTATCATACTTAGCAAGCACCCCATTCCACTTCTCTTCTAGTGTCTTAAATCCAATAGCAGAAGATGGACATCTGTTAATAAGATAACAGGCAATTGTGATAGCTTCAGCCCAGAATTGTGTTGGTAGCTTTGCATTTGAGAGCATACATCTTACTCTTTCTAAAAGAGTTCGATTCATTCTTTCAGCCAAACCGTTCTATTGAGGTGTTTTAACAACTATCATGTGCCTATGTATTCCCTTTTGTTTGCAAAAAACAGTGAACTTATCATTGAGATACCCAAGATCATTATTTGTCCTGAGTTTCTTAATTTTTCTACCAGATTGCTTTTCCACTAGTGCTTTCCATTCTTTGAATTTAATAAGTGTTTCACTCTTGTGCTTCATCAAGTACAACCATACTTTTCTTGAGAAGTCATCTATGATAGTTATGAAGCATCTATTGCCTCCATGAGAATTAACTCTTGTAGGCCCCCACACATCTGAGTGTATGTAATCAAGAGTGCCATTGGATGTATGCATACCAGTGTTAAATCTCAACCTAGTTTGCTTGCCAATTATGCAATGATCACAAAAATCTAATTTTCTAATTGAATCTCCACATAACAGCCATTGATTAGTTGGCTCTTTCAACCCTCTCTCACTCATATTACCTGTCATAAAATATTATCTGCAAGGTTGAGAATAATTGTGCTATAGGCAGTCTCTATCAACTCTTGCTTTTCTTCAGTAGATACGTAAATCCTTCTCTCCATCCAGAGCTTTAGCACACTTTTGTTGAACCAAGATTGCTCGCATTTTCTTTCTCTACATCTCGAAATCACCTTTCCCGTTGAACTTCTCGATTTCGAACTAAGTCGAACTCATTGCTCTTGCTTCTACTCTTAGATGATCTTGGAACCTTGAGCTAACCTATAACCTGGTGCTCTGATACCAATTTGTTTTAGAAAACTCAAATATGCCAACTGATTTCAAGCCAAAACACAACAAATATGATAAGTAATGACTATAGAAATAGAAAATACACAAGAGATTTATGGTGGTTTGATCAATTTGATCTACATCCACTTTGTGTGCTACTGTTGTGATTTCATTTATGAAACAATGGCATATATTTTTATATATGCCATTTTTTGTGAAATCTTCATCAATTATAAGTAAATTTCTACTTTACATCTATGTTGAAGCTGTTTGTTTGTGATTCTCACGTATATATTTTTGCATTAGTGCTTGTTTGTGAGCTTTGGCAAACTTCTGTTGAACTAAGATTGCTCGTATTTTCTTCCTCCACATCCCGAAATTACCTTTCCCATTGAACTTCTCGATTTCGAACTAAGTCAAACTCATTACTCTTGCTTCTACTCTCAGATGATCATGGAACCTTTAGCTAACCTACAACCTGGTGCTCTGATACCAATTTGTTATAGAAAACTCAAATATACCAACTGATTTCAAGCGAAAATAGAGCAAATATGATAAGTAATGACAGCAGAAATAGAAAATACACAAGAGATTTATAATGGTTCAATCAATTTGATCTACATCCACTTTGTGAGCTACTGCTGTGATTTCATTTATGAAACAGTGACATATATTTTTATATATGCCATTGTTTGTGAGATCTTCATTAGTTATAAGTAAATTTCTACTTTACATCTATGTTGAAGCTGTTTGTTTGTGATTCTCATGTATATATTTTTGCATTAGTGCTTGTGTTTTGCTTTTTGTTTTAGTAATAGTTTTTAGTTAAGAATGCGCTTTTTTTTATTGATAATTATACTCTTTGTGTTTTTTAAAACATCCAACCACTTTAAATTTTTATATAAGAATTTGTTTTAATTTATCAAGTTTTAGGTTATTTTAATTTTTTTTTTTTTTAAAAATAGCATGTAAATGTTGAATACTTTATATGATATATTTCGTGTCTGTTTGTTTCAAATATAGACGATTTATACATAGTTTTCATGTGGTAATATTAAAATAAATTAAACCTTTTATTTTAATTATCGGAGAATTAACTTCCACATTTTCTTCTTTCTATCAAAAAAAACAAAAAAAAAAAAAAATTCATATTTCCTTCTTATGAAATTGAATAAGTTAATCAAGAGTTGTCAATCGAATATATGTTTTATGAATTAGATACAAAGTCTGATGGATCGTTTATTGTAAGCCCAATTCAACTTTGCAATCATATAGGCATTGAATGCCCACAGGAATTAAAAGAAAGTCGACTCCAGCATGACTAACTATGAATTAGTGTGGATTTACCAAAGGCAACGGGCCATTTCGATCAAGGCCCAATTATTAATTCTTAGACTATGATATAAACATCATCACAATTATTATTATAGTTTTTAAAGTGCAAAAAAAATCACGTTAATGGTTTAGAAAATGAGTTCGCACATAAAAGCTTTCCAAATCGCAAATTTGTTTTTGTTGCATCAAGTTGATTTTAACCTTGTGAAAATTCTCCATGAAATTTTGAGTATTGTGGAGGAGATAGATGAGAATGATGTGATGACAGAGATACAAAGAAGAAAGAAACAGATAGAATTGAGGAAGGGTGCGAACGGAAAAAAGGTCAAAAAACCCAATGACGTTTTCGATAAAAATATGGTTATCAATAAATTGTTTTTCTTCAAAACTGCTTATTTATTAATTATTTACTTTTTTTAAAAGGTTAATACTGAATTTTATTTGTTCAAAAGTGGTTATACAGTGCAATCATCTCTATAAAAATGAAGAACAGGGTGGAATATATTTGTAATGTAAGACACTACATATGAAAGATATTCAAGCATGCTACTAATAAGTTACTAAAATTACATCTTAATATTGTTCAAGCATGAAAATGAAATATAAGTAAAGATATCTTACATTCGAAAATTAATGTTCAAGCACACTAATAATTAATTTTACAAATTATAAGATTGTTACTAACCTGAGACAAATTAAATTTGTAACAAACCTGAATATTTTGGCTTGAGAAAAATAAAGTCTCTATGGATCAGAGTTCCCCTTCTTGAATGCTACACTAAGTCACTAAGTAGGATATGGTAATTACAATATCACTCTGTCTCTTTCTCTTCGACGATATGTGTTCTTTGTTTCCTTCTATATATATATAGTCACATCTCATAATCTCACTCGAATGCAATTAAATATTTTATTTACTATCCACACTTGGATATAATATTGATAGCAGTAGCAGAACTATAATTTAACAAATTCTTGATTTTAAATAATTCATGTGCACATTTTCTTTTATTTGGGGATTGTGCATGATTTATTTATTTTTATGATTTTCAAGTCTTATCTAACAATTATCCTTATCCAAATCGTATTATGAACAATAATTGTTGTCAATAATTTAGATGAATATCGTTAATATTAAATAATAAGAATGATAATAGTTTACACTTCATTATCAATCTACTTCCATTGATGTTGGTCTTGTGGCCACGTTGCTCACAAGGCGTTGAAAGACGAGCTCAGGAACACTGTTTTTCCCTAATTCAACAATTATTATTGTCATTCTGAAGTGCTGCCGCGCGTTGGCCACAACCACCCACACAGCTTATTTTGACAATTTAGTTGTTGATGAGTACATTTCTTGTCTTCAAGCAATGAGGGAACACACTAATTGTATATCAATGATTAATTTGATGAAATATTAAAACTAAACTTTTAATATTATTTGTATCACATCAATTTGTTAGGTAATATATATATATATGTGTGTCCCCACTAGAAAGCTAGAAAAGTCATCAATAATTGATTAATTGATTATAAAACCAGTAATGTGTTCCCATATTGCTTGAAGATAACAGATGGACTCATCGATGATTAAATTATTGAAAAATTAAAACTTGTCTATATCAATAAAACTAAACTTTTAATATTACTCGTATCAGATCAATTTATTAGGTGTGTCCACTAGAAAGCTAGAAAAGTCATCAATAATTAATTAACTGGTTAGAAAACCTCTAGTGTGTTTCTATATTGCTCGAAGACAACAAATGGACTCATCAATGATTAAATTATTGAAAGATTAAAACTTAACTATATCAATAAAACTGAACTTTAATCACTCGTATCACATTAATTTATTAAGTGTGTCTGCTAGAAAGCTTGAAAAGTCATCAATAATTGATTAATTTGTTAGAAAACCTATAGTGTGTTCCCACATTGCTTGAGGACAACAAATGGAGTCATCGATGATTAAATTATTAAAGATTAAAACTTGTCTATATCAATAAAACTAAACTTTTAATATCACTCTAACTGGCTTGGAATGAACAACTGACTAGCTTTACATTTGTTAGTTATTGATGAGTCTGACCTCAGCTGTTGAGTGTCAAGCTGATGATTACTAGTCTAGAAGACTGATGATCAACATACTTCTGAGTTGCAGCATACAGAGTAATACGACTCCCTCTTGATCCATTTGAACCAGGCCTTGAGCTCAAGGCTGCCTTAATGTTACTGCATCACAAGGAGAAATCAGGAGTTTATAATAAAAGGGTCAACCCCAAAGTCCTGTAATCTTGATTAAAATAATAATAGTTGAATGTTTGATCTCTAAAGTTTATAGATGGTCTAGTTAATAGCTTATTTATTTCATGTGTATATATAAAATATTTTTGGTTTAATTTTTTTTAAGTTTTTGTTTAAAGGTTGACGATGTGGCATAATATCAATGGGTGACCATACAACCAAATTGCAATCACTCATAGTTACAAAATTGATATGCTGGTATATATCCAAATAATTTTCAACGTCCTCGCATCATTTGATTTCAAACGAGAAAGTTTATTTTTTGTTTTTACTTTGTATTAATTAAGTTCTTTCTTTTAGCAATGCTATTATTGTTCATCCAGCATAAAAAAAGCCTAATTACGCTTGATTGTAACAAGGGGAGAATTACCTCCAACCTACTTGAAACTTTAATATTCACAGACACATACAACTTTTGATTTATTTGCAGCGTTCTCCCCTGGACTAACAGTTGACTGATTTTGATCGTTAATGGATATGTTTGACCGTGTATAAAATATTGAAAGATAAAATTATACATGAATAAATTCGCTTTTTATTATTTTTTTAAAATAAATTTTAAAAACTTTAAATAAATTAAAGATAAATTTAATGAGATCTCCACCAAATGGGCAGTGGAGATTAATTTGAGAAAAAAATTTAAAATTCAAACTAAAAAGAATATAAAAAATCTAAAAATAAAATATGAAGATTCATCTTCATCTTCATCTTCAAACAAAAAAAAATTGAAAAGAAAAAAAAATAAATCTGGGTTGAACAAAATTAAAAAAAATAAAATTAAAGAAAAAATTAAAGTTGAATCAAAACAAAATATTTTCTTTAAGAAAAAAAAAATTAGGGATCTGGGTTGAATCAAAATTTGAAGATTTGGGTTTAACCCAAATTTCTCTTTTTTTTTTTTTAAATTGTTTTGTTTTGATTCAACTTTAATTTTTTCTTTAATTTTATTTTTTTTTTATTTTGTTCAATTCAGATTTTTTTTTTTTTTTAAGTTTTCTTTTTCAATTTTGTTTTGTTTGAAGATGAAAATGAAGATGAATCTTCATATTTTATTTTTAGATTATTTTATTTTATTTTTTTAGTTTTGATTTTTAGTTTTTTTCTCAAATTAATTTCTAGATGGACGATGAAGATCTCTTTAAATTTATTTTTAATTTATTTAAAGTTTTTAAATTTTATTTTAAAAGAAAAATAAAAAGTGAATTTATTTAAGACTAATTTAATTTTTCAATATTTTGTATATAGTCAAACATATTTACTAACTATCAAAGTTAGTCAGCCGTTAATCCAGAGGAATAAGCAACAAACAAGTCGAAAAGTTGTATGCACCTATAAATATTAAAGTTTCAAGTAAGTTGAACGTAATTCTCCTTTGCAAAAAGTAAGGTAGATGACAAAATTTATCTTCCTAATTGATTCAACGACAAATCGTTTCATATTGTTCATGTAATAGCTATTCAATCAAAAATGCAAAATATGATTTATTTGATGTCTTTTTTTAGTAATGTTACATTATCTAAAATTTTACTCTAAATTATTGTTCGAATGATGTAACAATTTTATTTGTGACTACCACATCATCAATATATCATCTTATAATGAATGAGATTACTACAAATCATTAATTTTGTCACATTATTTAGGTAAAATATTTGGATAAATTTTTAAAAAGTCTAGCATTTTTTTTTCTCCCTCTCTCTTTTTATTTTTTCCCCTCTTAAAATGACTTATATAATAATATATACAATTTTTAAGCAAAGTAATTGGTGTAAATGACATGAAAGGACATAAAATCGATTACAAGGTATATTAATTAGAAAGAGAGGAAGCATTTACATTCCAAACTCGACATTAAAATACGAAATTACGAATGGGAATACAAGCATCAAATCCAAAAACACAAACAGACATTAAAATACGAAATTACGAATGGGAATACAAGCATCAAATGCAAAAACACAAACAAAGAGTTGAGTACTAGTGTAAAAAAATACACCTCTGCTAACACAATTATGGAGACTAGTCACTATTTGGTGTGTCCCTGGTGTACTTGGACAATAGAGCAAATGGTTTGCGTTAGAATGAATATGAGGAGAAAAATTGCAGCAACAGTTGCAGTGCCTTTCCAAGGATTATTGAAATATACCCTTTTCAAGGTGGCTACTGCTTCATTAGTGAACATCTTGGCTTGGTTCCATGGATGCTTATAGTGGTCAATCATCTTCCGGGAAATTCCATAATAACAAGATGGACTTGATACAATACGATTGCAAAGTCTATTGAACATCTTGGCTATTGCTTTATTCTCCCCCAGTGAATTGACAATTATCCCTTTCTCTACAAACAAATCCACATCCTCTTTGGTATTGATAAGTTGATCCATCAGAGCAGCATAGTTGCATATATGAGTTTCTGCTGGATGGTGAAACATCTCCCAAGCCATCAAGTTTCGTAACAGAATTTCTGTATCGTCATCGATTTCAAGGGTCGGGATTTGTAATTCATTTGCTTCAAAACGTCGCAACCATTTACCATATTTCTTTGGCTCTGCAAACTGTATGTCGAGCAAGCTTTTGTCTTTAGTGGCTTTAAACTTCAGCCCTGACTTCTGCAACTTTGTCGCGCATGGTAAACTGACTATGTGATTATCACCTGACTCCAGTGCTGGTTTGGCTCTCATTACTAAGGCACATCTAAGAAAATCAATAAAATGTGTAAATTGTTTTGGAATTTCGGCAAGCGACACATACTTGAAAAACTGATATCCCTCAAAAAAATTCAGGAAAAGCTTCAAGAAGGAAGGATGGGAGCTGAGACGGTAGCTGATTTTCGAATATAAAAAGTCAAGAACAAAGTATGGGAGCTGATTTTCAATTAATAGTAGGTCTACTGTCATATAAGAGACGGTCGGTGATTCTAAGTCTTCAGCCGGTGATTCTATGTCTTCAGTGTTATTGTGTTTCCTTAGGAAGAGTTCCATGATGAAGATAGCATCCCGAGAAATTATTTCTGCATAATCACAAGACTGATGATCAGAGGGCACTGAATAATGAGCACGGATAGATTGCTCTTTATTCAGGATATAAGTCTTGAATTCCTCCAAAACCTGTGGCGCTACTCGTTTTTCAAATCTTGTCAAATATGTTGTCTTTTGGCTTTCCAATTTCATCAATTCCTTGTTGCCGTAATGAAGTGGGCCTATCGAAATTACCCTGGGAGCATAGGCTGCTTTATTTACCTTGCAAATATATTGAGGAAGCCTATATATGCTTTTGGGATTCTTTTCTTCAACATTGCCAATTGATGACGGCTCTCTGGATTGATGCTCACTGTCAATTTCCATGTTCCTAGATTTTTATGGCAAATAAACATCAGTATTTTAGTGATTATAACAAAAATTGAAAATAACTTTTCGTCTAGTGATTATTTATTCGCTTAAGTTGCCAATATTACACCCATAATTTATTGAAAAAATTATTACCATATTTTCTTCAAACAAAATGATCAATAAAGACAAACATATTGAATACCAAATAAGTAGAAACACTATCCAAAACAACTTATGCTCAAACAATGGATAAACTTATTGTTGTTAAATTATCAAATTTTACTCCTACACTTGCACTGTAATTGAAGTAGCTCCTTACACTCTTACAGTTAATTGTGAGTCCAAGTAATCTTCCCTCCCCAGCATCTCAAATTTAATGTAATATTTAAAAAGAAAAAACCAGATGATTATTGTATAAAAAAATGCTCAAGGATTTTGACTATCAAAATGTATTTAATTAATCGAACTTTTTTTTTTATTGGAATTTTGAAGAGAATTTCAAACCCATATTGTAAAATGTATTCCAAAATTTAAATAACTTTAACCAGATTAAGGCTGTAATAATTTGGTTGCAAATGTCGTTATGTCTGCATTTACGTTATCGTCAACTTCATAATCATCAACATTAGACCTATCACCAAAACTATCAATCTAACGAAAGCTGTTTGACAACAAACTAACGTAAATCTAGTTTTTGAAGAAAAAAGTACCACCACAACTCAACGATCTATTATTGGGTCTGTTTCGCTCCAAATGAAGCATAATAAATATTAAAACAAAAAAAATCTCATCTTCCCCATTAAAAAAACAATGATTTTAATAAAGAATAGTTGAATAAATAAAACTATCTTTAAATGTCACTTTTGGCATGTTATTGAGTGTACATAGTAACAGTGTAATTTTAAAATTGTATTAAGCATTTGGGCGTGTCAACAAAATTTATGAAATGCAATAGCCAGTAGATGTACTACCAATTGATCATTTTCATGGAAATCAATATTCGTATGATGTACAAATTTAATCTAGACTCTTTTATAATTAAATAATGTATCAAGCGTACGTTTACTACCTTTAGCGGGCTAAATTTATAGTTATGAAAAGAAATAACGCAAATAAAATAAAATAAAATTTTATCAAACAACTGAATTAAACGCCCAGCAAACCTGAATATTCCGGCGGGATAGAAAGTTGTACCTTTGAAAGCACTTGTGTTCCTCCACCGATATCTTCCACTCTTCTATGTACTATGTACTTTTTGTTTGAAAGATTCTATGTGATGTGTTAATTTGAATCACTTATCACTATTTATATAGGTAGGTGGTGCATGACAAATTTATACTCTGATGTCAAGGCTTATGTAAACTCTTTCTTCCTTGCAAATGTCATCATGCTTACCTAAAATTGCTACCAAAATCAAGCTGCTGTACTTACATGCATGCCTGCCCAATTTAATTCGATCAGGACTTCGTGCCTAACCGGGAGCAACACGTGAAACTCGATTATTTGTGTTACTGTTCAGTCGATATTCTTCACCAGAAAATATCATTCGAAGTTAATGTGCATCGTAAATTTATTGAGAGAAAGAGAGAGATCATAATTGACATATGTATTCTTATATCCATACATATATTATCTATCTCTCCCCTTGGTTTTGTAACAAGTTTTTTCTTTTATGACATAGTATTTCTAGCTACTTATAGGGATGTTTGTATCTTTCATGATGTTAGTTTGATGGTCTGAGTTTTTATATTTTTTACTAGAAAAACAAGTGACATAATTTTACTAAAAAATCTATGGTGGGATCAGAATTTTGGCTTTGATCCATCACTGATGTGAGAAAATCTTCCACAGATAGTGAAGAAACCATATATAATATGACACATTAATTATTATAATCATTGAATTTTTGTTATTAATTTAACTAGCCTCAATAGCTTAAAATTTTTTATTTAATATAAAGAATTTTCCAATCTTTTTATGATATAAGTACTAGATAATTAAGGTAATCTACTCATTTTTAATGTAAATTTTATAGCCTCGAGATAAATTAAAATATCAATAACTGTACACAACGTATGAACTATTTAATGTATCTTCCTTGGTTAGGTGAGGTTTGTTGGTTGTTTCATTTATGATTCGTACAAATGTATTGAATCAATATCTTCTGATGGACTAATGCAGGGTAGTTTTCAGGCATGACAGACCCACTTTGAAAATTAATTGATTGGGCTCGATATGGTTCTAGGACCTTTAGGGAGATAAACAAACAAGTTTTAAAACACTGAAAATTTTGTTTTACAATTGGATTCCCTTCAATTATGAATTATTAGCCTATTTATCGAGTTACAAAAAATATGGAAAAAAAAATGTAAGAAATCATTGCAGTTGATAATCTCTTCTAAAATCGGGTTTAAAATTGATGATGGAGAGCGGCTGGTTGCTTTTGGACTTGAGTTCGCAGAGTAGGGTATGGCTCCTGCAGTTTGAAGTTTACCGAGTAGGGGTATGGTATACTGCGCTTAGTTTATTCTTAAATTGCGTTTAGGGGTATGGGTATACTGCTTCTGCATTGTGGACCTATCTGCTAAGGAAAATGCCATTCTACTACACCACTAGACCTTTTGGGGCTATTTCGTTTCAGGTTTTTATGTTTTTTTTTTTTTCTTTTTTAACAAGTGTAATTTTTATTAACTTTAGCTTTTATTGAAAACTCAGTAGAAAATGATAAGATCAAGCATGAAATCCTGAATAAGAAGACAGAATTCAAGCTCTGCTTTAATGGTGGACAAAAGGTGAGAGAAAAACTGATTTGCTAAATTTGATTATCATTTCTTAATGAGCTCAATACAGAAGGTTAAGCTTATATACAAACTCAGGAATTAATCCCAACAATCGAACTCTAACTAAACAATTACAACCGTTGATTAATAACTAACTCTTCATACTTGAATTGATGGGTTGATCAGCAAGCTACTTCATTAATCAGCTCAGTGGGCTGACTTTTGTTAGCCAGGCCCTTCGTGGCTCAAGTAAGCTAAACTTGTTATCATATGCTTATTCCCCTGATCCTGAGAGACTGAGGGTACTGAAGTGTTGAGCACTGCTGGAAACCTGAAGCTACTGAAACTCACTGTGCTGGAGCTGAAGACTTTGTTGCTTCAGCTGCCGAAAATTGTTGTTTGTCCTTACATTTATATTACAAACTTGTTATTTCTTTTAAATGAAATGACTTTTCACTTGCTACAAAATCTTAAAATTTATCAAAAATAAATAAACCATTAAAATTTTATAAATAACATTTTGAAATCCTAATATAAACTGGACCATACCAGGATGTTTACAAAACTAAAGAGACATTATCAATCTATAAATCAAATCAGTAAGAAAATTAATTAAGTTGTATGTGCCTGCTTGTATTCAATGTGGCTGCGACCCTCTTGTCCGGAAGGATCAAAAGAGATTAATAGTTACTGGGTGATTATTTGAAAAAATATATTTACATATATATATATATTTAATATGTCTAGTTACTACAGGGAAACTGAGTGATATTTTATACATTTAGCATTCGAGAAGAGGAACTGATTTGGTCCGTAGATACTCCATACTGTTACTTCTCTCCAGCCAAGATACATATTCAGGTTTAGTTTCCGGTTGCTATTTTTTCTTTTGCTTTTTCATTTTCCTATATGCTTATCTACTAGCCAACTAGTTGCAATTACCAGCAATAAAATAGGATAAAAGTTCCATCAGTCTTGTTCTTTCATGCTCTTAAATTTTACACGTTCAGGTCTTCATAATCATGCTTTCATGCATATAGTTTAAGATGGAAATTTTCGTTTTAGTTTTCAGCTTTCATGCATATACTCACAAAGCTTACTGCATGTGCTATATCAGGTCGTGTGCACACCATTACATACATGACACTTCCAACAGCACTTGCATACGGTACCTTAGCCATCAACTACATATCTTCATCTTTCTTTGGGCACAATTCGGTAGAAAGTTTGAAATATGCAGCTAAAGGAACAGTTACAGGTTTAGCTAGATATTCCTTTTGTGACAAGATCAAAACACCATTTTTTCTATTCCTAAGAATATCCATTCCTAATATTTTTTGTGCCTTCCCTAAATTTTTCATGTCAAATTCAGACTGTAGAATTTTTTTCAACTTCTGCATTACTATTGATTTTCTACTAGCCAGTAACATATCGTTAACATATAACAACAAATAAATCCTATCATGATAAGTAAAGCCCTTGAAGTATACACAACTATCATATGGTGATATCTTGAAACCATTTTTAGTGATAAAAGTATCAAACCTCTTATATGATGCGAACCCCGTATATAATGATACAACACCCACGACCAAATTGAAACACAACCCCAAGAAAGATTAAAACAGGTTTATAAAATAAGGAAATTTTGACCCATTGATTATATATCAATCAAGAACCAAAGTTATAAAGAACTTTGACCCAATGATTAGAACTCAATCAAGAACCAAAATTATAAAAGAAAGATATTGACGCCACTCCCAAGACATAGATGAGGAGGTGGGAGATAAGTCATGGTTTTGATCGCCACAAGTATAGCTTGATAAGATCACATGTTCATGAAAAACAAGAGAGAAAATTCACTCTCAATTAAATCTAATTGGCTGCAACTTCATTCATCTTGTTATGTTTTTTTTTTAGGGTTACAAGACAAGCCTTTTTATAGGCAAAAAAAAAAAATTAAACTAGTTTTAGAACATAATTATTTCCTAAACAAAAGAGTCTAAATTGTAAGGCTTAAAATCTAGGAAAATAAAACCAACATGGAAAGTAAATAATCCTAATAAAATAACCTACTAAATAAGAGATTGAGTGATATTAAATTTATAAGATCTTCTGAATATCCAAGATTTGCAAGATATACATTAAATTTTCAATATCTTCTGAATATCCAAGATTTGCTAGATATGTATTGAATTTTCAAGATCTTCTGAATCTTCAAAGTTTGCTAGATATTTTAAATAACATCAAAGTGGCCCATTATAGTTTAAGCCCAAATCTTGCTTGCTTCCTTGGGTTCTATCATTATACCATTGCTTTGGCGATTGTTTAAGGCCGTATAAGGATTTCTTAAGCAAGCGTACATAGTTCTCCTTACTTGGAACCTAAAAACCATTAGGTTCACTCATGTAAATAGTCTCGTTAAGCTCTCCATGCAATAATGCAGTCTTGACATCCATTTGCGCAAGCTCCATATCAAAACTTGCAACTAGAGACAATAGAATTCTTATAGAATTATGCTTGACCACGGTTGAGAACACTTTATTATAATCAATTCCTTGTCGCTAGGTGAACCCCTTGGCAACTAGCCTTGCCTTAAATCTGGTCTCTGTTTCAGGTAATCCATGTTTCTCCTTGAAAATCCACTTGTATCCCACTATCTTCACATTTTCTGGTTTCTTCACTAGTACCTAAGCATTATTTTGGTGTAGTGATTTTATTTCTTCTTCCATAGCCAACTTCCATTTTATACAATCACTACATTTCATAGCTTGTTGATAGTTCAATGGCTCAACATCAGATTCTTCCATTTCTGTATTCAGAGCATATGCTACTATATTTGCACGGCCATATCTCTTATGAGCTTTTATTTGTCTCTTCTTTCTATCTTTGGCCAATAGATAGTCTTGCGAGTCATCTTGCTCTTCAAAATTTTGCTCAGGTTGATCTTTATTTTCTTTAGGAATGTTAGAGAAAGCTGGTTTAGAATCTTGTAATCGCTCCACCTCAATCTGAATTTTTTCTCCATTTTGAGCATTTTCATTTTCAACATATGTTACTGGTAATAAACCCAAAAACTCATCCTCCTTAAAAGTCACGTCCCTACTAATAATTGTTTTTACAAAATCATCTCCCTTATACCTAAGCCTATAGCCTTTTGTACCTTTTGGATACCCGAGGAATATGCACCTTATCGCTCTAGGCTCTAATTTGCTAGTGTTTCAATGGGCATAAGCTGTGCATGCAAACTCTCTAAAGTTATCATACTTAGCAGGCACCCCACTCCACTTCCACTTCTCTTCTAGTGTCTTAAACCCAATAGAAGAAGATGGACATCTATTAATTAGATAACAGGCAGTTGTGACAGCTTCAGCCTAGAATTGTGTTGGTAGCTTTGCATTTGAGAGCATACATCTTACTCTTTCTAACAGAGTTCGATTCATTCTTTTAGCCAAATAATTCTGCTGAGGTGTTTTAACAACAGTCATGTGCCTTTGTATTCCCTCTTGTTTGCAAAAAATAGTGAATTCATCATTGAGATACTCAAGACCATTATCTGTCCTGAGTTTCTTAACTTGTCTACCATATTGCTTTTCCACTAGTGCTTTCCATTCCTTGAATTTAACAAGTGCTTTTCCACTAATGCTTTCCATTCCTTGAATTTAACAAGTGCTTTTCCACTAGTGCTTTCCATTTATCAAGTACAACCATACTTTTCTTGAGAAGTCATCTATGATAGTTATGAAGTATCTATTGCCTCATTGAGAATTAACTCTTGCAGGTTCCCAAACATCTGAGCGTACGTAATCAAGAGTGCCATTGGATGTATGCATACCATTGTTAAATTTCAACCTAGTTTGCTTGCCAATTATGCAATGATCACAAAAATCTAATTTTCCAATTAAATCTCCACATAGCAGCCCTTGATTACTTAGCTCCTTTAGCACTCTCTCACTCACATGACCAAGTCTCATGTGCCATAGCCTGGTTTTGTCTTGTTCATGTTGAATTCCAACCGCTGAGCTACCTGTGATGGTGCTTCCAACAAGACTGTATAGCCCATTTTGCCTCTGACTCTTCATAACTGTCATAATTCCCTTAGAGATCTTCAGTGTACCATTTGTTCCCTTAAAGCTATAACCAGCTTCATCTAGAATGCTTGGTGAGATTAAATTCCTCTTCAAGTCAGGAATATGCCTTACATTAAACAATATTCTAATTTAACCATCAAACATTTTGATTCTCACAGTGCCAATACTAATCACCCGACAAGCTACATTATTCCCTATTAAAACCTTTCCACCGTCAATTGACTGGTAAGCAGTGAAAAGCTCTCTTCTGGGACACATGTGATATGTACAGCCCGAGTCTAATATCCATTCTTCATGGAATTCATTGGTAGACACAGCTAGAAAATTTGCACTCTCATAACCATCTGAAACAACAACATTATCACCATCCTTTTCATTCTTCTGTGTTTTTTTTTTATTGGAATTTTGAAGAGAATTTCAAACCCATATTGTAAAATGTATTCCAAAATTTAAATAACTTCAAGCAGATTAAGGCTGTAATAATTTGGTTGCAAATGTCGTTATGTCTGCATTTACGTTATCGTCAACTTCATAATCATCAATATTAGACCTATCATCAAAACTATCAATCTAACGAAAGCTTTTTGACAACAAACTAACCTAAATCTAGGTTTTGAAGACAAAAGTACCACCACAACTCAACGATTTATTATTGGGTCTGTTTCGCTCCAAATGAAGCATAAGAAATATTAAAACAAAAAAAAATCTCATCTTCCCCATTAAAAAAACAATGATTTTAATAAAGAATAGTTGAATAAATACAACTATCTTTAAATGTCACTTTTGGCATGTTATTGAGTGAACATAGTAACAGTGTAATTTTAAAATTCCAATGATGGGTGTATTAAGCATTTGGGCGTGTCAACAAAATTTATGGAATGCAATAGCCAGTAGATGTACTACCAATTGATCATTTTCATGGAAATCAATATTCCTATGATGTACAAATTTAATCTAGACTCTTTTATAATTAAATAATGTATCAAGCGTACGTTTACTACCTTTAGCGGGTGAGGGGCGAAATTTATAGTTATGAAAAGAAATAACGCAAATAGACAAAAATAAAATTTTATCAAACAACTGAATTAAACGCCCAGCAAACCTGAATATTCCGGCGGGATAGAAAGTCGTACCTTTGAAAGCACTTGTGTTCCTCCACCGATATCTTCCACTCTTCTATGTACTATGTATTTTTTGTTTGAAAGATTCTATGTGATGCGTTAATTTGAATCCCTTATCACTATTTATATAGGTAGGTCGTGCATGACAAATTTATGCTCTGAGGTCAAGGCTTAGGTAATCTCTTTCTTCCTTGCAAATGTCATCATGCTTACCTAAAATTGCTACCAAAATCAAGCTGCTGTACTTACATGCATGCCTGCCCTGTTTAATTTGATCAAGACTTTGTGCCTAACCCGGAGCAACACGTGAAACTCGATTCTTTGTGTTCTGTTCACTTGATATTCTACATTGAAAAATCTCATTCTAAAGTAATGCACATAGCAATTTTATTGAGAGAAAGAGAGAGACCATAATTAACATATATGTATATTCTTATATCCATACATTGTCTATCTCTGGCCAAGACATATTGGTTTTGTAACAAGTTTTTTCTTTTATGGCATAGTTTTTCCAGCTACTTATAGGGATGTTTCTATCTTTCATGATGTTAGTTTGATGGTCTGAGTTTTTATTTTTTTTACTAAAAAAACAAGTGACCTAATTTTACTAAAAAATCTATGGTGGGATCAGAATTTTGGCTTTGTTCCATCAGTGATGTGAGAAAATCTTCCACAGATAGTAAGGAAACTATATATAATATGACACATTAATTATTATAATCATTGAATTTTTATTATTAATTTAACTAGCTTCAATAGCTTAAAATTTTTTATTTAATATAAAGAATTTTCCAATCTTTCTATGATATAAGTACTAGATAATTAAGATAATCTACTCATTTTTAATCTAAATTTTATAGCCTCAAGATAAATTAAAATATCTATAGCACTACACAACATATGAACTACTTAATGTATCTTCCTTGGTTAGGTGAGGTTAGTTGGTTGTTTCATTTATGGTTTGTACAAATGTATTGAATAAATAACTTCTGATGGACTGATGCAGGATAGTTTTCGAGCATGATAGACTCTGACGGGACTTTTCCCGAATCCCTCCTCTGGACCTGAGAATGACTCCACAGCAGCCCGTCAGAACTCCAACGAGCCCTAACTTTGGCTCGAAGAAATTCCATCTGAGCGCTGAAACCTAATTTAAACTTGTTTTCTCGCTCGTTTACTAGGTAGCAAGGATAAAATTTTTTTGTTTTTCTAATAACAATCTGGCAGCATACCAGCTGTTTATTGAACTATGCCACTCTGCAAATTGAAAAGCAATTAAAAACACTTCTAATAGCAATCAATCTCAACTACCAAGAGCCTCCGGCCCTCATCCCAAAACCAATTTCAACATGAAAAACCACAATTCACAAAAATTGATTGAAAAACTAAAACTTTCTCATCAAAATAACTTTATGAAGACATGCATTCAAAAACTTGTATTTACATTTACAATTTACACTAGGCTTTGATACAAAATATGAACATGACATGAATATGAGTTATACAATGTAGTAATAATCGTCCGTCAGTCAATTCGCACGTCCGTCTCAGCCTCGTTTGCTGGACGACTTGCTCATGTACCTGAGGGAGAATTTTTAAGAAATCATTAAAGCAAAACTGTGAGTAAAATTCAATAAGCCATAGTAAACTGTCCTAATAATTTAGACTTATTTTTAAAATTAAGTTTCTCCTAAAACATTTTAATACAGCTAAAGTACTATTGACATATGGATTTGGATCCTAGTCAACGAGGTTCATTTTTGGGCCCAAACTGCAGCTTCGGATAGTGGATATTGAATATGCAAGGTAAAGAAGTAAAGGAGAAAAGGTCAGAGGCAAGGAGAAGGACACAAGGAGATTTTAGAGTGGTTCGGCCCAATTAGATGCCTACGTCCACTATTCACTCTCGCTCTATTTTAGCAGAGTATCGACACTTAAAATATTGTACATGATTTACAATGAAAATCCTCCCCTATTTATAGAGAAATGGGAGGTGCTACAGTAAAACAGAATAAGACAAAAGCATACAATAAACTAAAATTACAATGATGAATAGTATTTAATGCGCTAGGATTTCATTCAATGCGGCTGACAGTGCATTTAATGCGATCAAAATTATATTAAATGCGACTGAAACTGTCAATTCTGAATTCTGTCCGAGTGCGATTTCAGGTGGCTAATCTGTACGGGTCAGGTGAGGCCACCGTAATCTTAGCTGTAGTCTTTGGCAGGGATGGCGTGCATGGCACGCTTTGAGCTACATTTTGCATGGCGTCTTCGACTTCTGCTGGCTCGCAGTTTGGGAGGCATGGCGGAGATGGACTTTGACCGCTTCCACTTGACTGTTAGCTTGCGGGTGGTATACTACCGAGAAACTCTTAGTGATGCCGAGACTGCTGCAAAATTCTAGGAATTGCTCGCTCTTGAACTGGGTTTCATTATCTATCATAAGCTGCTGGGGGATGCCAAACCTACAAATAATGTTGTCCCACATTAACTTTTTAATCTTTGTCGTGGAGATCTTAGCCTGATCTTTTGCTTCCGCCCATTTCGTGAAATAATCGATTGCTTCAACGGCGTACTTGCATCTCTCTCGGTCTACTGGGAGAGGCCCGATTAGGTCCATAGACTGATCATCTGCCAGAGATAGGCCGATGGTGCTTGGGGAACTTTGGAGAATCTTTGGCACTTATCACATTTCCTCACCAAGTCGATGGTATCCTGCTTCACGGTTGGCCAGTAAAATCCTTGTCTGAGCGCCTTCTAAGCTAAGAAGAATCCCCCAGCATGGTTACCGTAATATCCCTCATGAATGTCCCTCAGTAATGTGGCGCAATCCGGCTTGTCGATACATCTGAGTAAGGGAGCCGAGAGGCCTTTTTTATAGAGAGTATCACCATATACACAATATCTTACTGCCCTTATTCGTAGGCGGTGGGCCTCCATCTTATCTTTTGGCAGCTTTCCCTCTTGTAGATAACTAACCAGTGGGTTCATCTATGAATCTGCTGCCACTGTCAGGGTCATTACTTCTATGCCGGGCTCGGTACTTGGTTTTGGTAGGAATTCTACAGGTATATTTCCAGCAAAATCTATGTCCTGAACTGTTGCTAAATGGGCCAATGCATCTGTGTGGGAGTTCTGAGCACGCATAATCTGATTCAACTCAAATTTTTCGAAAGCTCCTAACAGCTCTTGGACCTTCTGCAGATAGACTGTCATTTTTGACTTTGTGGCTTGGTACTCACCGTTTATTTAACAGACCACCAACTGAGAGTCACTGAATATTCTAAGTAGCTTAACCTGTATTCTCTTTGCCAAGCGAAGCCCTACTAACAACGCTTCATATTCTGCCTCATTATTAGTTGCTCTGAAACCGAACTTGAGTGCACAAAGGAACTTACTCCCATCCGGGCTGATTAGTAGAATTTTAGCCCCTACGCTCCTTTCACAAGAGGACCCATCCATAAATAGCTCCCAGTATGGACCTTTAGAAGGTTCAGCCTCGTCGTCCACAGGTCCCGTAAACTCAACAATAAAGTCTGCCAGTGCCTACCCTTTGATTGCTGACCTTGGTTTAAACTCAATATCGAACTGGGCAAGCTCGATGGCCTATTTGATGAGTTGGCCGAAAGTATCTTGTTTCTAGAGGATTTGCTTTCATGGATATTTCGTCAGGACTTCGATTTTGTGAGCCTGGAAGTAAGGGTGTAATTTTCTAGATGCCATCACCAGGCAATACGCGTGCAACTCCATCGAGGTGTACCTTGTTTCGGCTTCTACCAACTTTTTGCTAACATAATAGACAGGGACCTGAGCTCCATTTCCTTCTCTTGTCAGAGCCGCACTTAAAGGCGCGTTGGGATACCCCTAGGTAGACTGTCAGAGCTTCTCCTTCATTTGGCTTAGTCAGCAGCGGGGCTCGCCACATATATTCTTTTAGTTACAGAAACGTGGCCTCGCATTCTCTCCTCCACCTGAAGTTTTTTGGCCTTTTTCATCTCAAAGAATGGAACACATTTATCGTAGGCTTTGGATACAAATCTGCTCAAGGCGACTATCTGACCATTGAAACTCTGTATCTCCTTCACATTGGTCGGTGACCTCATGTCCAGCAGGGCCTAGATCTTCTCTGTGTTCGCTTCGATCCCCCGGTTATTCACTATAAAGCCCAGAAATTTACCTAAGGAGACTCCAAAAGCACATTTGAAAGGGTTGAGTTTCATCTGGTATCTTCTTAGGATCTAAAACATTCTCTCGAGCTCCCGGACATGGTCGGTAGCCTGCTCGGATTTTACGAGTATGTCATCCACGTACACCTTCATGGTCTTCCCAATTAAATCTTCGAACATCCTGTTCACCAGCCTTTGATAAGTTGTCTTTACATTTTTTAGTCCGAAGGGCATTACCTTGTAGCAGTACAATCCCCAGTCTGTAATGAACGATGTATGCTCCTCATCTTTAGGATTCATAGAGATCTGGTTGTAGCTTGAGTAAGCGTCCATGAAGCTAAGGAGCTCATGTCCAGCCATCATATCTACCAACTGATCGATTCTGGGCAGCGGGAAACTATCTTTCGGATAAGCCTTGTTTAGATCCGTGAAGTTTATGCAGGTTCTCCACTTCCCGTTCTTCTTTTTCACTAGTACGGGGTTAGCTACCTAGGTTGGATACTAGACTTCTCGAATGAACTTATTTGCTAGAAGCTTGTCTATTTCTTCCTTCAGCACTTCGCAATGTTTTCGGTTCATCTGCCTTCTTTTCTGACAGACCGACTTATGGTGAGGATTGACGTTCAGCTTATGAGTCATTACATTCGAATCGATCCCCACCATGTCTTCATGGTTTCAAGCGAACACATTTAGATTTGCTTTGAGGCAACCGGTCAGCTGGGCCTTTATCTCAGGGATCAGGCTTTTGTCTAGCTTGAGACATCTTGTTGCATCTACTTCACTAACCTAGATGTCTTCAAGCTTTTCCACTGGACCTGTATTTTGGTATGCGTCGAATTCCCTAGGATCTAGATCGTGGCTGATCCTTAATGAGGTGATCATCTGTAGCTTATGCTCCGGGGCCACATCCACCTTCTTCCCCTGAACTCCTCTTCTTATCGCATCCATATAGCAGTGACGAGCCAGAGATAGCTCGCTCCGCACACATCCTACCCCGTTGGGAGTCAAAAATTTTATCGTGAGAGCCTTGGTAGAGGTGACCATATCGAGATCGTTCATGGCAGGTCTTCCAAACACTACATTGTATGCAGAGGGAGAATTAATGATGAGAAAATCTGCTAGCACTGTGGATTGATGAGCTTCGTCTCCAAGGGTCAGAGGTAATCTTATCTGTCCGGTAGGAATGATCGAGTCCCTAGTGAACCCATACAGAGGCTCAAGGGATGGCCTGAGCTGCTAGTCACCAATCCCCATTTGGTCATAGCATTTCTTATACATCACATTTACTCAACTCCCCATATCAATCATTATCCTCTTGACCATCGAGTTACCAATACGCACTCGGATCACCAATGTGTCATTGTGGGGGAAGCGAACATCCCGGACATCTTCCCCTGTGAACATAATGTCCTCAAACGCCCTTCTAGCTTTCTTCGCAGGTCCCCCTGACTCTTTATGACCCATAGGCTAGACACGTCTCGCTTCACCCACAAAACGTTCTTGTGATCTATTAGACTCCCCCACCTCCGAGGGCCCCCCATGGATGGTATGAGTTGTCTTGACAGAAAATCCTTGGGTAGGGTTAGGTTCTTGCTAAGTTTGGATCGGTGGCTCCTATTGGCGTTGGTGGGACGCTACTGTTGGGACGGTCGCCCTAAGGATCTTACAACATAATCCCTTAGATGACCATTTCTGATCATCTCTTTGATAGCGTCTTTGAGTGCCCAACAGTCTGAGGTATTATGCCCTACTTCGTTGTGATAGGCACAGAACTTGCTCCTGTCTTTTCATCCCTCAGAAGCCTGAATGGGGGCCGATCGCCCGAAGTTCTTCTTATTCCTTTCGATCGCAAAGATTCTGTCTTGGGTATTAGACAAGGCATTATACATATTGTAACGGCCTTAATATCGAGGTCGCTCCTAACCCCAGTTACCCCTTGGTCTGGGCCAACTCTTAGCCTTCTTTGCAATCTGGTTACTGTCTCTTCGGCCTCCGAGGCTGTTTCCCCCATTGCTTCTCTTCCTTCCCTAACTGGAACTACCAACTTCGTCTTTCTTGGAACTGGCTTTTTTGGGGTTGATTGCTTCTTCCCACCTAATTATTTTTTTGCCCGCTCGTAAAATTTCCCTAAATCCTTTACTGGGGATTTGTAGATGCTCTCATATAGCTTCCCGTCTTTTCTCAAGCCCGACGAGATAGCTATTAGTACCCCCTCATTCGTTGGGTTCTCCACATTTATCACCTCGCACCTAAACCTGCTAATATAGTCCCTTAACAACTCACCGGGACGTTGGTAAATGGTAGCAAGATGGCAGGGTGGTGCAAGCTACCTTTTCAACGCCTTATATTGGTTCAGGAATTTCTGTTGACATTCTTCCTAATTATTGATGCTACGGGGGCGAAAGTTCCTAAACCATGTCCACGGAATATCCCTGAGTGTCATTGAGAACATGCGACATTTTACGAGTGGACTAGTCGTCTGGAGATCCATCTGGATGTTGAAAGCGTCCAGGTGGTCATAAGGGTTGGAGTTCCCTTTGTATTGAGGGATATTGGAAACCTTGAATCTTGGAGGAAACGGTTTCAAATCAACTTCTGAAGCAAATGGGGTCCTCTCCCCTAGGGGTGGGCATATTGAACCCAACCTAAGCAACCCGACCCAACCCGACTACAAATGATCGGGTTGGGTCAGGTTGTATAAGTCAAAATACCCGAGTTGGGTTGGGTTTGAGTAACCCAATTATTTTTCAGGTTGGGTCGGGTCAAGACATCAAACTGAAAACCCAACCCGAACCCGAACTCGAACTATAAAACCATAATTTTCCACAGCAACTCCCTTGTGCCCTGTCCACTGGCCACAATTCTTTCCTTTTCGCTCATTCTCTCTCACTTTTTCTCTCATCCCTCTCCACTTCCCCGCTCCATACACAGCTGCTTTCACACTTTCATTGTAATCCTTCACGGTGGACCGGCTATCTTCCAGCTCTATTCGTCGGCCTCTACACTCCATAAGTATATTTTCTCATTAATCTCCATTTTTTTCACCTTCAATGTTCAATCATCGACTTTCTTAGATCGGCGAGAGGCAAGGTACGAGTGGTTGAGTGAGAAGCCGAGAGGTGAGGTACGGGTATGGGTTGTGTGGCTAGTGGAATTTATGAAAAGATGGAAGGAGAGGCCGAGAAGAAGAGGCCGAGAGGGTTTGATCTGAGGGCCAGGAGGGTCAAATTTGGTGGTAGGGAGGGAGGAAATGGAGGAGAGGGTGGAGCCGTGCCGAGAGGGTCTGATCTGGTACTCGAATGGAGGGAGCCCGAACAGGGCTGTAAGGTGGAGCATGACCTATGGACTGTGTAGGTATATGTACTAAGTACAGTAATAGTCAGCACTGGGCAGTGTAAGTGGAGGTGGGTTAGAATGTGCGCATGTGTGGTTGTGTGAGTGGGAGGATGGAATATATATATATATATATATGGAAATGGAATCATGGGTGTGTCATATGTGTGTGTGGGACTGTGACTGTGAGTGAGTTAATGGAGGAATAGATTATATGTAATGGAGAAATAGATTATATGGTCGTCTGTGATAGTGTAATGGAATCATTGTCCAAATAACGTCTGTCACACTATGTGTATATAAGTGATCGTATGAGGGGACCAAAGTTTGAAGACATTTTAAAGTAGGTGGACCAAATAAAGTAACAGTTACAAATTTACAGTATACTATCAACTATGTGACAGTGTGAGGTAGTGAGACTATATGTTTAGTGGATTCCTTTTAATTTAATGTGGCTCCCTACTTGTATGTGTTTTAATATTAATCTTGAGTCTTTTAATGTGTGGATTATTATAAGTTGTGAGTTTAGACTACAAATATTTGCTTGGATCTTACACTTTCTATAGATGAGATGGAGTTGTATGAAGCAATTGAAAAAGGTAAATGATTTGTTTTATTATGATAATGTTAAATGTGTAATTTTATATGTTACTAATATTTTGTTATTCCATTTATGTAGATATTGGAGTCAGCATACCTTTGGATTCATGATTATTTTTCATGCTATTAAGGTAATTATTTTAAATAAAAAGTTTATATTTTACTTACATATGTTTGTTCTTTTATAATTTGCAGACGTTGAAAACATGTTAGCTAGTTACACTTTGGGTTGATTTAACCTACATGTTTTGTTTGATGTTAGAACATAGATCTAGCGCATGCAGTTGATGCTTTGGGAGTTATCAATTGGATGTAATATTTTGTGGTTTTTGATGCTAGGGGTGAAGACTTTAATGATAGCAAACTTGTGTTAATGGATTTTATTAGGATTATGACCTTAGTTTTTATTTTTTGTGTCTTTTCATGCTGAATTGATTTTTTTTTTTTGTTTAATTATGTAGTAACTTAAATTTTTATTTGTATTAAACGTATTATGTGACCAATGGGAACGTTTTGTATTTGAACGAGTTGATTAATATGAATGTTTTGTATTTCAATGAGATGCCAACCCGATCGACTTAACCCAACCCAACCCGACAATTATTGGGTTGGGTTGGGTTGGGTTGGGTTGAAGAATTGATTGGGTTGGGTTGGGTTGACAAATTTTCAACCCAACTCACGTTGGGTTGGGGGATTTTCAACCCAACCCAACCCGAACCCGTAAACACCCACCCCTACTCTCCCCAGTCCGACCCCTTTGTTTCTATATTCTAGATCGCGCTTCAAGTTATAGGACCCTCTAAAGGAGCTCTTCAACTAACGGACCCTGTATTTCTGTTCTCCTAACAGTGGATTGTCTGTCCTGCCTGTTCGGGGATCGATGGTCTTAAGCCCCTAGTCCCCCATCATTAGGCCTTGGTCCTGTCCTGTCTCCGCGGGTTGGGATTTAACCATGGCCATAGCCAATTTGTTCTGACCGATGTTCATCGCGAGCCCTAGGAAGCCGAGCGCTGGAATGCAAGCTAAAAGAATGAATTGACCCTTCTCGTACTGACTCTTCGTACCAAGGTCTTCAGGGCGCCGTCCTTGGAGAGCATCCTCCCTTGAGCAGCCTGGAGGGGTCTTAAGGAGGCTGGACTTGGGTCTGAATTATCGTCCTGACTTCACCGACTAGTTGTGCCACCGTAGTTTCTAACATCTACTATCGTTGCTGCAACACCTGTATAGCATCCCCTCCTGCAGCATTAGTCACGGATTGGCAAGTAGGAAGAGGAGGTATACCTTGAGCATCCCTTGCCACATTGGATGTCCCTACACGAGCATCGGGTAGCCCTCCAGTAGACATAGTATGTTATTGTTGGTCTGAAGCCTCTAGGCTGTTGTCCATCATGTTAAAGTTCTTGGGAATCCTCTTTCTGACTATGGTGAATAATAAATGAGCTTTTTAAGCTAAGAAAAAGGTAGCGAAACTGAAGATTGACCCCTCCTTCTAGCGCAAAAAATATTGACGTTTGGATTTGGATCCTAGTCAACGAGGTTCGTTTCTGGGCCCAAACTGCAGCTTCGGATAATGGATATTGAATATGCAAGGTAAAGAAGTAAAGGAGAAGAGGTTAGAGGCAAGGAGAAGGGCGCAAGGAGATTTTAGAGTGGTTCGGCCCAATTAGATGCCAACGTCCACTGTTCACTTTCTCACTATTTTGGCAGAGTATTGACACTTAAAAGATTGTACATGATTTACAATGAAAATCCTCCCCTATTTATAGAGAAATGGGAGGTGCTATAGTAAAACAGAATAAGACAACAGCATACAGTAAACTGAAATTATAATGATGAACGGCATTTAATACATCGGGATTTCATTCAATGTGGCTGACAGTGCATTTAATGTGGTCGAAATTACATTAAATATGATTGAAACTGTCAATTCTGAACTCTACCTGAGTGTGATTTCAGGCAGCTAATCTGTATGGGTCAGATAAGGCCACCGTAATCTTGGCTGTAGTCTCTGCCAGGGATGGCGTGCATGGCACGCTTTGAGCTGCATCTTGCATGGCGTCTTCGGCTTCTGTTGGCTCGCGGTTTGGGAGGCATGGCGAAGATGGACTTTCCAGCGAACGGAATATTTAGCTGAGTTGGCAAACAGATGAGCTTCTGACGAATCGGGTGCTTTGAGAGTTAGGGGGATAGATCATGAATTAGTTCTTTTGCGACCAGTTATAATATTAGGCGAACAGTCTCACAAACGAGTTGGCATATGAGTATGCTCAGAAATCACTGAGCAACCAGGGGAACAATTTTGAACAAACAAGCCTAGGTGAAATAGATCTTTCAATCAACTTCCAGCTAACAGCTTAAGCGAACAGATTTGGTAAACATCATGAGCGAACAAATATAGCGATCAGCCTGGGCAAACAGATATAGCGATCAGCTTGGGCGAATAGATATAGCGATCAGCTTGGGCGAATCAGATATATCGATTTGAATTAAGGATCAATACTGACTGCAGTCGTATGCAAGACAACGAATAGATCATTGATTAAGCTACGAATACTATTCGCGAGTAGATTAACGATCAACAGAAGGACTTGGGATATGAACGAAAATGGAGAGTCAGTCTAATGGACAGGTCTATTGTCAGGAAGGTGGTCAAAAAGAAGGACAGATTGCTGAGCCTTTGGACTATTAGGCCTGTACTGTAGATCTCCTTTGGCCCAATCGATTTGATCGCTAAATTACCCATAACAAGTATTTTTCTAAAATACTTTATAACACTCATTCAAAAACTGTTTCTGAAGCTTGTTCTAAATCTCTTTCTAAAACTCTCTCATTTACTCGTCTGAATGGTAAGCTGGGGAAACTACTCCTATCGTGGCAACATAAATCCTTCACTCGCCACTAGGAATTAAGGAATTTAATCCTGTGGAGTCGCCGATATGGGAACTCTGGGCACGTGCTACCCCCACACAATCGATCTGAACTACACTACCCTATACGTGCAGAGGGTGACTCAATTGACTCTCTCTCTTAGGAGTCGTCCAGACTCTACTCTTAGTTAATGACTCTCTCACATCTACCGTGCACGCATAGAACATTCGGTTGGGTACTCAACTGGGGCTAGGGTAAACCATTGGCGTACTAAAATACTTTTTCTCAATATTTTAAAATAAACTTGTTCTCTAGGCAAAAATCCTAAAACATTTAATTCTAGTACATTCTCGATATAAATACATACTCAAATCAGAACTCATATGCTAGAATCTCAATATAAATTTAATAAATAACTCAATTACATAATAAAATATATTCATATAACATGAATTAATATTTAAACAAATAACACTTGGAAATATTAGATTTTCACTCACGAAATGCCCTCCGTTAATTTACGATTCTCCTCTGAAAGCCTTCGATACTTTTCGTCTTCACTCTAAAACATCGAATACTCATTTAGAATCACTCAACTCACTAACACAAAGCTATTATTAACTTCTAATGCAACTTACTCTATAAAATCCTCTTGATGCCTAAACTTCTCAACTAAGTTTTAATTTATCCGATGCTTTCGAATTCTGATTTCTTTTTATAAATCCTATTTATTATCACCTAGAAACACCTTGGTCTACTCGAAATAATTTTCTAAAGCTTGAAACAAAAAATCCCAAAATATAATCCCCTTTGGCCGAATGCTACCTAGGGAGCAATCCCTAAGTTTTCTTCATTCCGTTTTCACTCCAATCATCTCCTTAACTTATATTTAGGTCAGCCATGAAGCGAATTAAAAAAAAAAAAAAACAACTACCGAGTGGGTGTTCCTAACAAAAAACCATATTTTTTAAACACTTTTTAATGCATACTTTTACCTCACTTATGCAATTAGCTCAATTCTTTCATATTTAATATTCTTTTACTCTAATATGATCAAAATATTCATATCATGTATCAAAAGAATGCTTTTACATTAGATTCCTTAATGCCCTTCAACTAAGCTAAAATTACTAAATTTGTCTCTACGCTTTTGTTTATTCAATTCTATCACTTCTATAAGGTTTCTTAGCCTCAAATATGCCTAAATTTAAGCTCAAATAATGGAAAAAAAATTTGAGTCACGAAGCCCTAGCTTTGGCCGTGACATCGTCTCACAAGAATCCACACTTTTCTTTCAACTTCTAACATAATAATCACACCAAAATCATCACCAACTAGCCTAGTTTTATTCTATAAACTAAAATTAAACTTTGAAGCAAGATAGGAAATGGGTTTCTAGGTCACCAAAGTTGAATCAATACAAGGAAACTCACCTATTTAGACTTCAATCTCACTTCAAACTTGCACAAATAGCTTTGGTTGATGACAAGATGAAATTTGGTGATGAAATACTTGAAGAAATTTGCTTGAAATCTCTTGATCCCCTTTCGTCCTTGGTCGGCAACATACACCCTCTCTCTCTCAATTTTTCAACATGAGAAATGAATGAAAATGTTAAGAGAGGTCATCTATTTAAAGTGGTGCACCATTTGCTAATTAGTCCCTCTCAAATTTTGCTAAAATAGCCTTTAAATTTTGCTAAATCTTATCTTGATCCTTAACTAGATAAGATTAATTCTAATTGGTCCATTTGTCACCTTATGAACCACTTATTCATCCACTAATCAAAAGATTCCAAATGGAGGCACCACAAATTCTATCACACTTGACTAATTCTCATTGGAGGAAATTTTATAACTTTTTGATTTTGGTTGTGAGCTTTTCTTACCCTATATTCTCCCGTATCATTCCCTAATACTCTTGGGTCCTCTAATCAATATCCTACTCACGATGCGAAAATAAATTCAACTTTAAAGACTATTATTGGAGTGATACTAGTAAATCGTAAATAGAATCGAGGGTTTACAATTTCTCTCCCTCTAAAAACATTTTGACCTCGAGATTTAATTCACATACTTGAATCAAATAGGTGGGGGTACTATCTTCGCATCTGCTCTTCAGGCTCCCACGTAGCCTCCTCAACTGAATGGTTCCTCTACAATATTTTTACTAATGGAATTATTTTATTGCATAAAGCCTACTCCCTCCTGTCTAAGATCTGAACTGGACTCTCCTCATAGGTTAGGTTCTCTCTTATTTCCACTAGCTACTCAGTCAATACATGTGAAGGATCTGGCATGTACTTGCAGAGCATCGAGACATGGAATACATTGGGAATTCTAGACAACTCTGGTGGTAGCTCAAAATTGTAACGCCCTTCGCCCGACTTCCGTTACGGTCGGAAATCCAGAACGGAGAACGTTACTTTCCTTTATAAATCCGTTTCTGTTACCTTTTTAAAAACTTATTATCAAAATTATAAAACTCATTACCAAAATAGCGGAATTTTTTTTTTTTTTTTTTGAAATAATTTCGGCAGAGTTTCCTCTGTTTTTCTGAAATCCAAAATTCATTCCCTGTAAATAAAACTCTAACATTTCTAAAACATAAATTTCAGAATTTCCATTTCGGACCTCCGGTCCGTTTTTCAAACATTACATTACTCAAATATATCATAAATATTTATATGCATACATAACCAAAGTAAGCTTTTAAGAAATATAGATATGCTTTTATACAGAACTTTGTTATAATTAAGTGGAAAACAATAATTTACACAAATATACATGTATCCCAAAAATGCATGATCATATGCAATATATCTATGTATCTACCAAAGGCATGGAGTGGATGGTGACTATCTGAACTTCTGCGTATCAGCTACTTCCCTGTCTGGGAAAGGAATCACAAGGTTCAACCTGCGCGCGGTAAATCAACGCGCTAAGCATATTCGCTTAGTGGTATACACATAATCTAATTTCTCAAATTTCAAATATAATTTCATTCGTAATTAAAAGCATTATAACTTTACCATTCATAAACATAGATATATATATATATATGCTGCATAAAAATATTTAAACATATGATTCACACTTTTTCGAGTTCAACATATTTCAAAACATTAAACATTTCATATCATGTAACAATTTCATTTCATCGCTTATCACATTTTTCTCAGTGCCCCTTAGTAAACATATATTCGATACTCATGTATTGGTATATGGGTTTCCGGCATCGGACACGTGGTAGTATCCGCCGAAATAACGGTCGACCCCGGCAACGGCCGCTCGGTGATTATCCACCGGGTCGTATATCATAACACATAATCGTTCAGGATCGGACACGTAGTGCCTCTCATAATCCATAACGAATCAATGTAAATAAACGGTGCAGCTGCTAAGTTCCCTATTGACATGTCAATTACCAATTTCCATTTATCGATATCTATGTTTACAAGGGCTATTTATATCACAACGTTTGTATCACATATTTTTCACTTTGATTTTTGTAACAAGATTTTCTTAACGAATCAATTTCGTATCTCATTTCAAGTGTAGTAAAATACGTTTGTAAATGTATCATATTGAAAAGATATAACAATTATCATTTAAAAATATTCACTTAACAATCTCATTTAAGAAATTCATTTCATAACAAATCAATTTCGCGTTTCATTTCAAGTATAGTCAAATACGTTTGTAAATGCTTTGTATTAAAATGATATATTTTTAGTACCAAGGTTTTCATAACAAATCAATTCCAATTTTTCATTCAAGTATAGACAAATAGGTTTGTAATGCATTGTATTAAAACGATATATCAATCCCATTTAATGAAAATCATTTCACAATGAAAACACTTTCAAGTAAAATTAAAGATAATGTGTATACCGACCTCAAAAATGATTCAACTTCGAATCAAAAGCTCCTCCTAAGCTTTACTCCTATTATCCGGTCGAGAATCCGGTTCGCCGGGTTCTCCTTGACCTTTCATTAAGACAACATAGCAAAAATTGATTTAGCAAGTTTCTAACGTTACATAATGCATAATGCTTTCCTATTATGCAACTTACAAACATCCAATGGATATCACCTCGAAACAACACGTAATATCACACTTTGATAGCTTATAAACTTAATCGTATCGTCTTTCCTTTACGCGAATTATTTCCAACCAAATTTTTCATGTCAACCACTTCAAAACGAAAAGCAAAACATCACAACTTATCCTTCCTAACATAACAGCCCCTATACGGCTTCACAACTCGATTTTCAACATTGCAAGATCATTCGCAAACACGTCAAAACTCAATCAAACGAACCTCCGCACTAACGAGGTTCTAAAATCCTATTTCCCAAACATATTCATCATCACAATTTATCCATAATCCATCCTAAACATTTTCTATTAAAAATCATCTTAATAACATTCAACGTACCTTCCGAAAATCGAGACAAACACAACCAATTTGTTTTCGAAGGGCTGCCCAATAACTCCTTTTATTAACGAGCTTCCTTCAATCCAAACGGACATCATTAACGTCCAAATATTATTTAAATCATGATTACAATACTAACGGGGCAGCGACTTACCTTCGCTTGGGCTGTTTTTCACTTCGAAACAGCTCGCGAACAAGTTCGATAACAAAAACAGCAGCTCGGCAGTATTTCGCGCTACGACAGCAACTTATTTTCGATAACAGCACACGACGACAGCAGCGGCACGGCTTCAGCTTGACAGCTCGCAGCAGCGTCGTCGATTTCAGCCACCAGCAGCTCACGCCAGCAGCAAGGCAGCGATGACAGCACACAGCACCACAGCGCACAGCAAAAACAGCACAACAGCACAACAGCGCGACAGCAATGGCAGCACTTCGCGACGCAAACAGCTTCGCGACAGCAGCAAAAACAGCACGTTATCGACAGCACGACAGCACAACAATTACAGCAACTACAGCACAATCGTAACCATGACAGCAAGCAACAATCACGACAGCTCAACAACAAGCTCGACAGCACTTCGACAACAACGACAACACAACAATAACGAAAATTCCAGCAATAACAACAGCACAACCAACCTTGAAACTGCCAGCGGCTCACGGTCAGCTTGCAATCTCACTAAGGCAGAACAGCTCACGGCAGATCTGGTCACGTCCAACATCACCGAACAGATCTGTCTCTCTCTTCTTCACTTCGGTCCTTGCATGCACGAGCTTCGTTAAGATCTGGTTGTTTCAGACCTCACCGAACAGCACTTTCTCCACGGCTCAGCCTTTGCATGCACGAACAGCTCTCTTCCTTCTTGCTTCTCACGGTCAGCCCACACTTCTTCCACGAACAGCTGCTGCCCTTGCTTCACTTCCAGTTCTGGTCACGTCCAACAGCCCGAACAACACTTTTTCTTCTCTTCCACGAGCTGCAAGCCTTCGGTCTCTCTTTTCTCTCTCGGTTCAGATCTGTTTTTGAGTTGCTTTCCTTTGTTTTTTTTGTTTATCTTATGTTGGGTTTTGGTGTTGATAATAGAGTGGCCGAACACACTCTTTCCTCTTTATCATTTCATTTCCATTTTTCCTCTATTCATTTTTTTATTTCATTTCCTTTATTCCCCTCATGACACATGTCCAACAATCATTACCCATCACATGCTTTTCATGCCACTTGTCATTGTTTTCCTTTGCATGCATGCCATGTGTCCCACATGGCTCCACTCATTTTATTTAATCTTTCCAAGCCACCAATTTCCGCTTTCCGCTCGGATTCGCTTCGGATCAATCCTGGAAATCCAATAAAATCCAATTTCACAAACGGAAACTTCATTAGGTTCCGAATAAATATTTAAATCTGAATACGCTAATTTATTTTACGAGATTCGATTAAATAAAAATCCCCGGATCCGTCTGGAAAATTTTATAAAAATTTCATCACTCCTTCGAATCCGATCGGATAATTACTTACATCGTCCGTTAATATATAATCAATATTTAATAAATTATATTGATATAATAACGGAATGTTACAAAAATGATAAGTCATGTCTCTAACTCTACTAATCACCTCATAAGGACTAATGTATCGTGGACTAAGCTTTTCACATGTACCAAATCTGATAATCCCTTTCCACTGTGATATCTTTAGGAATATCTTATCCCCTACCTGAAACTCCAAATCTCATCTTCGATTATCTGCATAACTTTTCTGGCGATCCTAGGCGATCTTCAACCTATCATGAATAATCTTTATCTTATCTGTAGTCATCTATATTAATTTGAGTCCTAGAAGTTTTCTTTCGCCCACTTCATCCCAACATACCAACGTCCTACACTGCCTCTTATATGGTGCTTCATATGGTGGCATACCGATACTGACCTGATAACTATTATTATAGAAAAACTCGACCAATGGCAAATAAGTATCCCAACTCCCTCCAAACTCCATCACACAAGATCTCAATATATCCTTTAAAGTCTGAATGGTATGCTCAGACTTTTCGCCCGTCTGTGGATGGAATGCTATGCTGAAGCTTAATCGAGTGCTTAAAACTCTCTGCAAACTAGGCCAAAATCTGGATACATCACTGTATACCACAAAGCCTTCTGCTCCTAAAGGGAGTGTAAGAACAAGAACTGTGGTCAATCTAGCCTTTAACTCGTCAAAACTCTTCTAATAGGCTTTTGACCACTCAAACTTAACATCTTTTTTGGTAAGTTTTGTCAAAGGAATGGCTATCTTGGAGAATCCCTCTACAAACTTCCAGTAATACCCTACCAATCCTAAGAAACTCCTAACCTTCGTAACCGAAGTCGACGGTTTCCAATTCAAAATTGCTTCAATTTTCTAGGGGTCTACGCTAATCCCATCTGCGAATACCACATGCCTTAAAAATGAGACCTTGTCTAACCAGAATTGACACTTGTTGAACTTAGCATACAGTCGGCGATCCTTGAGAGTCTATAAAACCACTCTCAGATGATCGGCATATGCCCCTCTATTACCTGAATACACTAGAATGTCGTCTATAAAAATGATCACAAACTTATTAAGAAAATCATGGAACACCCTGTTCATCAGGTCCATGAATATTACAGGTGCATTGGTTAGCCCAAAAGGTATCACCAGAAACTTATAGTGTCCATAGCGTATCCTGAAGGCAGTCTTGGGAACATCATCTTCCTTAATCTTCAACTAATGGTATACTGACCTCAAATCAATCTTTGAAAACACACTGGCCCCCTGAAGCTAATCAAACATATCATCAATGCGAGGAAGTGGATACTAATTTCGAATAGTCGCTTTATTCAACTCTCTGTAGTCAATGCACAACCGCATACTACCATCCTTTTTCTTCATAAACAATACTGGTGCTCCCAAGGGAGAAATACTCGACCGAACAAAGTCCTTGTCCACCAATTCCTCTAACTGCACCTTCACCTCCTTTAACTCAGTAGGTGCCACCCTGTAAGGTGCTCTGGCTATAGGTGCTATCCCCGAAATCAGATTAATGTCAAACTTGATCTCCTTATCTGGAGGTAACTTAGGAAAAGCCTCCGAGAACACATCTGGGAACTTCCTAACCACCGAAATATCCTCTAATCTGGCCTCTCTCTATAAAGTATCTATCACATAAGCCAAGTAACCTTCACACTGCTTCCTTAACATCTTTCTGACGATCATAACCGATATGATATGAGAAAAAAGCATGTTACGCTCACCCCTGAATACCACATCTGGCTCTTTAGAGTACTAAATCTGACTTCCTTTAGGAAGCAATCAACTGTGGCGCGATACGTGGCTAACCAATCCATCCCCAGTATCACATCAAATTCATGAATGTCCAGCAACACCAAACTAACCGAGAATGCTCTACCCTCAATCATAACCTCACCACCTCTGTACACCCTCTCTGCCACTAATACGTCTCTAATGGGAGTAATCACCATCATTTCACCCTCTAATGGTTCTAATGGTAACTCTACTCGACTAGAAAAACTTTTAGAGATAAAGAAGTGTGTAGCTCCTTGGTCTACTAACACATGAGCATCAAAACTAGAGAGTGAAACTGCACCTATAATCATCTCGGGTGTCGCCTCTGTCTCCTGCTAAGTGACTACGAAAACCCTTACCTGAATTGGGTCTCCTTGGTTGTCCTCTAAATGGAGTACCTCGACCCACACCTCTACCTGACTGACTAGAAGTCCCTGGTCCTCTCCCCTGTGGACCTTTCCTGCCTCTAAACTTCCTTCCACTAGGCTACACCAGAGTCACTAGTCTTGACTCACTACTCACTACTCAGGTGTCCCTCATAGCCACAGTAATAACACCCAATACTGTCAATATGACACTCTCCCCGATGCAATCCCCTACATGTCGCACACTGGGGTATCTTGCTCTAGCTCCTACCTCGACCCTGGGAACCTGACGGCGACCTTACTGAACCCTAACTGAAGGTAGCTCTCTGACTTTGTTGCTTCCCTACGGATCCTCCAAGCTTACCTCCTATCTTGAGGGTTTTATTATGTCCCCTTGTCTGCCATCCCTAGCCCTGTCCTCTCTTCTGCTCCTGTCCTCTTTCAGCCTGAACAATTCTCTCAATCCTCAAAGCTGCCTCTACCAATCTCTCATACTCTCTATACTTTGTAACGGCTACATATGCCTTGATTCTGAAGTTCAGACCCTGAAGGAATTTATGACACTTGTTGGCTTCATCTTCAACAATGAATGGCACCACTATGGATAACTCTGTAAACTTCTTTTCGTACTCTTCCACCGTTATATTACCTTATACTAGACGGTAGAACTCTTCGATATTCACATCTCTATAAGCTTTGCGGTAAAACTTCTCATTGAAATATTCTTTAAATTGATCCCATGAAAGTGGAGTGGTCACTATACCCCTCACAGAATTCCACCAATCTCTAGCTGAGGCTTGCAGAGGGAATAAAGCAATAGATACTCTCTGTGGATCCTTGCACTCCATCTGATCTAGAACCCTCTTAGTATTCTCCAACCACTCTATAGCAGCATTTGGGTCCCTTGATCCATCAAAATCCTTGGTGCCTAACTTCCGTGCTCTTTCTATGATGGCCCCTAGTGTGCAATGTCTCACTCCTTGTATAATCTGGGCCAGTCTCTCTATATGATCTACTGCTAGCCCTGCCACTGGTGGCTCTTAGTACACCTCGGGCTGCGGCTCATTTATTGACTCATGAATAGGCTCTTCAGCCTCTGGTGGAGAAGAAAGAACATATGGAGTCTCAGCGACGGCTTTGCGAATGCGGGGACGACTAGCTGGACGTATAGCTCTACTACAATACAAGACAATGAATATCATGCAAAGTTTTATAACTTAATGCAATGTAAAAGCATAAATAACCTTTTGGATGCACTAATGCTCAAAAGTTTTCTAAACCATTTTAAACTGAAAGCTCTGATATCAAATTGATGAGACACTTCCCAAATCCTTTCTCTGGACTCGAGAATGACCTCGTAGCACCCCGACAAAACTCTAACAAACCTAAACTTTGGCCCGAAGAAATCTCGTCAAAGCATCAGAACTTCATTTAAACTTGTATTCTCACTCGCTTACTAGGTGACAACGATAAAAATTTTTCGTTTTTTTAATAAAAATTCGGTAGCATGCCGGTTGTTTATTGAACTATATCACCCTACAAATTCAAAAGCAATTAAAAACACTTCTAATAGCAATCAATCTCAACTACCAAGGGCCTCCAGCCCTCATCCCAAAACCAATTCCAGTATGGAAAACCACAATTCATGAAAATTGATTGAAAAACTGAAACTTTCTTATCAAAATAACTGTATGAAGACATGCATTAAAAAACTTGTTTTTATATTTACAATTTACATCAGGCTTTGATACAAAATATGCATATGACATGAATATGAGCTATGCAATGTATTAACAATCGTCTGTCAGTCAATCTGCGTGTCTGTCTGAGCCTTGTTTGCTAGACGACTCGCTCTTATACCTGAGGGAGAATTTTTAAGAAAACATTAAAGCAAAACTGTGAGTAAAATTCAATAAGCCATAGTAAACTGTCAAAATAATTTAGACTTATTTTTAAAATTAAGTTTCTCCCAAAACAGTTTAATACAGCTAAAATACTTTTCTAAAATATTTTATAATACTCATTCAAAAACTGTTTTTGAAGCTTGTTCCAAATCTCTTTCAAAAACTTTCTCATTTACTTGCCTGAATGGTAACCCAGGGAAACTACTATTGTCTTGACGGCATAAATCTCTTGCTAGCCACTAGAAATTAAGAAATTTACCCTGTGTAGTCACTGATGTGGGAACTCTGGGCACGCGTTACCTCCACACAATCGATCTGAACTACACTACCCTATACGTGCAGAGGTTGACTCAACTGACTCTCTCTCTCTCAGGAGTCGTCCAAACTCCACTCTTAGTTAGTGACTCTCTCACATCTACCGTGCACGTATAGAGCATTCTATCAGATACGCAACTGGGGTTAGGGTAAACTATCAGCATATTAAAATACTTTTCTCAGTATTTTAAAATAAACTCGTTCTCAAGGCAGAAAGTCTAAAATCTTTAATTCTAGCACATTTTCGGTATAAATATATACTCAATTCAATACTTACATGCTAGAATCTCAATATAACTTTAATAAATAGCTCAATTACATAATAAAATAGATTCATATAACATGAATTAACATTTAAACGAAATAACACTTGGAAAGATTAGATTTCCATTCACTCAACGCCTTTCGTTAATTGATGATTCTCCTCCGAAAGCCTTCGATACTTTCCGCCTTTACCCTAAAATTGCGTTTAGGGATATGGTATACTACTCTTAGTTGCTTCTTAAATTGCGTTTAGGGTTATAGGCATACTGCTTCTGCATCATGGACCAATCTGCTGAGGAAAATACCATTCTACTACACGACTAGACTTTTTGGGCTATCTTGTTTCCGGTTCTCATAATTTTTTTTTTTCTTTTTGACCAAGGGTAAATTTTTATTAACTTTAGCTATTTTTATATTCTTTTTCATTTATTGAAAACTCAGTAGAAAATGATGAGATCAAGCATGAAATCTTAAATAAGAAGACAGAATTCAAGCTCTTAGTTAATGGTAGACAAAAGTTGAGAGAAAAACTAATTTGCTAATTTTGATTAGCATTTCTTAATGAGCTTAATACAGAAGGTTATGCTTATATACAAACTTAGGAATTAATCCGAACAATCGAAATCTAACTAAACAACTACAACTGTTGATTAATAATTAACTCTTCATACTTGAATTGATAACTTGACAGCAAGCTACTTCATTAATCAGCTCAATGAGCTGACTTTTGTTAGCCAGCGCCTTCATGGCTATGGATGGCAAAATGCGGGTCTAGACCCGCACCAGGCCCAGACCCGCATTGAACCCTACCCAGACCCGACCCGCATATTTTGCGGGTATATTACAGATCCGCATCAGACCCAAATTGATCGGGTCAGACCCGATGTTGACCGGGCGACCCGATAAAAATTCGGGTTGACCCGAATTTTTTTTTAAAAAAAAAATCCGAAAATTTTCCAAAATTTTTACATCCTATCAAAATAAACGTGGATCTAAGATTTCAACCTGATTTTTTTAAAAAAAATATAAAAATTAATTTTTTCTCTTAAAACAGATTAAACTAGTTTAACTTCACATAATTTATTATATAATCATTATTGTTAATTTTTACAAAAAAAATGACACAATTAAAATTAAACAAAAAATAACATTAAAAGTTTAAATTTATCTTTAATTTACATCCCAAAATAAAAAAAATTTATGAATATAAATGTACAAAATAAAATTAAGATGATGATGGCTCTTCTTCATCTTGCTTATGATATATTTCTTCTTCCGGAATGCCACCTAATAGAACAAATCAAGTAAAAAATTAAAAATTAAATTAAAGATTAAGAATAAGATGCATAATGTAATTAAATTTATAACCATTTTTATACCTCGAAATGAAGCCCATATCCAATTTTGCGTGCACATCAATGCTTCCAACGTGTCCGGATGCAATCTCCTACGATGTGGACTCGAAAATCTACCCCCAGTACTAAATGCGGATTCAGAAGTCACCGTAGATACGGGAATAGCTATGATATCTTTGGCAATTCTAGCCAAAATCGGATATTTCCCTTTATTTCCTTTCCACCATGCTAAAATATCAAAGTCAGGAGAATTATCTTCAGTTTTTTCATCCAAATATTTCTCTAACTCCGATTTGTTCAAACCTATAGCTTCTTCACAATCACGCTTATATTGTTCAAATTCAGCCTCATCCTCATCCCCAAGGACATTAGTAGAATGATCAATAGAAGAATCGCCAACTTGTTCAACTAAAGTTGCATCCATATATTTCTCCTCGTACTCTTTTATCAATGCTTTTAGAAGTTCAAGCACATTTTCTCGTTGACGATTTGCATTGAGGCCATACAACTTTTGAAAATGAAAACCGATTCGCAACATCTTAGACCTAGGATCTAAAAATGCCGCAACAGCCATTATACCAGGTATATCACTCCAATACTTCTCAAATTTAGTAATCATTCTCTTTGCCATTGTTTGTATTGGAATATGAGAAGAAGTAAGCCAACCATTCATTGTTACCCTCATTTTGCATATCATTGGAAACACCAAATTAGCTGTGGGGTATTTGGTACCTAAAAAGTTGAAAAATAATTATTAAGAGCTATAAATATTAAAATATTAATTATTCATTTTGGAATAAAAAAATACCTGAAAAATGTTCTGTTAATTTGTAGAAGAGTTGCAAATGCTCTACCATTATCGTTGCTAATTCCCACTCAGAGTCATCCGGCAAACACTTATATTGTGGCTCACGTTGTTGGACACGAACAAAAACATCTTTATACATTAAAGCCACTGAAAGCATCAAATAGGTGGAATTCCATCTAGTAGGACAATCAAGCACAAGTTTTTTGTCATATTTGATTTTCAATTGATTTGCTGCAAATTCAAATGTTTCAATTCTCTTAGGTGATGCTGTTCAAAAGCAAACACTATCTCTAATCTTCTCAATGCCATTCGCAATCACTTGCAACCCATCCCTCACCACCAAATTCAAAATATGTGCACAACATCTCATATGAAACAACTTTCCACCTAACAACAATCCATCAGAAAACTTGTGCTTGATTTTATCAATCATGGAATCATTAGTAGAACAATTATCTACAGTAATTGCAGATAATTTTCTATCTATATTCCAATCAAGCAAACACTTCATCAATTCATCACCAAGTGACTCAGCATTATGTGGACTCAATACACGGATAAATCTCATAATTCGACTATGCAACACCCATGATTTGTCAATAAAATGCATAGTCACAACCATATATCCCATTTTTGTGTTTGATGTCCACATATCCGTAGTAATTGCAATTCTACCATCCAAACTATCTAACAACTTCAATGTATTCTCCCTCTCCCTCTCACTATTGTATATCTTAAAAATCTCATTTTTCAACGTGTTTCTACTCATTGTTTCGAACCCAGGATGGTAATAACTCATCATTTCCCGAAATCCTGTGTATTCTACAAATCTTAAAGGAAGCTCATGCATGATAACCATTTTAGCTATTTTCTTTCTACCAACACTTGGATCAAACAAAGCAGCTATTTCATCGTTGGCGGCTAGATGCTTGTTAAGACATTTTTGGACATGTTTTCTTAAACTAGATGTTCCTGACCCTTGACTAGCATTCAATAATTTCCCACAAAAATTACATTTAGCCATCCTAACACCATCACCTTCAACTTTAGACATGTGTGTCCAAACGAATGATGTTTCTCGCTTTCGTTTGGCTACTCTCGGAACACTAGACTCAACATTCTCAACATCATTATCCCCAGTTGAAGTATTCATCTGACTTTCTCCACCACTAGTCATATTGTTTGGCTACCTAATATATTTAAACAATTTAATTAAACCAGATTTAATTAAAAAAAAAAAGGCATCAAGTGATAATAGTTGTACGATATCCACAGCATCCATCATATAAATGTTCTACCTCATGTTGGATCACTTGGGCATAAATTTTTGTCACATGCAAGCACTTAACTGATATTCATTACTTCAACAGTAGTAAAAGTAGTAAAGCAGCATGATGGAGGATCATTCAATCATCACAAATGAAAAAGCAAAGTACTGACAGGCCATACCCATATAAGCCATAAGATGGACGGTAAAGGCTATGTCTAGATTACAGTAGACATTACTTTATTATTATTATTAAAAAATAATAAATTGTAGTTATCAAATAATACACATACAATTTTAAAGGGGTGTAAATATCAATATTTATTCTAATTATAATTGTTTAAAAAATCATTTGGACAGTAGGACCACTTAGAATGGCCCATGAAGGGGTTTTTTATACTTTTTTTTTTTTTAAATATATACTTTTTAATAAACCTTACACAATTCTACACTACGGGCCAAGTTTCTATTTTCAAACACTACACTTCTATGAGAGATATTTATTGTCTGTGACAATGGACAGTTGACTTATTAATGAAAGTGGACTCATTGGAACCTTACAAGCAAGAGAAGGGAAGAGACCACTTTCCATTGTCTACTTTTCCACCTACTTATCTACTCTTTCTAGGTTTGTTCTCATTCTTCTTCATCAATTTCGCCACTGAGTCTAGACATGGATACTCAGCCTAAAGCTACCATCACCAACAATACGATATGCTCAACCAACTCAATTTCTTGTTTTGACTCTTCTAATTGCTTAGATTATCATTTCATGATTACTTAGAGATTTCAAGACCTCAACTATATATACATACTCTGCCATATCTTCCAGTTGGATCAACCTCAACAAACTCAGAGTCATCGGGCTCAAGATGCGTCTATACCATCTATTTTCCACAAACAATGAGTCTATACCATCTAGGCATTGAATCAAAATAGCACGAAATCCCCCCCCCCCCCCCCCCCCCCCAAAAAAAAAAAGAAAAAAATCCCACAAACATATCACAACAATCCATCAAACCCATCTCTTAAATTGCAAAAACAAACCAAAAAACCAAAACCACACACAACCCAGAAACCAAAAACGTAACCAGATCAAAACCCAGAAAGGCAATTTGAAGATATCACATATATCCTAAACACCCACATTAAAAAACCACAACTTAACAACAAAAAACCATGAAAACCCTTTAAAAAGAGGAGCTCACTTTAGCAATGCATGTTGAAAAACAAAACAACAAAGAAATAGGATCAGACTGCACAATCTATAGTTAGAGTTTGCCGTGCACAAATACCCAGTAACAACAAACTAAATTGGAAACCCCGTGAGATATAAGAAATCGAAAGACCCAGAAAAATAAATTGGAAAGAGATACGGCGATGATACCACAGTTTCGAAGCTTTGGACACACAACAGATGACACGGGGAGATGGAGAGAGACGGAGAGGTTCTGATGGTCACACAGCAGATAACACAACGGCAATGGAGAGAGAATGAGGCGCAGTCGAGTGGAGGAACGGCGGCGATGGAGATTGGAGAGAGAGAGAGAGGCGTTGTCGAACGGCGACGATTGAGTAGAGAGAGAGAAAGAGTCGAGAGAGTTGAGAGAGAGGTTTGTTAGAGTTTTTTTTTTTTAAAATGAACCGGGTAGGGAGTATATAAGGAACGGGTATTTTGCGAGTCTAATAGAGACCCGCGGATAGACCCATATCCTACTCGCAATTCTGTGGGTTTTTCGGATCCGGTTCTTTTTAGGATTTTTGAAAAAGCGGTTCGGGTCTATACCCGAACCGCTTCCGTGTGGGTATGGACAGGGTCTGCAGACCCTGTCCATTTTTCCATCCCTATTCATGGCTTAAGTAAGCTAAACTTGTTATCATATGCTCATTCCCCTGATCTTGAGAGACTGAAGGTACTAAAGTTGACCACTGCTGGAAACCTGAAGCTGCCAAAACTGACTGTGCTAGAGCTGAAGACTTTTGTTGCTTCAGGTGCCGAATATTGTTGTTTGTCCGTACATTTATATTACAAACTTGTTATTTCTTTTAAATAAAATAACTTTTCGCTTGCTACAAAATCTTAAAATTTATTAAAATAAATAAACCATTAAAATTTTATAAATAACTTTTTGAAATCCTAATATAAACTGGACCATATCAAGATGTTTACAAAATTAAAGAGACATTATCAATCCATAAATCAAATCAGTAAGAAAATTAATTAAGTTGTATCTGCCTACTTGTTTTCAATGTGGCTGCGACCCGCTTGTCTAGAAGGATCAAAAGAGATTAATAGTTACTGGGTGATTATTTGAAAAAAATAATATATATATATATATGTATATATAATATGTCTAGTTACTAAAGGGAAATAGAGCGATATTTTATCTATTTAGCGTTCAAGAAAAGGAACTGATTTGGTCCATGGATACTCCATACAGTTACTTGTCTCCAGCAAAGATACATATTCAGGTTTAATTTCCAGCTGCTATTTTTTTCTTTTTCATTTTCATTTTTCTATATGCTTATCTACTAGCTAGCTAGTTTCAATTTGTAGCAACAAAATAGAATAAAAGTTCCATCAGTCTTGTTTCTTTTCTGCTCTTAAATTTTACATGTTCAGGTCTTCATAATCATGCTTTCATGCATATAGTTTAAAATGGAACTTTTAGTTTTAGTTTTCAGCAGTGTGAAAAACAAAATTCAATCAAGAAAATAGAAGTGTTTGGTTGAAAAATTCAAGTGTTTGATTAGAGCTTGATTGCTACCATGAACAGATAAAAATGGAAGATTAATTATATACAGCCTCCATCATTGAAGAATCTATTCTATCAGTAATTTCGTAAATTGACTATTTACATGAAGAACACACTATACATATTTGGATTCCTGAACCTTGAGCACGCCTTTTGCGTATCCAGGAATCTTGACTTTTCCAACTAATTGCCACGTCACTATTTTGCTTACCGACTTTAACCAGTTTTGAACGAAATTGTTGAGTGTCAAGCTGACGATTACTAGAAGATTGATGATCAACTTTCTTCTAAGCTACAGGATACAGCATCATACAACTCCCTCTTGATCCATTTGAATCAGGCCTTGAGCTCAATATTTTACTTGAGCTCAAGTTGCCTTAATATTACCTATCACAAGGAGAAATGATGGGCCTTATTACCTTAGCTAGCTAGGCAGCCCGTCCGGTAACTCCACAGTGGCCTTCCAGTCGGAATCTGCTCCGGTTGGAAAGTTTCCATGAAGCTAAGCCTTTTTCTTATTACGAAAATGAGTAGAAATTTTTCTTTTTAAGACAACTACTTCCAAATCAGATTTTTCCAAAAATCTAATCTACTGAAAATTTTGAAACATCATTACTAAAGTTTACAGGTACTACATCATCCAAAATAATATTTACAAAGCTAGTGTCAATTTTTAAATCATAAAATTAAACATTAAGTGTGGGCAATTGCATGATATTCAGAGAACAATCTAGTGCAAATGCGTCACATCTATCTCGTCTACGTGTCTGACAGAGATGCTTTCGCTGTTCTGCTCGTACCTGCACCTGGAGAGATTTTTTATCAACAGTGAAAAGAGTGATAAGTATAACTCAATAAGTGGGCAATCTCTATTAACTGTAACTTTTATTTTCTATCTATTATCCTCCCAAAATAGGTAGGAAAAATTACTAGTTCTTATTTTTCTTAAAACAAATAAAGATTTCACATTGCAAATAAATTTTTTATTTGTACTTTCATAAACTTATTATCATTTCCTTTTCTGAAACTTACGTCTATTGATGTACTTTATTTCTTTAACTAGCCTTATGCGGTAACTTAGGGAAACTTATCCTTCGTGACGGTACGAAGACACGCCACTAGGATTCGGGAACTATCATCATGTGTAGTCGCAGATGTGGAAAACTCTGGAATCTTGATTCCCTCCAATATCAGGCAGATCTATACTACCGTATGCTTGTAGAGGGTGACACACTGACTCAGTTACCCCTAAAGTTAGTGACTCTCCCAACTCATCTACCATTCACGCACACGATACTTCGACCGGGTGTAATTGGGGCTAGGGTAAACCAAAGGCATTAAAATCTTTTTATGCTATTTGAAACTTTATTTTCTCTTTCTCTCAAAAAATATTCTCTAGCATATCATTTAATTGGCATGTAAATAAATATAATTAAATAACTTTGCTTCTTAAGTATATAAATACTCATAATCTTCATTTCATAACTTACATGCGTTATATAAAATAAAGATATGCTAAAATAAATCAATTGATGTAATAACTTGCATATTAAAACAAATAGAAATATTTATAATGAATTTATGAATTTGTAAAAGCTTCGAAAATTAACCACACTCACAACTTACTTCCAAAATAATAACCACTCTTGCGCACCCTTTACAAGCTTGGTGTTTCACCTACAGTTGAATATAAACAAGATCTTTGAGTCATAACAATTTTGATCACACATCTAGAGCATTACATTTGTAACTCTTCACTATTTAAGCAAGCAAAACACTACATTTTCTGCGCACTAACCAACTCGCTTTTTGAGAGCTGCGAGCTCTACACAGCTCGCTTTCTGCAAGGTACCACTCAGCTCCTTCAACCAGCGAGCTTCTGCTCGAGCTCAATTCAACTTGAACTGTGAGCTTATCTCAGCTTATCCTTGGGGAGCTACTATCCTAACCCAGCTAGCACTTTATGACCTGCTGCTCTAACCTAGCTCACACTACATGAGCTATTAACAGCTCACCTTGAATCAAATTCACATCAGATCATGGCCTCACCCAGCTCACTCTTTGAGCTGATTCCTTAGCTCAGCTCGACCTCATAAGTCCCTGGCTTAGCTCAGCTCATCCATACTGTGAGCATTGACCAGCTCGCCCAATCACCCTTTCCAATCCTTGCGAGCTGCTACCTTGATCTAACTCCAACTTGCAACTTAAGGCTAAGTACTTTGAAAAATACAGAACTTGATTTAAAATTCATCTAGAATGATTACTTGACATTTCACTACACATGCATACCTACACGATAGCTCGCATTCTTCAAGCTAACTTCAAACCTTCACATTCCACTCCTATTTTCTTAACACATAAACATGCAACACAACAACTTTACTACTCTCAATAGAAGTTACGCTAAAATCATCATTATTCACTTAAAACTTTAAATACTCGACTCAAACATCATCTCATATAATCCAACTAACACACAAGTTAAACCAAGAAAACAAGTTTATTACCTTCTCCAACAGCTCGTTGCACCTATGCTAATCCCATGGCAAAACACTCATCCTTTTAGCATCAGTAGCTCTTTCATCTGCTCTAACCAGCTGCTCTCTTGCTTCTTATCCCTCTCTCTTGAAAAACTCTGATCTCTCTCAAAGCTTACACTCAATTATCTGCTGCAAGAAGTTTCTCTCTCGGTAGAACACAACAACCCTCACCTTTACTTATATTGCCTCTTGGTTTACCAACTCTCTTATATAACCAATCAGAATGGTTGCTTGCTTGACAAACTTCTCTCAATTTTCTCTCCTTTTAATTATTTAGACTTTGTTTCCTTGTTGAGTAAGCTCCACTTTCCACAACTTTCCACTTTATTCAATTTACTTTATCTACTATCCATTAATCTCACGCCATTTGTCACAATTAACTCAATCTTCCTACCTTTAATGCCGAGTGTTCGCTGTCCTTATTGTTGGGTTTTATGCCCTGGGAGCTTGTAATAATGTAAACAGTTTTATAAATAATAAAATATTCATTTTATTCAATTTATATATTTTACAAAAATTGTATATATCATGAGAAACATCCTTGATTACTGATGTAATTTCAAACTAAGTATATAAGTGTTATATATAGGCAGATTTAATTTGAAATAAGTTATCTAAAGAGTCCGTAGAAAGCAAATAAAGCTGGGTACTTTATTTGTGGTAAATCTACAGTTGCAGTCCATTTTGTATTCGGTACGATAGTCTTATCTGAGACTATTCATGTAATGATATAAAAATAGAGGCATCTTATATAATATAGATTACATAGGACTGGACCACGATAAATATAAGTCTCTTATCAATATCCGTTAAACTGAGAGATTTATATTTATCAACCAGATAATTATATATGAATTGATCTTAATCCTGAGTGTATTATGGACTCCTGCTTGTTGAGTTATATCCTTTAATTTACATGAGTGAGATCGATATAGATGTTCGATCAATAACTTTGTACTTTGGGGATATGATTTAGTAAGTAGCTGGGAACATTCTACACAATAATGGAATCCACTCTTTCTTGCGAGAAATAGAGAAGTAGTTCCCTTAAGGGTTGATTCAGGTCTTGAATAATATGAGCGCTCAACTTTCTATTCATATGAAAATGAAAAGATAAATTCATAAGTTGTTATGGATATATTGTTCATTAGAGAATCAATAGTACTTAATGATTAAGAAATAATTAGAGGGGTAAAACGGATATTTTGACTTAGCTCTAATTATGAACTATTTGTGGAAGGTCAAATCATATGTAGTGATTAAATCAATGGATATTGAAAATTTCAGATTGTATAAAAACATCTATAGTTTTGAGAGTGCAATCTTAGGTTTTTAGTGGAGTAACTCTAAAATTAATAATAGTGAATTATTAATTAAAGAGTTTAATTAATAATTCCGATATTGTTGGAGCTCAAAACTATAGGTTCATCGAGTCCCTTTGATAGCTCATTTCACTATAAGAAACTTGTATATAGAATATTATAATTAGACCATCTAATTATAATTGTCACGCAAGTAACAAAATTTGCGTTCACTTAATATTTGAATAATATTGATTATTCAAATTATTTAATAATTAATTATGAATTAATAATTATTTAATTAATTTTATAAGAGATTTTGAATTTGATTCTCAACTGTGACAGGGTATAAATTAATTATGAATATTATATAGGTCACAGGTTTAATTTTAAAATATAACATGAATTAATTTTGAATTAATTATATTATATGGGCAAAAGTTTAATTTTAATAAATTTGGGGTTTAATGTTAATTTGATTAATTAAAACCCTAAGTAGTTGCTTATAAATCGGAAAGAAATAGTTTTCTTTTCCTAATAGAAATTATTTTTGGTTTTGCTGTACGTTCTTTGAAACAGAAAGAAAAAAAGTTTTCTACAGCATAATACAGAGAAGAAGAATCTGTATCTTTCTTCTCTGTATAACCAAAAACAAATAATCACCTCTTAAATATATATTGTTGATTCTTTTTAGAAAAGAAATCAATAGAAAGTAAGTACAATTCTATATCATTGTGCCCACTCACTTGTTTCTTGGTGTAAAAACATATCAAGGAAGGCTAAGTGGTGAGCAATCCATAGAGATCAATACATAAGGTAAAAATCTGATTTTTATTTTTTATATTATTTTATTTCATTATTTTATGGATCTAGGATTTCTTGAGTTTTCTAAAAAATTTTAAAACTCAGTGTTTCGCAAAATTACTATTTTTCATAAAAACAATTGTTTTTTTCTTTCACTTATTTCATTCTTACATTCGATTACTGAAAATTATTTTATTTCTCTACAAACATTATATACGGGACACTAATTAAATAGAGTACTTCCGTCCATTATACTTCGGATTACTTAAAATCTATTCAAAAGATCTTATATTCGCTCCGCTTTTGATTTCCTTAATTCTAATATTAATATTGAAACTTTAAATCTTAGGAATTTAATTGTTTTTTTATTTTTTTTTTAAATATCACTCATACAGACCATATTTTTCCCCGAAAATACTATTTACCTGAAAAATAATTTATTTACCATCGGACGAGGTTTTTGATTCTACAAGACATTAGAAGTTTATAATAAAATGGTCAACCTCAAAATCTTCTAATCTTAATTAAAATAATAATATTTAAATGTTTGACCTTTAAAATTCATAGATGTTGTAATTAATAGCTTATTTATTTCATATGTGTGTATATATTAGCACAAATTATTGTCAACTGAGAGTAAAAGATTATGTATAATTTTCATGTTATTTTTTTTTATGAAAATGTATTTAATTACTTTGTCTTTTCTTTTTTTTTTTTCTCCTTTTTTGTTTAAGGCAAATGACTTTCATGTGGTTTCTATAAAAATTAAAGAGAGAGAGAGTGTAATGATTTAGAGGTGGACAAAAGCCTAATAATTCTGTGCAATAATGTTGAAAAGATTTGAATGGTTTCATATTAGATAACTCTTTAGTTTAGAGTTGTGACTAGTGTTAATTAAATAGCATGCTGAAATTTGTTATTGAGGTGTTTTTTTTTTTTTTTTTCTGTCTGAAGACTGAACAGTGCTATTGAAAATTAAAGACTGAATAGTGACTAAAACTTGAAATCTGAATTACATATTTTTGTTTTTTCCTTACATTTGAATATGTTATAAATTATTTATTTTTTAAATTTAAAATTGTTTGAAAACTAATTAGTTAATATTTATATCCTTTTTATTATTTGTTGTTAACTAATTTTAATTAATTTAATACAAACATGTAAAAATAAATAATTTAATAAATTCAAAATATTTTTGTGTACATATTAATAATATTTTATTCATAATCAAAATATGATTAAAAAATAGGGTTTAATTGAAATCTAACCTCTTTTTGATAACCCTTTTGAAAAATAACCCTTTTTTTTAAATCTCAACCTCAAGGTAGAGAATCTCAACCACTAGGTTCGGAATCCCAACTTCCAGGTTGTGAGTCATAGTGTTAATTTAATTCAATCTCAACTTCAGGGTTGAGATTTTTTCAACCTAAAAAAAAATGGTTAGTTTTGAAATAAACTCTCAAAAAGGGGTTAGTTTAGGTATTTTCTCTAAAAAATATAGTAGTATTAACCATATTTATATATTTAAAAAAATAACTAAAAAAAGAATATTTAAATGATAAATTAAAATATATTAATTTAATTCAAAGATAATTTGGGATGAGATGTATTTAGATTTTATTTTTCAAATATATTTTTTGTATGTATCAAGAAAAAAAAAAGAAAAGAAATTTTGATTAACATAAAATTATGATAAATTTGAAATTATGTTATTTTAAGAAGAATAGATTTGGAATAAAAACTTTTAAACGTCATTAGGTGATTTACAATTAGGTGAAAAGTTTAAATTTGTTACTTAAATTTTTCATTTTTTTTTTAAATAGTTTTAAGTAGTTTGATCACTTAAAAAAAAAACGAAAATAACCTAATAAGTGTAATTTAGCGCTAATATGTCTTAAGTGAAAAAAACAAATGGCTCCTTAGATGATCAAAAATTACAAAAATATAATGATGTTTGTATCAAAGATGAACTTTACACATGCAAATACGTAAGTATATATCTACAAGCTCAAACTATAGCAATAAAAATTCGATTAGTGTCACATATTTCAACTAATGATCAATTATGTTGGTGTTAAAAATTTGTTTCATGTAACTTTGTTTGTGTGATCTTGGAAGTTGTAAACAATTATGTTATTTAATTTTCCAGTTGCATTTATGCACCACAAAATAAAAAAAAGAAAGGATATGACAGAAAACTCATCTAAAAGATATGTTGTCCTGTTTATTTTTAAGGACACAATTGTTGACCGTAGGTTTCGAAGTCTCAAATGATAAAATTGGGATTTCCTAATTCTAATTTATCACATTTTGTGCTGTATTGTAGTAAACACCAGACCATTCGTGCATGACAAATATAATACTCTGATGTCAAGGTTTATGTAAGCTCTTTCTTCCTTTCAAGTGTCATCATGCTTACCTAAAATCGCTATCAAAATCAAGCTGCTGTTACATGCATGCCTGCCCAATTTAATTCGATCAGAACTTCGTGCCTAACCGGGAGCAGCACGTGAAACTCGAGAAAGAGAGAGATCATAATTGACAGATATGTATTCTTATGTCCATACATATATTATCTATCTCTGGCCTTGGTTTTGTAACAAGTTTTTTCTTTTATGGCATAGTTTTTCCAACTACTTATAGGGATGTTTCTGTCTTTCATGATGTTAGTTTGATGGTTTGAGTTTTATTTTTTTTACTAAAAATTCAAGTGACCTAGTTTTACTAAAAAATCTATGGCGGGATCAGAATTTTGGCTTTGTTCCATCAGTGATGTGAGAAAATCTTCCATAGATAGTGAAGAAACTATATATAATATGACACATTAATTATTATAATTTTTGAATTTTTATTATTAATTTAACTAGCCTCAATAGCTTAAAATTTTTTATTTAATATAAAAAATTTTCCAATCTTTTTATGATATAAGTACTAGATAATTAAGATAATCTACTCATTTTTAATATAAATTTTATAGCCTCAAGATAAATTAAAATATCTATAGCACTACACAACATATGAACTACTTAATGTATCTTCCTTGGCTAGGTTAGGTTAGTTGGTTGTTTCATTTATGGTTTGTACAAATGTATTGTATCAATAACCTCTGATGGACTAATGCAAGATAGTTTTCGAGCAAGACAGACTCTGACGGGACCCTTCCCAAATCTCTCTTCTGGACCCGAGAATGACTCCGTAGTAGGCTGATAGAACTCCAACGAACCCTAACTTTGGCTCGAAGAAATCCCGTCGAAACGCCGAAACTTAATTTAAACTTGTTTTCTCGCTTGTTTACTAGGTGGTAGAGGTAAAAATTTTTTGTTGTTCTAATAAAAATCCGACAGCATACTGGCTGTTTATTGAACTTTGCCACTCTGCAAATTCAAAAGTAATTAAAAACACTTCTAATAGCAATCAATCTCAACTACCAAGGCCTTCCGGCCCTCATCCCAAAACCAATTCTAGTATGAAAAACCACAATTCACAAAAATTGATTGAAAAACTAAAACTTTCTCATCAAAATAACTTTATGAAGACATGCATCCAAAAACTTGTATTTACTTTTACAATTTATACTAGGCTTTGATACAAAATATGCACATGACATGAATATGAGCTATACAATGTAGTCGTTCATCAGTTAATCCGCACGTCCATCTTAACCTTGTTTGCTGGATGACTTGCTCCTGTACCTGAGGGAGAATTTTTAATAAAACATTAAAGCAAAACTGTGAGTTAAATTCAATAAGCCATAGTAAACTGTCAAAAAAATTTAGACTTATTTTTAAAATTAAGTTTCTCCCAAAACAGTTTAATACAACTAAAGTACTTTTCTAAAATACTTTATAATACTCATTCAAAAACTGTTTCTAAAGTTTGTTCTAAATCTCTTTCTAAAACTTTCTCATTTACTCGTCTGAATGGTAACCTAGGGAAACTATTTCTGTCGTGACAGTATAAATCCTTCGCTAGCCACTAGGAATTAAGAAATTTACCCTGTGTAGTCACCGATGCGAGAACTTTGGGCACGCACTACCCTCACACAATCTATCTGAACTACACTACCCTATACATGCAGAGGGTGACTCAACTGACTCTCTCTCTCTCAAGAGTTGTCCAGACTCCACTCTTAGTTAGTGACTCTCTCACATCTACCGTGCACGCATACAACATTCGACCTGGTACTCAACTGTGGTTAGGGTAAACCATCGGCGTACTAAAATACTTTTTCTCAGTATTTTAAAATAAACTCGTTCTCAAGACAAAAAACCTAAAATCTTTAATTCTAGTACATTTTCGGTATAAATATATACTCAATTCAAAACTCACATGCTAGAATCTCAATATAACTTTATTAAATAACTCAATTACATAATAAAATAGATTCATATAACATGAATTAACATTTAAAGATAATAACACTTGGAAAGATTAGATTTTCACTCACGAAACGCCCTCTGTTAATTGATGATTCTCCTTCGAAAGCGTCCGATACTTTTCGCCTTCACCGTAAAACATCAAATACTCATTTAGAATCACTAAACTCACTAATCCAAAGCTATTATTAACTTCTAATGCAACTCACTCTATAAAATCCTCTTGATGCCTCAACTTCTCAATTAAATTTTAACTTATCAGATGCTTTCGAATTCTGATTTCTTTTTATGAATCCTATTTATTATCACCTAGGAACACCTTGGTATGCTCGAAATAATTTTTTGAAGCTTGAAACGAAAAATCCCAAAATAAGACCCCTTAGGGCCGAATGCTACCTAGGGAGCAATCCGTAGGTCTTCTACATTCCCTTTTTGCTCTAATCATCTCCCTAACTTATGTTTAGGTCAGCCATGAAGCGAATTCAAAAAGAAACAACCACCGGGTGGGTGTTCCTAGCCAAAAATCACATTTTTTTAACACTTTTTAATGCACACTTTTACCTTACTTATGCAATTAGCTCAATTCTTTCATATTTAATGTTCTTTTACTCTAATATGATCAAAATATTCATATCATGTATCAAAAGAATGCTTTTACACTAGATTCCTTAATGCCCTTCGACAAAGCTAAAATTACTAAACTTATCTTTATACTTTTGTTTATTTAATTCTATCACTTCTATAAGGTTTCTTAGCCTCAAATCTGCCTAAATTTAAGCTCAAATCATGGAAACAAAAATTGAGTCACAAAGCCATAGCTTTGGCTATGACATCGTCTCACAAGAATCCACACTTTTCTTTAAACTTCTAAGACAATAATCACACCAAAATAATTACCAACCAACCTAGTTTTATTCTATATGCTCAAATTAAACTTTGAAGCAAGACAGAAAATGTATTTCTAGGTCATCAAAGTTGAATCAATACAAGGAAACTCACCTATTTAGACTTCAATCTCACTTCAAACTTGCACAAATAGCTTTGGTTGATAACAAGATGAAATTTGGTGATGAAATACTTGAAGAAATTTTCTTGAAATCTCTTGATCCCCTTTCTTCCTTGGCCGGCAACATACACCCTCTCTCTCTCTATTTTTCAACGTGAGAAATGAATGAAAATGTTAAGAGAGGTCATCTATTTATAGTGGTGCACCATTTGCTAATTAGTCCCTCTCAAATTTTGCTGAAATGGCCCTTAAACTTTGCTAAATCTTATCTTGATCCCTAACTAGATAAGATTAATTCTAATTGGTCAATTTGTCACCTTATGAACCACTTATTCAATCCACTAATCAAAAGATTCCAAATAGAGGCACCACAATTTCTATCACACTTGACTAATTCTCATTGGAGGAAATTTTATAACTTTTTGACTTTGGTTGTGAGCTTATCTTACCCTATATTCTCCCGTATCATTTCCTAATACTCTTGGGTCCTCTATTCAATATCCTACTCGTGATGCAAAAATAAATTCAACTTTAAAGACTACTACTAGAGTGATACTAGTAAACCATAAATAGAATTGAGGGTTTACAATTTCTCCCCCTCTAAAAAAATTTCAACCTCGAAATTTAATTCACATACTTGAATCAAATAGGTGGGGGTACTGTCTCCGCATCTACTCTTCAAGCTCCCACGTAGCCTCCTCAGCTGAATGGTTCCTCCACAATATTTTTACTAATGGAATTATTTTGTTGCATAAAACCTACTCCCTCCTATCCAAGATCTGAACTAGACTCTCCTTATAGGTTAGGTTCTTTCTCAGTTCCACTGGCTGCTCAGTCAACACATGTGAAGGATCTGACATGTACTTGTGGAGCATCGAGACATGGAATACATTGTGAATTCTAGACAACTTTAGTGGTAGCTCAAAACGATAAGCCATGTCTCCAACTCTACCAATGACCTCATAAGGACTAATATATTGTGGACTAAGCTTTTCACGTCTACCAAATTTAAGAATCCTTTTCCACGGTAATATCTTCAGGAATACCTTATCTCTTACCTGAAACTCCAAATCTCATCTTCGATTATCTGCATAACTTTTCTAGCGATCATAGGCGATCTTCAACCTGTCCTGAATAATTTTTATCTTATCTGTAGTCATCTATATTAATTCGAGTCCTAAAAGTTTTCTTTCGCCCACTTTATCCCAACATACCAGTGTCCTGCACCGCCTCCCATATGTTGCTTTATATGGTGGCACACCAATATTGACCTGATAACTATTATTATTGGCAAACTCGATCAATGGCAAATAAGTATTCAAACTCCCTCCAAACTCCATCACACAAGATCTCAACATATCCTCTAAAGTTTGAATGGTATGCTCAGACTTGTCGTCCGTCTGTGGATGGAATGCTATGCTAAAGCTTAATCAAGTGCTTAAAACTCTTTGCAAACTACGCCAAAATCTGGATGCATCACTGTACACCACGAAGCCCTCTACTCCTGAAGGGAGTGTAAGAACAGGAGTTATGGTCAATCTAGCCTTCAACTCGTCAAAACTTTTCTAATAGGCTTCTAACCACTCAAACTTAACATTTTTTCTGGTAAGTTTTGTCAAATGAATGGCTATGTTGGAGAATCCCTCTACAAACTTCTGGTAATACCCTGCCAATCCTAAGAAACTCCTAACCTCTGTAACCGAAGTCGGCAGTTTCCAATTCAAAATTGCTTCAATTTTCTGGGGGTCTACGCTGATCCTATTTGTGGATACCACATGCCCAAAAAATGGGACATTGTCTAACCAGAACTGACACTTGCTGAACTTAGCATACAGTCGGCGATCCCTCAGAGTCTACAAAACCACTCTCAAATGATCAACATGTGCCTCCCTATTGCCTGAATACATTATAATGTCGTCTATAAACACTATCACAAACTTATCAAGAAAACCATGGAACACCCTGTTCATCAGGTCCATAAATACTACGGGTGCATTGGCTAGCCCAAAAAGTATCACCAAAAATTCATAGTGTCCATAGCGTGTCCTGAAGGCAATCTTGGGAACATCATCTTCTTTAATTTTCAACTGATGGTATCCTGACCTCAGATCAATCTTTGAAAACACATTGGCCCCCTGAAGCTGATCAAACATATCATCAATGCGAGGAAACAGATACTGGTTTCGAACAGTCACTTTATTCAACTCCCTGCAGTCGATGCACAATCGCATGTTACCATCCTTTTTCTTCACAAACAATACTGGTGCTCCCCAAAGAGAAACACTCGGTCAAACGAAACCCTTGTCCACTAATTCTACTAACTGCACCTTCAGCTCCTTTAACTCAGTATGTGCCATCCTGTAGGGTGCTCTGTCTATAGGTGCTGTCCTCGGAATCAGATTAATCTCAAACTTGATCTCTCTATCTGGAGGTAACTTAGGAAAATCATCTGGGAACACATCCGGGAACTTCGTAACCACCGGAATATCCTCTAATTTGGCCTTTCTCTGTGAAGTGTCTATCACATAAGCCAAGTAACCTTCACACTGCTTCCTTAACATCTTCCTGACTATCATAGCTGATATGATACAAGAACAAAGCATTTTACGCTCACCCCTGAATACCACATCTGGCTCTCTAGAGTACTAAATCTCACTTCCTTTAGGAAGCAATCAACTGTGGCACGATACGTGGCTAACCAATCCATCCCCAGTATCACATCAAAATCATAAATGTCCAGCAACACCAAATTAACCGAGAATGCTCTACCCTCAATCACAACCTCACCACCTCTGTACACCCTCTCTGCCACTAATACGTCTCCAGTGGGAGTAGTCACCATCATTTCACCCTCTAATGGTATTTAAATTATAAATTAAAATATATTAATTTAATTTCAAGATAATTTGGGAAGTGATGTATTTTGGTTTTATTTTTCAAATATATATTTTTTTAAGTATCAAGAATAAAAAAAAAAAAAAAAAATTGAGTAACATAAAATTATGATAAATTTGAAATTATGTTATTTTGGGGAGGATAGATTTGGAATAAAAACTTTTAAATGTCATTAAGTGAAAAGTTAAAAATTCTTACTTAATTTTTTCAGTTATTTTTTTTTATAATTTTAAGTAGTTTGATCACTTAAAAAACAAACGAAAATAACCTAACAAGTGTAATTCAACACTAATAAGTCTTAAGTGGAAAAAACAAATGGATCCTTAGATGACAAAAAATTACAAAAATATTATGATGTTTGTACCAAAGATGAACTTTACACATGCAAATACGTAAGTATATATCTACAAGCCCAAACTGTAGCAAAAAAAATCGATTAGTGTTACATGCTTCAACTAATGATCAATTATGTTGGTGTTAAAAATTTGTTTCATGTAACTTTGTTTGTGTGATCTTGGAAGTTGCAAACAATTCTGTTATTTAATTTTCTAGGTTGCATTTATGCACCACAAAATAAAATAAGAAATGATATGATAGAAAACTCATGTAAAAGATTTGTTGTCTTGTTTATTTTTAAGGACACAATTGTTGTCTGTAGGTTTTGAAGTTTCAAATGATAAAATTGGGATTTCCTAATTCTAATTTATCACATTTTTTGCTGTATTGTAGTAAACACCAGATCATTCATGCATGACAAATATAATACTCTGACGTCAAGGTTTATGTAAACCCTTTCTTCCTTTCAAATATCATCATGCTTACCTAAAATCTCTATCAAAATCAAGCTGCTATTACATGCATGCCTGCCCAATTTAATTCGATCAGGACTTCGCGCCTAACCGGAAGCAACACGTGAAACTCGATCATTTGTGTTACTGTTCACTTGATATACTTCACCAGAAAAATCATTGGAAGTTAATTAATGTGCATCGTAAATTTATTGAGAGAAAGGGAGAGATCATAATTGACATATATGTATTCTTATATCCATACATATATTATCTATCTCTGGCCTTGGTTTTCTAACAAGTTTTTTCTTTTATGGCATAGTTTTTCCAGCTACTTATAGGGATGTTTCTATCTTTCATGATGTTAGTTTGATGGTCTGAGTTTTTATTTTTTTTACTAAAAAAACAAGTGACCTAATTTTACTAAAAAATCTATGGTGGGATCAGAATTTTGGCTTTGTTCCATCAGTGATGTGAGAAAATCTTCCACAGATAGTGAAGAAACTATATATAATACGACACATTAATTATTATAACCATTGAATTTTTATTATTAATTTAACTATTTTTATTTAATATAAAGAATTTTTCAATCTTTTTATGATATAAGTACTAGATAATTAAGATAATCTACTCGTTTTTAATGTAAATTTTATAACCTCAAGATAAATTAAAATATCTATAGCACTACACAACGTATGAACTACTTAATGTATCTTCCTTGTTTAGGTGAGGTATGTTGGTTGTTTCATTTATGGTTCGTACAAATGTATTTAATCAATAACTTCTGATGGACTGATGCGGGATAGTTTTCAGGCAAGACAGATCCACTCTGAAAATTACTTGGTTGGGCTAGATATGGTTCTAGGGACCTTTAGGCAGATAAACAAACAAGTTTTAAAACATAGAAAATTTTGTTTTATAACTGGATTCCCTTCAATTATGAATTACAAGCCTATCTATAGTGTTACAAAAAATATGAAAAAAAATATATAAGAAATTATTACAATTGATAATTTCTTCTGAAATTGGGTTTAAAATTGATAATGGGGAGCGACTAGTTGCTTCTGGACTTGAGTTCGCAGAGTAGTGTATGGCTTATGCAGTTTGAAGTGTGCAGAGTAGGGGTATGGTATACTGCTCTTAGTTGCTTCTTAAATTGCGTTTAGGGATATGGGTTTACTGCTTTTGCATCGTGGACCTATCTGCTAAGGAAAATGCCAGTCTACTACACCACTAGACCTATTGGACTATCTCGTTTCCGGTTTTTATGGTTTTTTATTTTTTTATTTTTTATTATTCTTTTTTTTACCAAGGGTAATTTTTTATTAACTTTAGCTATTTTTATATTCGTTTTCATTTATTGAAAACTCAGTAGAAAATGATGAGATCAAGCATGAAATCTTGAATACGAAGACAAAATTCAAGCTTTTGCTTTAATGGTGGACAAAAGTTGAGAGAAAAACTAATTTGCTAATTTTGATTATCATTTCTTAATGACCTCAATACAGAAGGTTAAGCTTATATACAAACTCAGGAATTAATCACGACAATCGAACTCTAACTAAACAACTACAACCGTTGATTAATAACTAACTCTTCACACTTGAATTGATAGCTTGATCTACAAGCTACTTCATTAATCAGCTTAGTGGGCTGACTTTTGTTAGCCAGGACCTTCGTGGCTTAAGTAAGCTAAGCTTGTTATCATATGCTCATTCCCCTGATCCTGACAGACTGAAGGTACTGAAGTTGAGCACTACTGGAAACCTGAAGCTGCCGAAACTGACTGTGCTGGAGCTGAAGACTTTTGTTGCTTCGACTGCCGAATATTGTTGTTTGTCCTTACATTTATATTACAAACTTGTTATTTCCTTTAAATAAAATGACTTTCCACTTGCTACGAAATCTTAAAATTTGTCAAAAATAAATAAACCATTAAAATTTTATAAATAACTTTTTGAAATCCTAATATAAACTGGACCATATCAGGATGTTTACAAAATTAAAGAGGCATTATCAATCTATAAATTAAATCAGTAAGAAAATTAATTAACTTGTATGTGCTTACTTGTCTTCAATGTGGCTACGGGCCTCTTGTCCCGAAGGATCAGAAGAGATTAATAATTATTGGGTGATTATTTGAAAATATATATACATATATATATTTAATATGTCTAGTTACTAGAGGGAAAGAGAGCGATACTTTATCCAGTTAGAGAAGAGGAACTGATTTGGTCCTTATATACTCCATATAGTTACTTCTCTCCAGCTAAGATACATATTCAGGCTTAATTTTCAGCTGCTATTTTTTTCTTTTTCTTTTTCATTTTTCTATATGCTTATCTACTAGCTAGCTAGTTTCATCAATTAGCAGCGACAAAATAGAATAAAAGTTCCATCAGTCTTGTTTCTTTTCTGCTCTTAAATTTTACATGTTTAGGTCTTCATAATCATGCTTTCATGCATATAGTTTAAGATGGAACTTTTCGTTTTAGTTTTCAGCCGTGTGAAAAAAACAAAATTCAAACGTACAAGAAAATAGAAGTGTTTGGTTGAAAAATTCAAGTGTTTGATTAGAGCTTGATTGCTACCATGAACAGATAAAAATGGAAGATTAATTTTATATATATAGCCTCCATCAATGAAGAGTCTATTCTATCATTAATTTCATAAACTGACTATTTACATGAAGAACACACTATACATATTTGGATTCCTGAACCTTGATCACGCCTTTCATGCATCCAGGAATCTTGACTTTTCCAACTAATTGCCACGTCACTATTGTCAAGCTGATGATTACTAGAAGACTGATGATCAACTTTCTTCTAAGCTGCAGCATACAACGTCATACAACTCCCTCTTGATCCATTTGAATTAGGCCTTGAGCTCAATGTTTAACTTGACTCAAGGCTGCCTTAATGTTACGCATCACAAGGAGAAATCAGAAGCTTATAACAAAAGGGTCAACCTCAAAATCTTGTGATCTTGATCAAAATGATAATATTTAAATATTTGACCTTTAAAGTTCATAGATGTAATTAATAGCTTATTTATTTCGTATGTGTATAATAAGTATATATAAGCACAAATTACTGTCAACTGAGAGTAAAAGATTATGTATAATTTTCATGTTAATTTTTTATGAAAATGTGTTTAATTACTTTGTGTTTTTTTTTTTTTCCCCTTTTTTGTTTAAGGCAAACGACTTTCATGTGGTTTCTATAAAAATGAAAGAGAGAGAGTGTAATGATTTAGAGGTGGACAAAAGCCTAATAATGCTATGCAATAATGTTGAAAAGATTTGAATGGTTTCACATTAGATAACCCTTTAAATTTCAAATGCCCAAAACTGCAAAGTATGGAGTTGTGACTAGTGTTAATTAGACAGCATGCTGAAATTTGACATTTAGGTGACAAAAAATTATAAAAATATAACAAGGTCCGTATCAAAGATGAACTTTAGACATGAAATACGTAAGTATATTTCTACAAGTCCAAACTGTAGCAATAAAAATTCGATTAGTGTCACTTGCTTAGCTAATGATCAATTATGTTGGTGTTAAAAATTTGTTTCATTTAACTTCGTATGTGAGATTTTGGAAGTTGCATATAATTCTGTTATTTAATTTTCTAGGTTGCATTTGTGCCCTATTAAATAAAATAAAAAATATACGAAAGAAAACTCGTGTAAAAAATTTGTTGTGTCCTTTATTTTTAAGGACACGTGCAAATGTTGTCTATAGGTTTTGACTACTAGCACATGGAAAACAAGACTTTTTTTTCTAAATGTTTGAGGAACAGATGAAGACTTTGATCCAGAAGAACTCGAAGAGATTTATATTGAAATAACATTATAGGCGGGTCTTATTGTCCCCTCCAAATAAAACAGTCATAATAAAAATATATATATGTATGTATTGTTGTATAATTGAGACACAAATAATAAAATATGAAGAAAAAATGGCAAATAATTCTGTCATTTAATTTTCTAGCTTGCATTTGTGTACTGCTAAGTAAAATATAAAATGATTTGAAAGAAAACTTGTGTAAAAGATTTGTTGTGTTGTTTATTTTTAAGGATGCAGTTGTTGACTACAGGTTTCGACTATGATGGAAGTTGTGTTCAAATCAAGACCTTGATATAGAAGAACTTGAAGAGCCCGTAATGCAAGTCAAAACACTAATTCAGAAAGTACATTTACAAATTAGATACCGTACCATAGGCCCACTCTGACATTCTCCATCAATTAATCCCACATGTTATATATATATATGAATCATATAATTAACATATATATATATGTATATAACCAAGCTCTGATACCACTTGACGCAGAATGGAAGAAAAATTAAGATTGCAAACGCAAATCTTAAAAACACGTTCACTTCCACCAGAAAATTATAATAGCAACCAAAATAATAATAATAATGTTCTCCTCCAAAACAAACATTAAAAGGTTTAAATACTCTCTAAAACCCTAATTAAGTAAAAAGACTAAAATAGACATCTCCTAATTGAATGACAACTAATTAAAAAAAAAATCAATAAACTTCAACCACCCGACAGTCTGCCTAAAACAACAAATTTCAGGATGTAAATGACATCAATCGGGGAACCCCAGGTTGCCACGCTATAGAGCACAAAAATCTTATTTCGAAAACATATTATAATAAGCAATCTGATAACCGAGGGCAAAGTTATGCCCGTTTCTTCGAACTAGCTCTTCTAGCCAATTTTCTATCAATCTCTTCTTCAAAATCCAAAGCTGCTTGTCCTACATCACACTCTGACATTCTCCATCAATTAATCCCACATGTTATATATATATATATATATATATGAATCATATAATTAACATATATATATGTATATATTTAATTATAAATTTTTAAATTTTTGAGAATATATATATATATTTCATTGGTTTACTACTCTTCAATTTAATACTATTTATTTAGCTTTTTAATTGCATAAAAAGTCTTGATTGGATGGATATATAAGTAATGTATTGAGATTACCCCATTTAAATTTTCCTTATTTTTGTCAATCCTCAAATTTCATCATGCCAATTAAGAGGACTTTATGCATGCAAGGATGTCTGAAAGGATGACAAAAAATTACAGAACTGTAAGGATGTCTGATGTCTGTATCATAAGAACTTTATGCATGCAAATACACAAGTATTTATCTACAACCATGGACTGCAGCAATAAAATTTCGATTAGTGTCACTTGCTTTAACTAATGATCACTTATGTTGGTGTTAAAAATTTGTTTCATTTAACTTTTTATGTGTAATATTGGAAGTTGTATATAATTATGTTTTTAATTTTTTAGGTTGATTCGTGCACTACTAAATAAAATAAAAATGATGCAAAAGAAAACTCGCGTAAAAGATTTGTTATGTTGTTTATTTTTAAGAACACAATTGTTGACAGCAGGTTTTGACTAGCTGGACAAGAAATTAAGAGACGGGAAACAAGATGAGACGCAGCGATTGCGCATATGAAAAAACACTATGACAAACGTTGGAATCATCTAAAGGCGACCGTGAAAAATGTATATTTCAGTGATCTTTGGATAGGCACTGGAACTGTTGCTACAGCCATTCTGCAAGTACAAACTGTATTTTCTATCCTGCAAGTACTTTAGGACTTTGAAGTGATTGTGAGATCTTCATTAGTTATAAGTAAATTTCTACTTTACATCTATGTTGAAGCTGTTTGTTTGTGATTCTCAGGCATATATTTTTGCCTTAGTGCTTGTTTGTGAGCTTTGGCACACTTCTGTTGAACTAAGATTGCTCGCATTTTCTTCCTCCACATCCCAAAATCACCTTTCTGGTTGAACTTTTCGATTTCGGACCAAGTCGAACTCATTGCTCTTGCTTCTACTCTCACATGATCCTGGAACTTAAGCTAACCTACAACCTGGTGCTCTGATACCAATTTGTTATAGAAAACTCAAATATACCAACTGATTTCAAGCCAACACAGAACAAATATGATAAGTAATGATAGTAGAAATAGAAAATACACAAGAGATTTATAGTTGTTCGACCAATTTGATCTACATCCACTTTGTGAGCTACAATTGTGATTTCATTTATGAAACAATTGCATATATTTTTATATATGCCATTGTTTGTGAGATCTTCATTAGTTATAAATAAATTTCTACTTTACATCTATGTGGAAGCTGTTTATTGTGGCTAAAGGATATCGGCAGAAAGAAGGAATAGATTATTTCGATACCTATTCTCCGGTGTCAAGAATAACATAGATAAACATGATCATAACGAGTGTAATAATCTATGAAAGTTATAAAATATAAAGCACCACTTCTAGCTCTAACATTCATAGGTCCACAAATATCATAATGAATTAACTATAATGGATTCTCAGCTCTAATTCCTTTTTCAAATGGTTTTCTAGTTGTTTTTCCTGCTAGATAATTTTCACATATAGGCAAATCTATCTTATTGAAGGAGCCCAAAAATCCCTTTTTGGACAATCTATTCATTCGATCCTGGCCTATATGCTCTAATCTAGCATGCCAAGTATTAACATCAATATTTTCAATATCAATAGAAACAATTAGTGAAAAACAACCATTATCATCATAATAACCGTTCATCTCGGTATTTAATACAATAAAACCATCTAATAAATATTCAGTGCCAATCCTTACAGAATCTAAATAAATATCCATACAATTACCATGAAAGTTTAAAACATATCCTAGTTTAAGAAGTATTGGTACAGAAACCAAATTTCATCGAATATCAAGAGTAAATAATACATTATGGAGATAGAGTACTTGGCCTCCATACAAAACAAGCTTGCAAGTGCCAGCACCTTTCACCTCAACACGTGAATTATTCCCCACATATATCCATCTTGATCCTTGACTTATTCGACGATACTCCACAAATGCTCCTTGATCTCTAGCTACATGATTGGTTGCCCCTAAGTCTACAGTCCACAAAGAACAAGATTCAGTGAATAATACTGAGCTAGAAACATAAGCATAATAAAATGTGTGGGAGTAACATTATACATTCTCTTTCTTTTGCTCAGTACATTCACGAGCAAAATGGCCCAACTGGCCACAGTTGAAATAGGTCATTTTGGCTTTGTCCTTCTTAGACCTAGAACGCTTGCCCTTTTTGCGCTTTCCGGTCTCATTCATTTTAAACTTGAAATTTCCATTTCCTTTATTGAAGTTCTTTTTCCATCCGTTGCACTTAAAGCTTATGCCTTTTCTCTTGCTGGATTCAGCCATGTAAAGCTGACCGAAAGTCTTAACAGAATCTAAGCACTTATCTTCCAATTCAATAAGACATGCAATGTCATCAAATGTCTTGATGTTATCATTGTGAGTCACGTTGATCTTCATGTTCTCCAAGCTGATCATAGCCTTAATCATAGCCTGTACTTGCTGCTCATCAATGAGATTATGCCCAGCAGTCTTAAGCCCATGAATCATGTTTGACATCTCTCTACCTCATGGTATGATTCTAGCACTTCCTATAGATATCAAAATTAATGGTGAGCCTTCTCAGCTTAGTGGTTGAAGTACAACCATATTTGTCTTTTAGGGCCATCCACATGTCTTGGAAAGTCTCATAATGTTCATATATACACATGAGATCATCACGCATACTGCTCAGGATCGTAATCTGAATAATGCTATTGTTCTTTTTTCAAGTCTGATAGATCTCCATGTCTCTTCTGCTTTGAACAGATGTACCTGACTAAGGCATTACCATGGTGTTTGTCAAGGCCTCAAAAGCATCCCGCTCTTCGAGAATATTCTGAATTTTTCGGTGCTAGATATCATAATTGTCAGTATTCAGTTTCTCACCCTTGTTTAACTCAACAATTATATTCTTTGAAATTGAAACCATTTCCTGAAATAATATCTATTTCTATTTAGAGACTTACTATCTATATCCTTCTATATCTATACCAGCACATCTACTATCATCTCACTATAATATTGTAGCAACTATACACTCATAAATATAAAAAAGGAATCCTAGGACAGGAATTGAAAAGGTAGTCAAGCCACCCATCATCATCCATTCTCAATTATTCACTAAACCATACTTGTAAGTGTATTTGTGCAAAGTAGTCCTAATATCATTCATCAGTTGTAGTAGGACACCTACATAGATATCGTTATACATTATACAATACGAATCGAATAACATTTTATAAATGATAAATAAAGAAAAGTTACATTATCCATGTTCAATGCATAAAATAAAATATCCAACATAAATAAAAATTATCCAACATAAATGCTAGCACTATATACAAAACAATAACAATAAAATAAATACAACATCAGTTAGGCTGATAAGGGGCACGAGAATCAATCTCCTCATAATACTCTTTCATGTACTGGTCCAAATCAATTGTCATCTCTGAATCCTCCTCATCTAATGAGATGTCTATCACCTCAACTATCTCATCATCAGAAGTATCCATGATATCGACGTCCTCATCATCTGATATCTCTATAATCTCGATATCATCCTCGTCATCTGAAATGACTATAACATAAGCCGGATAATTAGAAAGCATATAATCTGGAGGCTCGATGTCCTTCTCGTCATCAGATATGACTACGACATCAGCTGGAGAATCAGAAGGCACATAATTTGGAGGCTCGACGCCCTCCTCGTCATTAGAAATAACTATGATATCGTCTGGATCGTCAGGAATATCGATGATATCAGGACTCTCAATTGTCTCGATGACCTTCTCGACCTCCTCATCAGAATCAGTAAAGTAATGGATAACACGATAAGCCATATACAAAAATTTATCATATTAAACATATTAAACAATTTAGTATAACAAATACTAAATACAATAATTAAATTTTATAAAAATTAATAGGTTATTTATAAAAAAAATAAGAATTTTATTTAATATAATGTAAATTTTTTTATTTTTTTGCAAAAAAAAATTTTCGATGGCTGGAAAGCATCTTCATCAGCGGCATGTGGGCCCCACGTGCCGGCTATCGTCTGAGTCACGCGTCTGCAAAGCTACTCGCTGGTCACGCGTGCAGTGCAAACGTGGGCCACGTGGCAGGCTCTGGCACTTCCACCTCAATGACATGTGACCCAATCACATGCAGCCAAGTCTCGCATATGTGGCACAATCTAGTTCGTCCATTCAATATGACATGTGTCACCTTCTGGTAAAGCCGCGTTAGCATAAGCATCCCAACCAGAGATAGCCACATGTCAGAAGGCGCCATGTGTGTAACCATGTGGCAGTATATATGTGTTGTTTTAATCATAAAAACTTACCTGTTTAGCAGCAAAATTTGATTTGGATCTCTGTTGTTCAACTGGGTTGGAATTCAATCACTAAATTCGGAAAGAAAACATAACTTCACAATGTAAATACCTTGCCCTCAGTGTTTTGTTCTCTCTTTGTTTTGGTTTCTTCACACTGTTTTGATTTGTTTACTTTTTGTATGTATATATTACACACTTTAAACAAAAATCCGATGTCCATCATTATATATCAAAGTAACTGTTACATGCAGTTATAAAACTACTAAAAACTGCCAATGGTAATTAATTAATCTCATCCAACTATCCGTTGGATTCTGGATCCGGATTCGGGTTTTTGGCCATCTTGGGTGAACTTGTCCCAGGCCCATATAACGCAACATCTCTCAGTCACACAAGATGGGCCAAATAGAACTAATAGAGAAAATGCTGGTGACCTCTTTATAATAAAGAGTATAGGCATTCATACAGGTAAATATATTGTGTGACCTATGAACAACAAAATTTATGATAGGACTTACTTTTTAAATCTCTATACAAGAGATTATCAATTTGTTCATTATTATGTCCTAGATTTAATAGAATTTTGTTTGTTCAAGCATATTCGATCCCTTTAACATAACATACTTGATCCTTTAATATTTCATATAATTATAATTGTGATTCCAAATCACAATTTGTCGACATGTAAATATATGAAAAATAAAATTCATTAAATCTTTCTATTCACTTTTATCTATTGGTCAACAAAAATTACTGATATCATAGAAATGTCTCATAGACCGCATTATCATGGCCACAAAAAATACACTAATGATACAAGCATCACTTCGTTACTTTGAGATAAAGTGAATAGTCACTGAGGACATAGGTAGAAGTTTTTACAAACTTCAATGGAACTTACACAATGAGGAATTAGGGATAAATTCACTCATTTTCCATGTATATTATAATAAGCACACGTGATATGAAAAGTATGTTACAGTGAATCTTGCCTTCGATAGGGACACGTATGTGTATTTTATTTAGATTATTCACTGTACAGATTTTCGTTCAGATGCTCTCCTAAAGTCTAACCTGAGTTTCAAAAAATCGCTTTCTAAGCACCTCTTGTTAAGAAACTCACATCGAGCTTAATCAGGTTCTCATGATGGTGAGGATTCATCATGAGCAGTTCTATTATTGATGTTTAGAGTAGAACATCATCTTGGCTATGGCCAAGACGACATTTCATATATTCTAAGCCTTTGAGAGAATAATCTTCAATTTATTCTCTAAAAATATATGTGTCTCATCTTGGTTTGTCATCCTAGCAACCAAGACGACTGTACGTGTAAGAATACTAGTCTTCAACCTGATAACATACTTTATATAATTCAATTGAAATGAATATGTGCTAGTATTACGTAATAAATTTAATGTATTTATTCACAGATTGATATAGTTCAAAGTATCAATTACAATATTATAATCTATGCAGACTTAAAGACCTAGCATATGACTTGAAAACATCTCTCGTCATAGCTTTTATTAGCAAGTCAGCAACTATCTCATGCGTAGATATATATTTGATTATTACATTTTTCTTTGTCACTATATCTCTGATAAAATTAAATTTAGTCTTTATATGCTTCGATTTACTATGATATTTTACATCTTTGATATGAGCAATGACTGCTTGACTGTCACAGTAAATTGTAACTAGCTTCTTCACATCAACTTCTAAAATCAGATCTCCTAAAAATCTCTTAACCCATACTGCTTCTTGAATTGCTGCTGAACATGCTATAAATTCAGCTTCTATGATGGATAATGCAATACATGACTATTTCTTGCTATTCCAAGAGATAGCTCTTCTGCTGAGTAAAAATACATAACTTGAAGTAGATTTTCGTTCATCCAAGTCACATCCCCAATCTGCATCTGTATAACTAACCAGACGCAAATTACTATCTTGGTAGCAAATGGATAATCTACACTCCCTTTGAGATATGCTAATATTCTTTTCACGACGATCCAATATTTTTGACCAAGATTGGATTGATATCTACTAACCAGTCTAATTGCACAATAGATATCAGGTCTTGTACACATCACAGCGTTTATGAGACTTCCGATAGCAACGAAGTAAAGAACTCTTTGCATTCTTTCACGCTCTTGTGGAGTCTTAGGGCACATTTCGAGACTAAAAGTTTGTTCCGTCGAGATAGGAGTATCTATAGGCTTATAATCTGCTATATGGAATCGTTCGAGGATCTTTTTAATGTAAGACACTTGTGATAAAGCTAGGATCCTCCTTGAATGATCTCTTTTGATCTTAACTCCTAAAACATAGGCAGCTTCTCCCATGTCTTTCATTTCGAAAGTTGAAGATAACCATTCCTTTATAGTTATCATAAACTCCTTATAATTTCTAGCTAATAAAATATCGTCCACATATAAAGAGATAAACTTGTTTTTTACCCATTTAAGATACACATAATAGTCCTCTTTAGTCATCTGAAATCCATAGGACATTACTGCCTTATGAAAACTAAGGTACCATTGTCTGTAGGATTGTTTCAAACCATAAATAAATCTCTTGAGCTTACAAACCTTTTGCTTTTGACCTTTTGAAACAAAATTCACTAGCAATACCTGTAAATTTCTTCCTCCAATTTTCCATTGAGAAAAGCTATCTTTACATCTATCTGATGTAATTCCAAATCCATGTATGTGACGATAGCTAATATAAGGCGAATTGAAGCAGACCTTACCATAGGGGAAAAGGTTTCTTCATAATCTATACCCTCCGGTTGAGTATATCCTTTCACTACTAATATCGTCCTATACTTTTTTATTGAGCCGTCTACCCTACGTTTGATTCGGAGAACCCATTTATTTCCAATGGCTTTCCGATCAGGTGGTAATTCAACCAAGTCCCAGATGTGGTTGTTTTTCATTGACTCTATCTCTTCTTGCATAGCTTTAATCCAAAATTTTTTAGTAGGTGAGTTGAGAGCCTCATTCACATTCTTTGGCTCATCACTATCATGTGAAGCAATCATAAAAGCTTCCCCTTCTATCTCAAATCGATGACGAGGAATAGTTTTACGGTCGCTTTTACGAATTAATGATTTCAAGGGTACTATTTCATTAACCCTTATGCTCTCACTAAGAACAAATAAAGGAGCATTTTCAATAGCTTTATCACTCCTACTAGAGACAGAGTATTCAGGCAACTCTCTATTTACCTCTAATTGAGTGTTCGAATGCATAACATCATGCGATTCGCTCAATTCATAAAATTGAAAATCTTTTTCAACTTCACCTCTACTAGGAAATTCATTCTCTAAGAAATTCACGTCACGTAACTCCAATTCAGTTACACTTCCATCTGAATTTTCTCCTATGGATACATATTCTTTAGAGTGCTCAGAATATCTAATGAAGATACATTTCTTTCCTATAGCACCTAACTTTCCATATTTGTTGGACAAGTCATGTACATATCCTGCGCACCCCCAAGGTCGCATATGGGTGAGATCAGGTTCATAGGGTGTGGAAGATATTGACTTGGTAGGGATCCTATTCAGAATATATGTAGCTATTAGTAGTGCATCTCCCTAGCAAGATATTGGGAGGTTTGCTTGTGCCATCATAGATTTTACTATCTCTAATAAAGTTGTATTCCTTCTTTCCGCTACACCATTTTGTTGCGGAGTCCTAGGAATAATTAATTATCTAACGATACCTTTCTCTTGACACAATGTCTGAAATAGTTCTAAGAGGTATTCTCGTCCTCGATTAGTTCATAGGACTTTGATAGTTGTATCTAACTGATTCTCTACCATGTTTAGATATAATCTAAAACAATCTAATGCTTCAAATTTATGGGAGATTAGATAAACATGACCATAACGAGTGTAATCATCTATGAAAGTTATAAAATATCAAGCACCACTTCTAGCTCTAACATTCACAGGACCACAAATATCATAATGAATTAACTGTAATGGATTCTCAACTCTAATTCCTTTTCCAAATGGTTTTCCAGTTGTTTTTCCTACTAGATAATTTTCATATACAGGCAAATATATCTTATTGAGGGAACCCAAAAATCTTTTTTTGGCCAATCTATTCATTCGATCCTAGCCTATATGCCCTAGTCTAGCATGTCAAGTATTAATATCAATATTTTCAATATCAAAAGAAGTAATTAGTGAAAAACAACCATTATCATCATAATAATTGTTCGTCTCGGTATTTAATACAATAAAACCAACTAACAAATATCTGGTGTTAATCCTTACAGAATCTAAATAAATATCCATACAATTATCATGAAAGTTTAAAACATATCCTAGTTCAAGAAGTACTGGTACAAAAACCAAATTTCGTCGAATATTAGGAGCAAATAATACATCATGGAGATAGAGTACTTGGCCTCCATACAAAACAAGCTTGCAAGTGCCAACACCCTTCACCTCAACACATGAATTTCCATCTTGATCCTTGACTTATTCAATGATACTCCACAAATGCTCCTCGATCTCTAGCTACATGATTGGTTGCCCCTAAGTCTACAGTCCACAAAGGACGAGATTTAGTGAGTACTATTGAGCTAGAAACATAAGCAAAATTAAATGTGTTGGAGTAACATTGTACCTTTTCTTTCTTTTACTCAGTACATTCACGAGCAAAATAGCCCAACTGACCCCTATTAAAACAGTTAATTTTGGCTTTGTCCTTCCTAGACCTAGAGCGCTTGCCCTTTTTGCGCTTTCCAGTCTCATTCTTTTTAAACTTAGAATTTCCATTTCCTTTCTTGAAGTTCTTTTTCCATCCCTTGCACTTAAAGCTTATGCCTTTTCTCTTGCTGGATTTAACCATGTAAAGCTGACCGGAAGCATTGGCAACTTCTAAGCGTTCATCTTCCAATTCAACATGATGTGCAATGTTATCAAATGTCTTGATGTTATCATTGTGAGTCATGTTGATCTTCATGTTCTCCCAGTTGGAGGGACAACCTGTACTTGTTGATCATCAGTGAGATTATGCCCAGCAGTCTTGTAACGATCCATCTCGGTCTGGGCCAAGGCCTCTCTAGCGGTCGGGCTCGCTCTCTAGGCCCAGGATATCTCAACCCCCCAACTGATTTCTTTCGCCTTCCCAGACTCTCAAACCCACGACTTAGAGGCTAAGTACTTGTGGGAAGCATGTCTAGTACCAATTGAGTTGGTAGCTCAATTGATACCAGACATGCTTCCCACAAGTACTTAGCCCCTAAGTCGTGGGTTCGAGAGTCTGGGAATGCAAAAGAAATCGGTTGGAGGTCGAGATATCTTGTCCCTAGAGAGCTGGCCCGGCTGCTAGAGAGGCCTCGACAGCTAGAGAGGCCCCTTCCTAGATCGGGATGGGCTGTTACAAGTCTTAAGCTCACGAATCATGTTTGACATCTCTCTAAGGTGTTGTCTTATGGTATGATTGTAGCGCTTCCTATAGATATCAAACTTAATGGTAAGCCTTCTCAGCTTAGTGGTTGAAGTGCCACCATATTTGTCTTTTAAGGCCATCCATATGTCCTGGGAAGTCTCATAATGTTTATACATACAAATGATATCATCATCTATATTGCTCAGGATCATAATTCGAGTAATGGTATTTTTCTTTTTCCAAGTCTATTAGATGTCCATGTCTCTTTTGCTTTGAGCACATGTACCTGATTGGGGCATTACCATGGTGTTTGTTAGGGTCTCAAGAGCGTTCTACTCTTCGAAAATATACTGAATTTTTCGATACCAGATATCATAATTGTCAGCATTCAGTTTCTCACCCTTGTTTAGCTCAGCAGTTTCTCACCCTTGTTTAGCTCAGCAATTATATTCTTTGAAGTTGAAGTCATTTTTTGAAATAATATCCATTTCTATTTAGAGACTTACTATCTATATCCTTCTATATCTATACCAACATATCTACTATCATCTCACTATAATATTACAACAACCATACACTCATAAATATGAAAAAAGGAATCCTTGGATAGGAATCAAAAAGGTAGTCAAGCCACCCATTATCATCCACTTCCAATTATTCACAAAACCATATTTGTAAGTGTATTTATGCAAAACAGTCCTAATATCATTCCTTAGTTGTATTAGGACACCTATAAAGATATCATTATACATAATGTAATACGAATAGAATAACATTTTATAAATGATAAATAAAGAAAAGTTACATTATCCGTGTTCAATGCATAAAATAAAATATCCAACATAAATAAAAATTATCCAACATAAATGCTAGCACTATATACAACACAATAACAATAAAATAAATATAACAGCAGTCAGGCATATAAGGGGTACAATAATCAATCTCCTCATAATACTGTCTCATGTACTGGTCAAAATCAATCGTCATCTTTGGATCCTCCTCGTCTGATGAGATGTCTATCACCTCAACTATTTCATCATCAGAAGTATCCATGATATCGATGTCCTCATCATCTGATATCTCTATAATCTTGATATCATCCTCGTCATCCGAAATGACTATAACATTAGCCGGATAATCAGAAGACACATAATCTAGAGGCTCGATGTCTTCCTCATCATCAGATATGATTATGACATCAGCTAGATAATCAGAAGACACATAATTTGGAGGCTCGACGCCCTCCTTGTCATCAGAAATGACTATGATATCGCTTGGATCGTCAAGAATATCGATGATATTAGGACTCTTAATTATCTCGATAACCTTCTCGACCTCCTCATAAGAATCAGTAAAGTAATGGATAATACGATAAGTCATCTATAGAAATTTGTCATATTAAACATATTAAACAATTTAGTATAACAAATATTAAATATAATAATTAAATTTTATAAAAATTAATAGGTTAATAATAAAAAAATAAGAATTTAATATAATATAATATATATATCTTTTTTGAAAAAAAAAAATTTTGTCACCAAAAACCGTCATCAACAGCTGCAAGTTGGCCTCACACGCCGACAACTATCGAAGTCTCGCACCGATAGACGCGGCTCATCGACTACACATCTATTGCAGACGCGAGCCATGTGGCAGACTTTGGCTCTTCTGCCTCGATGAAACATAGCCCAATCACATGCTGTCAAGTCTCGCATACATGGCACAATTTGGTTTGTCCATTCAGTGTGACACGTAGTTGAACCAGACTTCACCACACATGCTAGACGTGTCCCAACCAGATTCGATCACGCATGACGCATTTTGACATGTGGTTATCTCTGTTTAGGATGCTTACGCTGATGCGGCTCCACTAGAAAGTGACATGTGTCATGTGTGATGCGTCCTCTCCCCAAGTCACCACGTGGCAAGTCACTGTTCATCATCTTCAACCTTTCAAAACTGTTTTCCAAAATTTCAAATTTCAAGGGCAATTTTCAAATGCGTTTTTCTCACTCGTTTTTCATCCAAATTGATCATATAATATACTGTTGGAAAGCTCTTTTCGAGTCCTATCTAATGGTATAATTATTAAACAAAAATAAGAATGTTTACTAACATTTAAAGGCTAAGAACAAATTCAGGTTTGTCTTTATATTCTTCAAGAAACAATGCTCTAAATGCCTTAAACTCAACATATAAGCAAGTTTCATGCTATTTTATCATCATCCCACCAACAAACAACAAAAAAAATATGCTCTGATATCAATGTTAATTAATCATCATATATGACAATATATATGTGTTGTTTTAATCATGAAAACTTACCTATTTAGTTGCAAAATATGATCTGGATCTCTGTTGTTCAACTAGGTTGAAATTCGATCACTAAATATGTTGTTTTAATTATGAAAACTTACCTATTTAGCAGCAAAATTTGATCTGAATCTCTGTTGTCCAACTGGGTCGAAATTCAATCACTAAATTCGAAAAGAAATCACAACTTCACAATGTAAATACCTTGCCCTTAGTGTTTTGCTCTCTCTCTGTTTTGGTTTCTTCATACTGTTTTGTTTTGTTTACTTTTCATATGTATATATTACACACTCTAAACAAATATCTAATGCTCATCATTATATATCAAAGTAACTGCTACATGCAGTTATAAAACTACTAAAAACTGCCTACAAAACTGCCAATGACAGTTAATTAATCTCATCCAACTATCTATTGGATTCTGGATCCGAGTTCCGGTTTTGGGCCATTTTGGGTGAACCCGTCCCAGGCCCATTTAACGCAATATATAAATAAAAATTTTCTAACATAAATACTAGCACTATATACAAAATAATAACAATAAAATAAATACAACATCAGTCAGACAGATAAGGGGTACAAGAATTAATCTCCTCATAATATTCTCTTATGTACTGGTTGAAATGTAATAAATATATCAATGAAAACTTCTAAGATTTCAATATCTACCGCATCACTAAGTAAATCCGATATACTCTCATTATGGTAAGTTCAAGTTCAAAAGACACTTCTCCTAATATACAACACTACTATTACTCTCTAATGCATTTGCATATCATATCATTAAAATGGTATTAATTTGACGACAGAGATTCTTGTTTCAAATGTGGGGTATTGTTGGGAAAATAAATATATTATATTTGAAACAAAGAATCCCACATTGAAGGAAAACAATATAGTTTGTGACTTATAAATGAAGGACCTATCACACTTATTAATTGAGTAAAGTGGGCTAGATGGATTAGGCTTGGACTTTATTAATTATCATAGATTGGGCCTTAGGCCTTGGGTGACTGGGTTCTTTAATTTAAGACTAATTTTTATTATTTTATTGTTTTAATTTAAATTTGATTTTAAATTAAATTAAATTTAATTCAAATAATGACAGTGTTTGAGAACAAACATGACTTTTCTAGCAGTCACGTATTGCACTATAAATACAATAACTTTTCCTATTACAGATATAAAAAATTTTCTTTTAACAAACAAAACGCACACCAATATACTATTTGGTATTGCAGATAAGTATTCAGTATTCGCCTGGCTTAAGCATCATCTGGTTTGATACAGAAGATTGATAGTTGTATCGTAGGGCAGACTTAGTTGGACCTTCAAGCAATGGGAATGAGAGAAATTTCTGTTTAAGGATATTGCAATTACTGCAAGCCTATCAATCAAGTTAGTCATTATTATTATTATTATTATTTTGGTTTATATATATATCATTTCGTTGGTGTTTTATAATATATACATATATATATATTTGTTGAAGTCATTATTCTGATATTTGTTTATCTAACAATCTTAGACAGAAAACTAATTTCTTTGTTTAGTATATAATTATTTGTTGTTTAATATATATCAGTGGTGTTTGATTTAATATATATTAGTGTTAATATATATATCAGTGCTCAGTATAGAAGACTTGTTACAGTCGGGTCAATTGGAATATACATATCAGTGGTGTAATTTGAGAATATATTATTGTTGTTGCATTTTGGTATATTGCAATAATTTGAGTTTTGTTTTTATATATATAGATATATATATTGTTTGCTGCTCATTGGGTTTTTATATATATATATTGCTTGAGACTGTTTTGAATTCAAGTTAGAATATATATATAACTTGTTACTGCAATTTGGTATTGATTGATTTTTTTTTAAATTTGTTATTTGTAATATATTACTTTGAAAGAAATTGTTGATTAGTGTTCTAATTTTTGAAGCAGAAAGTATTTTTGCTTTTGCTGTGAACATATGGCATCGCAAATAGTGAATAATGTCTCAAAGGATTATATGCCAGAAAAGTTTAAAGGGTTAGACTTCAAACAATGGCAACAGAAGATGCTTTTCTATTTAACAACCATGAATCTGGCACACATTGTGAATGGGAAAATTCTAAAAACGGATGAAAATCCAGTATCAAAGGAAACTATGTTAACTATAGAAGTCTTGAAACAATCTGACTTTTTGTGTAGAAATTATATTCTTAATAGGCTTGATGACTCCTTGTATGACATATATTCCTCTTTCAAAATAGCCAAGGATTCACTTGAGAAAAAATGCAAAACTGAAGATGCTGGGGCAAAGAAGTTTGTTATCGATAAATTTCTCAAGTATAACATGGTCGACTTCAAAACTATCATCAAACAAGTTGAAGAAATTCAAGTTCTGATCCATGAATTACTGGCAGAAGGTTGTGCTATCAATGAAAACTTTCAATTTTGGAGCAATCATAAAAAAATTGCCTCCCTCTTCGAATGATTTTAAGATATATTTGAAGCACAAGCATCGGGAAATGACAATGGAGGACTTGATATTAAGGCTTCGAGTTGAAGCAGACCATCGAAAAGGAGACAAGGCTGCTAAAATGTTAGAGATTGATGTTAAGACTAATATTGTTGAAGGAACCTCTTCTAAGCCAAAATTCCAAAAGAAGAAAAACAAAATTGTTGCTAAGAAAGCAAATCCTCATGCTTCAAAATCACATAATTTTAAGAAGATTATGGGCAGTTGTTAGGTATGCAGCAAGGTTGGTCATAAGGCATAAGTTTACAGATTTCATAAAGACCAAAATGCTAGAAATTCTAGTCAGAATGCAGCTAACAATCAAGCCAATGTTGTTGAAATGGATATGGATTTGATTGCTATAATTTCTGAAGTGAATATGGTCACAAATGTCAAAGGATGGTAGATTGATACAGGAGCCATAATACACATTTGTGTTGATCAAAATTTGCTTTTAGATTTCAAGGAAATTACTGGTGAAGAAAAACTCTACATGGGCAACTCATCTACTTCCGTGGTTCAAGGCAAAAGGACTATTATGTTGAAATTCACATTTGGAAAATATAGTTACCCTTTTGGATGTTTTATATGTTCTTGATATTAGGAGGAATCTGGTGTCTGGTCCTATGCTTAGCAAGAAAATATTCAAACTTGTATTCGAATCCGATAAATTTGTATTAACCAAGTCAGGAATGTATGTTGGGAAAGGGTACTTGGTTGATGGAACGTTCAAACTGAATGTAATAGTTACTAATGCTATTAGTAAAATAAATAATGCTGTTGTTTATATTGTTTGTATATTTGATATATGGAATGCTAGATTAGGATATATTAATAATAGGTCTATTTATAAAATAGTAATTATGTTTATTACAAAATTTGATATTGACTTAAAGCATAAATGTGAAATATGTTATGAAGCAAAATTTGCTAGGCAAAGTTTTAAAATAATTCAAGAAAGGTCAAATGAATTGCTTGGTTTAATTCATAATGATTTTTGTGATTTTAAGTCCATACCAACAAGAGGTGGAAAAAATTATTACATCACTTTTATTGATGATTACAGTAAGTACTGTTATGTGTACTTGATTAACAGTAAGGATGAAGCCTTGAATATGTTTAAGACATATAAGGCAGAAGTTGATAATCAAGTGAACAAAAAGATAAAAATAATAAGAACCAATAGGGGTGGAGAATATGAGTCCACCGCATTTATTGAATTTTATGCAATAAATGGAATTATTCATCAAACAACTACACCATATACTCCATAACAAAATGGAGTAGCAGAAAGAAATAATAGAACTTTTAAAAATATGATTAATTCTATGTTGATTAATTCAGGATTATCACATAGTTTTTGAGGAAAGGCATTACTTACTGCAAATCAAATATTAAATAGACGCAGTAGATATAATGAAATTTAATAAATATAATTGATATAAGATATGTGATAAAGCTATTTATGAGAGCGTCTGAACTAAAATCTATACAGTGAATAATCTAAATAAAATAGACACACGCGTTCCTATTGAGGGGCAAGATTCACTGTAACATGTGTTTCATACCGCGTATGCTTATTATGATCAACATGAAAAATGAGTGAATTTATCCCTATTCCTCATTATGTAAGTTCCATTGAAGTTTGTAAAACTTCTACCTATGTCCTCAGTGACTATTCACTTTATCTCAGAATAACGAAATGATGTTTATATCATTAGTGTGTTTTCTATGGCCATGATAATGCGGCCTATGAGACATTTCTATGATGTCAGTCATTTTTATTGATCAAGAGATAAAAGTGAGATAGGAAGATTTAATGAATTTTATTTTTCATAAATTTACATGTTGACAAATTGTGATTTGAAATCACAATTGTAATTATATGAAATATTAAATGATCAAGCATGTTGTGTTAAAGGGATTGAATATACTTGAACAAATAAAATTCTACTAAATCTAGGACATAATAATAAACAAATTTATAATTTCTTATATAGAAGTACAATTGAGATTTAAAAGTAAGTCCTATCACAAACTTCGTTGTTCATAAATCACACAATGTATTTACCTGTATGAATGACTGTACTCCTCATTATAAAGGGATCACCAACGTTTTCTTTGTTAGTTCTGTTTGGCCCATCTTGACGGGACCCTTCCCAAATCCCTCATTTGAACTCGAGAAATATCCCGTAGCACTCCGATAGAACTCCAACGAACCCTAACTTTGGTATGAAGAAATCCCGTCGGATCATCGTGACTTAATTAAAACTTATTTATTAAATTATTTACTAGGAGGTAGAGGTAACAATTTTCTTTTTTCTGATAAAAATCTAGTAGCATACCGGCTATTTATTGGACTATGCCACCCTACAAATTTAAAAACAATTCAAAATTACTTCTATAGCACACAAATCTCAACTAACAAGAGCCTCCGGCACGTATCCCAAACTCAATTCTAGCACGAAAAACCACAATCGCAAAAACTGATGGAAAAACTATAATTTTCTTATCAAAATAGTTTTCTAAACATGCATCCAACAACTTGTATTCATATTTATAATGTACATCATACTTTACTATAAAATATGTATATGACCAAAAATTGAGCTATATAATGATATACAAGTCGTCCGTTAGTCTCTCCGCGTGTTTGTCTGTGCCTCGTCCGCTGACCGACTCGCTCTTGCACCTAAGAGAACATTTTCAAAAACACAAGGAAAACAAACTGGGAGTATAACTCAGTGAGATAAACAACTTACTAAAACTAAAGTATTTTCAGATCTACTTTATATAATCTCATTTGAAAACCGTTTCTGAATTTCATTTTGAATTTCTTTTTAAAACTTTCTCATTCTCACCTTGATGGTAACCCAGGGAAACTACTCCTGTCGTGGCAACTTAAATCTCTAGCTACCCACTAGGAATTAGGGAATCTACTCTGTGTAGTCATCGATGTGCGACTGTGGGCACGCGTTACCCCTACGCAATCGGTTTGAACTACACTACCCTATACATGCAGAGGGTCGCTCAACTGACTCTCTCTTTTAGTTAGTAACTCTCTCACATCTACCATGCACGCATAGAGCATTCTACTGGGTACTCAACTGGGGCTAGGGCAAACCATTAGTGTGATGAAATACTTTTCTTGATATTCTCAATTTATCTCGTTTTAAGGCAAAAAGCTTAAAACGCTAAATTCTCATAAATTCTTAATACAAACACATATTCAACTTAACCATTCACATCATAGAATCTAGATATACTATAATACATAAATCAATTGCAAAAATGAAATAAGCGCTTGATACCATAAAATAACTTTAAACAAACTACGCTTAAAAATAGTGAAATTATACTCACGATATGCCCTCCAATAAAAAGCGAACCTCCTTCGAAATCCTTTGAAACCTTCCGCTTTCACCCTAAAACATCCAATACTCATTTAGAATCAATAAATTTACTAAAACAAAGTTATAAACTGATTCTAACACAACTAACTCTATAAAAGCCCTTTTTTGCCTAAACTAAACAATTAAGTTTTAACTCATTTGAGGCTTTCGAATTCTAATTTCTTTGCACGGCCCTTAATTATTATCACCTAGGGACACTCTGGAATGCTTAAAATGGTCACCAGAAGCTCGAAACGCAAAATCATTGTTTTTGACCCCCCTAAAATCGAGATTGATTTAAGCTCCTTCGGAGCGATTTTCTTCACTCCATTTTCACTCAAATCATCTTCCTAACTCCCACTTAAGTCACTCATAAAATGGTTTTAAAAAAATTCTAAGTATCAAGGGTCGAAACCAATGAAAAACACATGTTTTTCAACACTTTTTTGATGCACATTTTTGCATCCTACATGTGATGAATTCAATTCTTTCATATTTAAGGTTCTTTTACTTAATTATGATCACATACATTCATTTCGGGCATTGGAGAATACATTTACATTATCATTTCACCTTACGATTACATATATGCACCATTTTAGCTATAACTTCCTCAATTTTTATCGAAATCGATCCCTTCCAATTTCTATGGTTTGCTATGACCCCTAGGCATGTTTTAAGGCTAGAATAACCCCAAATAAGCTTAAATAGGTCAGGTCTTTATAGCCCTTCATTTAAGCTCGAAATTCCCAACTTGCTTCTATGTTCTTCCTTTTTTTATTCCAACACTTCTAATAGGTTTCTTAGAATCTAAAATGTATGATTTAAGCCTCAAATGGATGAAACAAATGGCTTATATAAACCCTAAGAATAGCCAAAATCATTAACACAAGAACTCATCACTATCCTTTACATTTCTAACATGAAAATCACACTAAACTCATCACTAACCAACCAAAATTCAAAACATAAACTCAAAACAACATTTGGAGGAAATTAAAGAATGGGTTTTCCACACATACAGGGTGATTGAACCCAAGTAAATTCACTTACCTATGCTTTGCTTTTGCTCTAAACTTGCTCCAATTACTTTGCTTAATGACTAGATGAAGATTGATGGTGATTGCTTGAAGAAAGATGCATGAAATCACTTGATTTCCCTCACTTGCATGGATGACACCTATCTCCCCTCACTCTCTTGGCTTTTGGATGGCAAATGTGAAGGAAAATGAGCAATTGGGCTTCTATTTATATTGCCCCATGATTTGTTATTTAGTCCCTCTAAAAAAATTGTCAAAATCGCCCTTAAACTTTGCTAAATTCTATCTTGACCCCTAACTAGTAAACTTCCTTCTAAATGGTCCACTTGTCTCATGAAAAACCACTAATCTCATCCACCAATCAAAAGACTCTAATTGATTCATTTAACACCACATTTTCTATCACACTTGGTTAGATCTCATTGGTGGAACTTTTTGACTTTTGACTTTGAAAAGTAGACTCATCTCATTCAATATTCTCCTATAACATTTCCTAATACTTTTGGGTCCTCAAATCGATATCCTATTCTCGATGCGAAAATAATTTTAACTTTAAAAATTATTACAGAAATGTTACTATTCAACTGTAGCTAGAATCGAGGGTTTACACATATTGTGTGAGTGGAAGATGTTGGGTTATATGGGCCTAGGATGGGTTCACCCAAGATGGCCCAAAACCCGAACCCGGATCCAGAATCTAACAGATGTTAGTTGAGATTAATTAACTGCCATTGGCAGTTTTGTGGATAGTTTTTTAGTAGTTTTATAACTGCATGTAGCAGTTACTTTGATGTATAATGATGAGCATTAGATTTTTGTTTAGAGTGTGTAATATATACATATGAAAAGTAAACAAAACAAAACAGTGTGAAGAAACCAAAATAGAGACAAAGCAAAACACTAAGGGTAAGGTATTTTGGTCAACAAAAATGATATCCATAAAATGTCCCTTAGGCCGCATTATCATGGCCATAGAAAATACACTAATAATACAAGCATCACTTGGTTACTTTGAGATAAAGTGAATAGTCACTGAGGACATAGGTAGAAGTTTTTACAAACTTCAATGAAACTTACACAATGAGGAATTAGGGATAAATTCACTCATTTTCTATATCGATTACAATAAGCATACACGGCACGGTATGAAACACATGTTACAGTGAATCTTGTCCCTCAATAGGAATTAGTGTGTAATATATACATACGAAAAGTAAACAAAACAAAACAGTGTGAAGAAACCAAAACAGAGAGAGAGCAAAACACTAAGGGCAAGGTATTTACATTGTGAAGTTGTGTTTTCTTTCCGAATTTAGTGATTGAATTCTGACCCAATTGAACAACAGAGATCCAGATCAAATTTTGTTGCTAAACAAGTAAGTTTTCATGAATAAAACAACACAAATATACTGTCATATATGATGATTAATTAACAATGATTCTCATGTATATATTTTTGCATTAGTGCTTGTGTTTTGCTTTGTGTTTTAGTAATAGTTTTGAGTTAAGAATGCACTTTTTTTTGTTGATAATTATACTCTCTCTGTTTTTTAAAACGTCCAACCACTTTAAATTTTTATATAAGAATTTGTTTTAATATATCAAGTTTTAGGTTATTTTAATTATTTTTTTTAAAAAAATAGCATAAAAATGTTAAATACTTAATATAATCTATTTCGTGTCTGTTTATTTCAAATATAGACAATTTATACATACTTTTCATGTGGTAATATTAAAATAAATTAAGCCTTTTATTTTAATTATTGGAGAATCAACTTCCATATTTTCTTCTTTCTATCAAAAAAAAAAAAAAACTTCCATATTTCCTTCTTATGAAATTGAATAAGTTAATCAAGAGTTAAGTTGTCAATCGAATATATGTTTTATGAATTAGATACGAAGTCTGATGGATCGTTTATTGTAAGCCCAATTCAACTTTGTAATCATATAGGCAATGAATGCCCACAGGAATTAAAAGAAAAAGTCGACTCCAGCATGACTAACTATGAATTAGTGTGGATTTACCAAAGGCAACGGGCCATTTCGATCAAGGCCCAATTATTAATTCTTAGGCTATGATATAAACATCATCACAATTATTATTATAGTTTTTAAAGTGCAAAAAATCGCGTTAATGGTTTAGAAAATGAGTTCGCACATAAAAGCTTTCCAAATCGCAAATTTGTTTTTGTTGCATCAAGTTGATTTTAATCTTGTGAAAATTCTCCATGAAATTTTGAGTTTTGTGGAGGAGATAGATGAGAATGATGTGATAACAGAGATACAAAGAAGAAAGAAACAGATGGAATTGAGGAAGGGTGCGAACGGAAAAAAGGTCAAAAAACCCAATGACTTTTTCGATAAAAATATGGTTATCAATAAATTGTTTTTCTTCAAAACTGCTTATTTATTAATTATTTATTTTTTTTAAAAGGTTAATACTGAATTTTATTTGTTCAAAAGTGGTTATACAGTGCAATCATCTCTATAAAAATGAAGAACAGAGTGGAATATATTTGTAACTGTAAGACACTACATATGAAAGATATTCAAGCACGCTACTAATAAGTTACTAAAATTACATCTTAATAATGTTCAAGCATGAAAATGAAATATAAGTAAAGATATCTTACATTCGAAAATTAATGTTCAAGCACACTAATAATTAATTTTACAAATTATAAGATTGTTACTAACCTGAGACAAATTAAATTTGTAACAAACCTGAATATTTTGGCTTGAGAAAGATAAAGTCTCTATGGATCAGAGTTCCCCTTCTTGAATGCTACACTAAGAGCATCTCCAATGCAAGTATGGATTGTGAAAAAATGGAGTGTCACATAAGATAAATTGATAGAGTGTTAAAATTAAGTTCTCCAATGCAAACTTCTATAACCACTATCAAACTGACGTGGCAAAAAACTAAATATAGGCTATCAACCTCAATGTCTATTTTTAGAGAGCCTAATTGACAGCCATGTCAACAATAAATAATTTAAACTTCTATAAAATAATATTTTATAATAATTTGCTTTAATAATATATTATTCTTTGACTATTCATCATTGCAATGAATATAATAGCATTGGAGAGCCTTTTTAGACTTGAGTGTTTATCAATTCATATTTATGCCACATAGGATGTACATTTCCTTAACATTAATGATATATCCATTTTTTTTAAAAGACAATCCACATTTGCATTGGAGATGCTCTAAGTCACTAAGTAGGATATGGTAATTACCATATCACTCTGTCTCTTTCTCTTCGATGATACGTGTTCTTTGTTTCCTTCTATATATATATAGTCACATCTCATAATCTCACTCGAATGCAATTAAATATTTTATTTACTGTCCACACTTGGATATAATATTGATAGCAGTAGCAGAACTATAATTTAACAAATTCTTGATTTTAAATAATTCATGTGCACATTTTCTTTTATTTGGGGATTGTGCATTATTTATTTATTTTTATGATTTTCAAGTCTTATCTAACAATTACCCTTATCCAAATCGTATTATGAACAATAATTGTTGTCAATAAATTAGATGAATATCGTTAATATTAAATAATAAGAATGATAATAGTTTACACTTCATTATCAATCTCCTTCCATTGATGTTGGTCTTGTTGTTACAAACTTCTGAGCTGCGGCATACAGATTAATACGACTCTCTCTTGATCCATTTGAACCAGGCCTTGTGCTCAAGGCTGCCTTAATGTTACTGCATCACAAGGAGAAATCAGAAGTTTATAATAAAAGGGTCAACCCCAAAGTCCTGTAATCTTGATTAAAATAATAATAGTCTAAAGTTTATATATGGTGTAGTTAATAGCTTATTTATTTCATGTGTATATATACAACCAAATTGCAATCACTCATAGTTAAAAAATTGATATGCTAGTATATATCCAAATAATATTCAACGTCCTCGCATCATTTGATTTCAAATGAGAAAGTTTATCTTTTGTTTGTACTTTGTATTAATTAAGTTCTTTCTTTAAGCAATGCTATTATTGTTCTTCTAGCATAAAAAAAGCCTAATTACGCTTGATTGTAACAAGGGGAGAATTACCTCCGACCTACTTGGAACTTTAATATTCACAGGTGCATACAACGTTTTGGTTTATTTGCAGCGTTTTTCCTTAGACTAACGGTTGACTGACTTTGATTGTTAGTGGATATGTTTGAATGTGTATAAAATATTGAAAGATAAAATTATCTTTGAATAAATTCACTTTTTATTATTTTTTTAAAATAAATTTTAAAAACTTTAAATAAATTAAAGATAAATTTAATGAGATCTCCACCAAATGGGTGGTGGAGATTAATTTGAGAAAAAATTTAAAATTCAAACTAGAAAAATATATAAAAAATCTAAAAATAAAATATGAAGATTCATCTTCATCTTCATCTTCAAACAAAACAAAATTGAAAAGAAAAAAAAAATTTGGGTTGAACAAAATAAAAAAAAAAATCAAAATTAAAAAAAAAAATGAAAGTTGAATCAAAACAAAATATTTTTTTTTAAGAAAAAAAGTGAAAGATTTGGGTTGAATTAAAGCTTGAAGATTTGGGTTTAACCCAAATTTCTTTATTTATTTATTTTTTTAAAAAAAAAATTGTTTTGTTTTGATTCAACTTTAATTTTTTCTTTAATTTTATTTATTTTTTATTTTGTTCAACCCTTTTTTTTTTCAGTTTTCTTTTTCAATTTTGTTTTGTTTGAAGATGAAGATGAAGATGAATCTTCATCTTTTATTTTTAGATTATTAATTTTTTTTTTTAGTTTTGGTTTTTAATTTTTTTTCCTCAAATTAATCTCTAGATGGACGATGAAGATCTCTTTAAATTTATTTTTACTTTATTTAAAATTTTTAAAATTTATTTTAAAAGAAAAATAAAAAGTGAATTTATTTAAGAGTAATTTTATTTTTCAATATTTTGTATACCGTCAAGCATATTTACTAACTGTTAAAGTTAATCAACCGTTAGTCCAGAGGAATAAGCAATAAATAAATCGAAAAGTTATATGCACCTGTAAATATTAAAGTTTCAAGTAAGTTGAATGTAATTCTCCTTTGCAAAAAGTAAGGTAGATGACAAAATTTATCTTCCTAATTGATTCGACAACAAATCATTTCATATTGTTTATATAATAGCTATTCAATCAAAAATTCAAAATATGATTTATTTGATGTTTTTTTTTAGTAATATTACATTATCCAAAATTTTACTCTAAATTATTGTTCGAATGATATAACAATTTTATTTGTAACTACTATATCATCAATACATCATCTTATAATGAATGAGATTACTACAAATTGTTAATTTTGTCATATCATTTAGATAAAACATTTGGATAAATTTTTAAAAGGTCTAGCATTTTTTTTCTCTCTTTTTTTTTTTTTTTTCCCTCTTAAAATTGACTTATATAATAATATATACAAATTTTAAGCAAAGTAATTGGTGTAAATTACATGAAAGGACATAAAATCGATTACATGGTATATTAATTAGAAAGAGAGGAAGCATTTACATTCCAAACCTGACATTAAAATACGAAATTACGAATGGGAATACAAGCATCAAATGCAAAAACACAAACAAACAGTTGAGTACTAATGTAAAAAAATACACCTCTGCTTACACAATAATGGAGACTAGTCACTATTTGGTGTATCCCTGCAGTACTAGGACAATAGAGCAAATGGTTTGCGTTAGAGCGAGTATGAGGAGAAAAATTGCAGCAACAGTTGCAGTGCCTTTTCAAGGATTATTGAAATATACCCTTTTCAAGGTGGCTACTGCTTCATTAGTGAACATCTTGGCTTGGTTCCATGGATGTTTATAGTGGTCAATCATCTTCCGGGAAATTCCATAATAACAAGATGGACTTGATACAATACGATTGCAAAGTCTATTGAACATCTTGGCTATTGCTTTATTCTCCCCCAGTGAATTGACAATTATCCCTTTCTCTACAAGCAAATCCACATCCTCTTTGGTATTGATAAATTGATCCATCAGAGCAGCATAGTTGCATATATGAGTTTCGACTGGATGGTAAAACATCTCCCAAGCCATCAAGTTTCATAACAGAATTTCTGTATCGTCATCGATTTCAAGGGTCGGGATTTGTAATTCATTTGCTTCAAAACATCGCAACCATTTACCATATTTCTTTGGCTCTGCAAACTGTATGTCGAGCAAGCTTTGGTCTTTAGTGGCTTTAAACTTCAGCCCTGACTTTTGCAACTTTGTCGCGCATGGTAAACTGACTATGTGATTATCACCTGACTCTAGCGCTGGTTTGGCTCTCACTACTAAGGCACATCTAAGAAAATCAATAAAATGTGTAAATTGTTTTGGAATTTCTGATATCCCTCAAAAACATTGAGGAAAAGCTTCAAGAAGGAAGGATGGGAGCTGAGATGGTAGCTGATTTTCGAATATAAATAGTCAAGAACAAAGTATGGGAGCTGATTTTCAAGTAATAGTAGGTTTACTGTCATATAAGAGACCGTCGGTGATTCTAAGTCTTCAGCCGGTGATTCTATGTCTTCAGTGTTATTGTGTTTCCTTAGGAAGAGTTCCATGATGAAGATAGCATCCCGAAAAATTATATCTGCATAATCACAAGACTGACGATCAGAGGGCACTGAATAATGAGCACGGATAGATTGCTCTTTATTCAGGATATAAGTCTTGAATTCCTCCAAAACCTGTGGCGCTACTCGTTTTTCAAATCTTGTCAAATATGTTGTCTTTTGGCTTTCCAATTTCATCAATTCCTTGTTGCCGTAATGAAGTAGGCCTATCGAAATTACCCTGGGAGTATAAGCTGCTTTATTTACTTTGCAAATATATTGAGGAAGCCTATAATTTAAACTTGTTTTCACGCTCGTTTACTAGGTGGTAAAGGTATAACTTTTTCATTTTTCTAATAAAAATCGGGTAGCATTCCGACTGTTTATTGAACTATGCCACACTGCAAATTCAAAAGCAATTAAAAACACTTCTAATATCAATCAATCTCAACTACCAAGAGCCTCCGGCCCTCATCCCAAAACCAATTCCAGCGTGAAAAAAAACAATTCACAAAAATTAATTGAAAAACTAAAACTTTCTCATCAAAATAACTTTATGAAGACATGCATCCAAAAACCTGTATTTACATTTACAATTTACACTAGGCTTTGATATAAAATATGCACATGACATGAATATGAGCTATACAATGTAGTAATAGTCGTTCGTTAGTTAATCTGCATGTCCATCTCAGTCTCGTTTGCTAGATGACTTGCTCCTGTACTTGAAGGAGAATTTTTAAGAAAAAATTAAAGCAAAACTGTGAGTAAAATTCAATAAGCCATAGTAAACTGTCAAAATAATTTAGACGTATTTTTAAAATTAAGTTTCTCCCAAAACAGTTTAATACAGCCAAAGTACTTTTCTAAAATACTTTATAATACTTATTCAAAAACTGTTTCTGAAGCTTGTTCTAAATCTCTTTCTAAAACTTTCTCATTTACTCGTCTGAATAGTAACCTAGTGAAACTACTCCTGTCGTGGCACGATAAATCCTTTGCTAGCCACTAGGAATTAAGGAATTTATCCTGTGTAGTTGTCAATGCGGGAACTCTGGGCACGTGCTACCCCTACACAATCGATTTGAACTACACTACCTTATACGTGCAGAGGGTGACTCAACTGACTCTCTCTCTCTCAGGAGTCATCCGGACTCCACTTTTAGTTAGTGACTCTCTCACATCTACCGTGCACGCATAGAGTATTCGGTTGGGTACTCAATTGGGGTTAGGGTAAACCATCAACGTACTAAAATACTTTTTCTCAGTATTTTAAAATAAACTCGTTCTCAAGGCAGAAAGCCTAAAATCTTTAATTCTAGTATATTCTCGGTATAAATATATACTCAATTCAAAACTCATGCTAGAATCTCAATATAACTTTAATAAATAACTCAATTACATAATAAAATAGATTCATATAACATGAATTAACATTTAAACAAAATAACGCTTGGAAAGATTAGATTTCCACTCACGAAACGCCCTTTGTTAATTGACGATTCTCCTCCGAAAGCCTCCGATACTTTTTGCCTTCACCCTAAAACATCGAATACTCATTTAGAATCACTAAACTCACTAATACAAAACTATTATTAACTTCTAATTCAACTCACTCTATAAAATCCTCTTGATGCCTAAACTTCTCAACTAAGTTTTAACTTATCCGATGCTTTCGAATTCCGATTTCTTTTTATGAATTTTATTTATTATTACCTAGGAACACCTTGGTATGCTTAAAATAATTTTCTAAAACTTGAAACGAAAAATCCCAAACTAAGACCCCCTTTGGCCGAATGCTACCTAGGGAGCAATCCCTAGGTTTTCTTCATTCCATTTTTACTCCAATCATCTCCCTAACTTACGTTTAGGTTAGCCATGAAGCGAATTAAAAAAGAAACAACCGTCGGGTGGGTGTTCGTAGCCAAAAACCACATTTTTTCAACACTTTTTAATGCACACTTTTACCTCACTTATGTAATTAGCTCAATTCTTTCATATTTAATATTCTTTTACTCTAATATGATCAAAATATTCATATCATGTATCAAAAGAATGCTTTTACATTAGATTCCTTAATGCCCTTCAACTAAGCTAAAATTACTAAATTTGTCTCTACACTTTTGTTTATTCAATTCTATCACTTCTATAAGTTTTCTTAGCCTCAAATATGCCTAAATTTAAGGTCAAATCATGGAAACAAAAATTGAGTCACAAAGCCCTAGCTTTGGCCGTGACATCGTCTCATAAGAATCCACACTTTTCTTTCAACTTCTAACACAATAATCACACCAAAATCATCACCAACCAACCTAGTTTTATTCTATAAACTCAAATTAAACTTTGAAGATAGGCAATGGGTTTCTAGGTCATCAAAGTTGAATCAATACAAGGAAACTCACCTATTTAGACTTCAATCTCACTTCAAACTTGCACAAATAGCTTTGGTTGATGACAATATGAAATTTGGTGATGAAATACTTGAAGAAGTTTGCTTGAAATCTCTTAATCCCCTTTCTTCCTTGGTCGGCAACATACACCCTCTCTCTCTCGATTTGTCAACGTGAGAAATGAATGAAAATGTTAAGAGAGGTCATCTATTTATAGTGGTGCACCATTTGCTAATTAGTCCCTCTCAAATTTTGCTAAAATGGCCCTTAAACTTTACTAAATCTTATCTTGATCCCTAACTAGATAAGATTAATTCTAATTGGTCCATTTGTCACCTTATGAACCACTTATTCAATCCACTAATCAAAAGATTCCAAATGAAGGCATCACAATTTCTATCACACTTGACTAATTCTCATTGGAGGAAATTTTATAACTTTTTTATTTTGGTTGTGAGCTTATCTTACCCTATATTCTCCCGTATCATTCCTTAATACTCTTGGATCATCTAATCAATATCTTACTCGTGATGCGAAAATAAATTCAACTTTAAAAACTACTACTGGAGTGATATTAGTAAACCGTAAATAGAATCGAGGGTTTATAATTTCTCCCCCTCTAAAAAAATTTCGACCTCAAAATTTAATTCACATACTTGAATCAAATAGGTGGCGATACTGTCTCCGCATTTGCTCTTGAGGCTCCCACATAGCCTCCTCAACTGAATGGTTCCTCCACAATATTTTTACTAATGGAATTATTTTGTTGTGTAGAACCTACTCCCTCCTGTCTAAGATCTGAACTAGACTCTCTCCTCATAGTTTAGGTTCTCTCTCAGTTCCACTGGTTGCTCAGTTAACACATGTGAAGGATCTGGCATGTACTTGCGGAGTATCGAGACATGGAATACATTATGAATTCTAGACAATTTTGGTGGTAGCTCAAAACGATAAACCATGTCTCCAACTCTAACAATCACCTCATAAGGACTAATATATTATGGACTAAGCTTTTCACGTCTACCAAATCTGATAATCCTTTTCCACGGTGATATTTTTAGGAATACCTTATCCCCTACTTGAAACTCCAAATCTCATCTTTGATTATCTGTATAACTTTTTTGGCCATCCTACGCGATCTTCAACCTGTCCTGAATAATCTTTATCTTATCTGTAGTCATCTGTATTAATTCAAGTCCTAGAAGTTTTGTTTAGCCCACTTCATCCCAACATACCAGCGTTCAGCACTGCATCCCATATGGTGATTCATATGGTGGCATACTGATACTGACCTGATAACTATTATTATAAGCAAACTCGATCAATGGCAAATAAGTATCCCGACTCACTCCAAACTCCATCACACAAGATCTCAAATTATCCTCTAAAGTCTAAAGGGTATGCTCAGACTTTTCATCCGTCTATGGATGGAATGATATTCTGAAGCTTAATCGAGTGCTTAAAACTCTTTGCAAACTAGGCCAAAATCTGAATGCATCACTGTACACCACGAAGCCCTCTGCTTCTTAAGGGAGTGTAAGAACAGGAGCTGTGGTCAATCTAGCCTTCAACTCGTCAAAACTCTTCTGATAGGCTTCTGAACACTCAAACTTAATATCTTTTTTGATAAGTTTTGTCAAAGGAATGACTATCTTGGAGAATCCCTCTACAAACTTCTGGTAATACCCTGCCAATCCTAAGAAACTCCTAACCTCCGTAACCGTAACCAAAGTCAGCAGTTTCCAATTCAAAATTGCTTTAATTTTCTGGGGGTCTACACTGATCCCATCTGCGGATACCATATGCCCTAAAAACGAGACCTTGTCCAACCAGCACTGACACTTGCTGAACTTAGCAGTCGGCGATCCCTTAGAGTCTAAAAAACCACTCTTAGATGATCGGCATGTGCCTCCCTATTGCCTGAATACACTAGAATGTCGTCTATAAACACTATCATAAACTTATCAAGAAAATCATGGAACACCCTGTTCATCAGGTCCATGAATACTAGGGGTGCATTAGTTAGCCCAAAAAGTATCACCAAAAACTCATAGTGTCCATAGTGTGTCCTGAAGGTAGTCTTAGGAACATCATCTTCTTTAATCTTCAACTGATGGTATCCTAACCTCAGATCAATCTTTGAAAACACACTGGCCCCTAAAGTTGATCAAACATATCATCAATGCGAGGAAGTGGATACTGGTTTCTAACAGTCATTTTATTAAACTCCCTATAGTCGATGCACAACCGCATACTACCATCCTTTTGCTTCACAAACAATATTGGTGCCCCCCAGAGAGAAATACTCAGCCGAATGAAACCCTTGTCCACCAATTCCTCTAACTGCACGTTCAGCTCCTTTAACTCAGTAGGTGCCATCCTGTAGGGTGCTCTGGCTATAGGTGCTATCCTCGGAATTAGATTAATCTCAAACTTGATCTCCCTATCTGGAGGCAACTTAGGAAAATCCTTCGGGAACATATCTGGGAACTTTCTAACCACCGAAATATCTTCTAATCTGGCCTCTTTCTGTGAAGTGTCTACCATATAAGCCAAGTAACCTTCACACTGCTTCCTTAACATCGTCCTGACTATTATAGTTGATATGATACAAGAACAAAGCATTTTACGCTCACCCTGAATACCATATTTGGCTCTCTAAAGTACTAAATCTAACTTCCTTTAGGAAGCAATCAACTGTGGCATGATACGTGGCTAACCAATCCATCCCTAATATCACATCAAAATCATGAATGTCCAGCAACACCAAACTAACCGGGAATGCTCTACCCTCAATCACAACCTCACCACCTCTGTACACCCTCTCTGCCACTAATACGTCTCCAGTCACCATCATTTCACCCTCTAATGGTTCTAATGGCAAGTCTACTCGACTAGCAAAACTTTTAGAGATAAAGGAGTGTATAGCTCCTAGGTCTACTAACATATAAGCATCAGAACCAGAGAGTGAAACTGCACCTATAATCATCTCGGGTGTTACCTCAGCCTCCTGCTAAGTGACTGTGAAAACCCTAGCCTGAATTGGGGGTCTCCTTGGTTGTCCTCTAAATGGAGTAACTTAACCCACACCTCTGTCTGGTTGACTAGAGGTCTCTGGTCCTCTCCCCTGTGGACCTCCCCCGCCTCTCAACTGCCTTCCGCTAGGCTACATCGGAATCACTGGTCTTAACTCACTACTCTCTACGTTAGTCCTCTGTAGGCAATCTTTCTTCAGGTGTCCCTTATTACTATAGTAATAACACCCAATACTACCAATATGATACTCTCCTCGATGTAATCCCCTGCATGTCGCACACTGGGGTATCTTGCTCTGGCTACTACCTCGGCCGTGGGAACCTGATGGCGGCCTCACCAAACCCTAACTGAATATGGCTCCCTGACTTTGCTACTTCCCTACGGATCCTCCAAGCTTACCTCCTATCTTGAGGATTTTACTAGGTCCCCCTATCTGCCATCCCTGGCCCTGTCCTCCCTCAGCCTGAACAATTTTCTGCTACTGTCCTCTCTCAGCCTGAACAATCTTCTACTGTTGTTCTCTCTCAGCCTGAACAATCTTCTCAACCCTAAAAACTACCTCTACCAATCTCTCATACTCTCTATACTTTGTAACAACTACATATGCCTTGATTCAGAAGATTAGACCCCGAAGGAATTTATGACACTTGTCGGCTTCATTTACAACAATGAATGGCGCCACTTTGGATAACTCTATAAACTTCTTTTCGTACTCTTCCACCATCATATTACCTAGTACCAGATGGTAGAACTCTTCGATCTTCACATCCCTTTAAGCTTTGGGGTAGAACTTCTCATTGAAATATTCTTTAAACTGATCCCATGAAAGTGGAGTGGTCACTCTCCCCCTCATAGAATCCTACCAATCTCTAGTTGAGGCTCGTAGAGGGAATGAAGCAATAGATACTCTCTGTGGATCCTCGCACTCCATCTGATCTAGAACCCTCTTAGTATTCTCCAGCCACTCTATAGCGGCATTTAGGTCCCCTGATCCATCAAAATCCTTGGCTCCTAACTTCTGAGCTCTTTCTACAGTGATGCCTGGTGTGCGATGTCTCATTACCTATATAATCAAGGTCAATCTCTCTATATGATCTACTGTTGGCCCTACCACTGGTGGCTCTTACTGCACCTCAGGCTGAGGCTCATTTATTGACTCATGAATAGGCTCCTCAGCCTCTGGTGGAGGAGAACATGTGGAGTCTGAGCGATGGCTCTACGCATGCGTGGACGACTAGTTGGACGTATAATAAAAAACAATGAATATCATGCAAAGTTTTATAACTCAATGCAATGTAAATGCATAAATAACTTTTTGGATGCACTAATGTTCAAAAGTTTTCTAAACCATTTTAAACCGAAAGCTCTTATATCAAATTGACGGGATACTTCCTGAATCCTTTCCCTGGACTCGAGAATGACCCCGTAGCACCCCGATAGAACTCTAACAAACCTAAACTTTGGCTCGAAGAAATCTCGTCAGAGCATCGGAACTTAATTTAAACTTGTATTCTCGCTCACTTACTAGGTGGCAACGGTAAAATTTTTTTATTTTTTTAATAAAAATTCGGTAGCATGCCGACTGTTTATTGAACTATGCCACCCTCAAAATTCAAAAGCAATTAAAAACACTTCTAATAACAATCAATTTCAACTACCAAGGGCCTCCGGCCCTCATCCCAAAACTAATTCCAGCATGGAAAACCACAATTCATGAAAATTGATTGAAAAACAAAAACTTTCTCATCAAAATAACTTTATAAAGACATGCATCCAAAAACTTATATTTATATTTACAATTTACACCAGGCTTTTATACAAAATATGCACATGACATAAATATGAGCTATACAATGTATTAACAGTCGTTCGTCAGTCAATCCGCGTGTCCGTCTACTGCTTGTTTACTGGACGACTCGCTTCTATACCTTGAGGGAGAATTTTTAAGAAAACATTAAAGCAAAACTGTGAGTAAAATTCAATAAGCTATAGTAAACTGTCAAAATAATTTAGACTTATTTTTAAAATTAAGTTTCTCCCAAAACAATTCAATACAACTAAAATACTTTATAATACTCATTCAAAAACCGTCTATGAAGCTTGTTCTAAATCTTTTTCTAAAACTTTCTCATTTACTTGCCTAAATGGTAACCTAGGGAAACTACTCCTATCATGGCAGCATAAATCTCTCGCTAGCCACTAGGAATTAAGGAATTTACCTTGTGTAGTCGCCTATGCGGGAACTCTAGGCATGCGTTACCCCCACACAATCGATTTGAACTACACTACCCTATACGTGCCGAGGTTGACTCAACCGACTCTTTCTTTCTCTCAAGAGTCGTCCAAACTCCACTCTTAGTTAGTGACTCTCTCACATCTACCATGCACGCATAGAGCATTCGGTCGGGTACTCAACTGGGGTTAGGGTAAACTATCAGTATACTAAAATACTTTTCTCTGTATTTTAAAATAAACTCGTTCTCAAGGCAGAAAGTTTAAAATCTTTAATTCTAGTACATTCTCGGTATAAATGTATACTCAATTCAATACTTACATGCTAGAATCTCAATATAACTTATATAAATAGCTCAATTACATAACAAAATAGATTCATATAACATGAATTAACATTTAAACAAAATAACACTTGGAAAGATTAGATTTCCATTCACGAAACGCCTTCCGTTAATTGATGATTCTCCTCCGAAAGCCTTCGATACTTTTCGCCTTTACCCTAAAATTGTGTTTAGGGATATTGTATACTACTATTAGTTGCTTCTTAAATTGCGTTTAGGGTTATAGGCATACTGCTTCTACATCATGGACCTATCTGCTAAGGAAAATACCATTCTACTACACGACTAGATCTTTTCAGCTATCTCGTTTCTAGTTTTTATGGTTTTTTTTTTCTTTTTGACCAAGGGTAAATTTTTATTAACTTTAGCTATTTTGATATTCTTTTTCATTTATTGAAAACTCGGTAGAAAATGATGAGATCAAGCATGAAATCTTGAATAAAGAGACATAATTCAAGCTCTTCTTTAATGGTGGACAAAAGTTGAGAGAAAAACTAATTTGCTAATTCTGATTATCATTTCTTAATGAGCTTAATACAAAAGGTTACACTTATATACAAACTCAAGAATTAATTCGGACCATCAAAATCTAACTAAACAACTACAACTATTGATTAATAACTAACTCTTCATACTTGAATTGATAACTTGATCAGCAAGCTACTTCATTAATCAGCTCAGTGAGCTGACTTTTGTTAGCCAGCACCTTCGTGGCTTAAGTAAGCTAAGCTTGTTATCATATGCTCATTCCCCTGATCCTGAGAGACTGGAGGTACTGAAGTTGAGCATCGCTAGAAACCTGAAGCTGCCAAAACTAACTGTGCTAGAGCTGAAGACTTTTGTTGCTTCAGGTGCCTAATATTGTTGTTTGTCCGTACATTTATATTACAAACTTGTTATTTCTTTTAAATAAAATAACTTTTCGCTTGCTACAAAATCTTAAAATTTATTAAAATAAATAAACCATTAAAATTTTATAAATAACTTTTTGAAATCCTAATATAAATTGGACCATATCAAGATGTTTACAAAACTAAAGAGATATTATCAATCCATAAATCAAATCAGTAAGAAAATTAATTAAGTCCGGAAGGATCAAAAGATACTAATAGTTACTAGGTGATTATTTGAAAATATATATATATATTTAATATGTCTAGTTACTACAGGGAAATAGAGTGATATTTTATCCATTTAACGTTCAAGAAGAGGAACTGATTTGGTCCATAGATACTCCATACAGTTACTTGTCTCCAGCAAAGATACATATTCAGGTTTAATTTCCAGCTGCTATTTTTTTCTTTTTCATTTTCATATTTCTATATGCTTATCTACTAGCTAGCTAGTTTCAATTTGTAGCAACAAAATAGAATAAAAGTTCCATCATTCTTGTTTCTTTTCTGCTCTTAAAGTTTACATGTTCAGGTCTTCATAATCATGCTTTCATGCATATAGTTTAAAATGGAACTTTTCGTTTTAGTTTTCAGCCGTGTGAAAAAACAAAATTCAAACAAGAAAATAGAAGTGTTTGGTTGAAAAATTCAAGTGTTTGATTAGAGCTTGATTGCTACCATGAACAGATAAAAATGGAAGATTAATTATATATATATATATATAGATAGCCTCCATCAATGAAGAGTCTATTCTGTCATTAATTTCGTAAACTGACTATTTACGTGAAGAACACACTATACATATTTGGATTCCTGACTTTTCCAACTAATTGCCACGTCACTATTTTGCTTACCGGCTCTAACCGGTTTTGAACTAATTGTCAAGCTGATGATTACTAGAAGACTGATGATCAACTTTCTTCTAAGCTGCAGCATACAACGTCATACAACTCCCTCTTGATCCATTTGAATTAGGCCTTGAGCTCAATGTTTTACTTGACTCAAGGCTGCCTTAATGTTACGCATCACAAGGAGAAATCAGAAGTTTATAATAAAAGGGTCAACCTCAAAATCTTGTGATCTTGATCAAAATGATAATATTTAAATATTTGACCTTTAAAGTTCATAGATGTAATTAATAGCTTATTTATTTCGTATGTGTATAATAAGTATATATAAGCACAAATTACTGTCAACTGAGAGTAAAAGATTATGTATAATTTTCATGTTATTTTTTTATGAAAATGTGTTTAATTACTTTGTGTTTTTTTCCCCTTTTTTGTTTAAGGCAAACGACTTTCATGTGGTTTCTATAAAAATGAAAGAGAGAGAGTGTAATGATTTAGAGGTGGACAAAAGCCTAATAATGCTATGCAATAATGTTGAAAAGATTTGAATGGTTTCACATTAGATAACCCTTTAAATTTCAAATGCCCAAAACTGCAAAGTATGGAGTTGTGAATAGTGTTAATTAGACAGCATGCTGAAATTTGATATTTAGGTGACAAAAAATTATAAAAATATAACAATGTCCGTATCAAAGATGAACTTTACACATGCAAATACGTAAGTATATATCTACTAGTCCAAACTGTAGCAATAAAAATTCGATTAGTGTCACTTGCTTTAGCTAATGATCAATTATGTTTGTGTTAAAAATTTGTTTCATTTAACTTCGTATGTGAGATTTTGGAAGTTGCATATAATTCTGTTATTTAATTTTCTAGGTTGCATTTGTGCCCTATTAAATAAAATAAAAAATGTACGAAAGAAAACTCGTGTAAAAAATTTGTTGTGTCCTTTATTTTTAAGGACACGTGCAAATGTTGTCTATAGGTTTTGACTACTAGCACATGGAAAACAAGAGGAAAGTCAAGCGTTGGACAGATGAAGACTTTTTTTTCTAAATGTTTGAGGAACAGATGAAGACTTTGATCCAGAAGAACTCGAAGAGATTTATATTGAAATAACATTATAGGCGGGTCTTATTGTCCCCTCCAAATAAAACAGTCATAATAAAAAAATATATATATATGTATGTATTGTTGTATAATTGAGACACAAATAATAAAATATGAAGAAAAAATGGTAAATAATTCTGTCATTTAATTTTCTAGCTTGCATTTGTGTACTGCTAAGTAAAATAAAAAATGATATGAAAGAAAACTTGTGTAAAAGATTTGTTGTGTTGTTTATTTTTAAGGATGCAGTTGTTGACTACAGGTTTCGACTATGATGGAAGTCGTGTTCAAATCAAGACCTTGATGTAGAAGAACTCGAAGAGCCCGTACTGCAAGTCAAAACCCTAATTCCGAAAGTACATTTACAAATTAGACACCGTACCATAGGCCCACTCTGACATTCTCCATCAATTAATCCCACATGTTATATATATATATATGAATCATATAATTACATATATATATGTATATATTTAATTATAAATTTTTAAAATTTTGAGAATATATATATTTCATTGGTTTACTACTCTTCAATTTAATACTATTTATTTAGCTTTTTTATTGCATAAAAAGTCTTGATTGGATGGATATATAAGTAATGTATTGAGATTACCCCATTTAAATTTTCCTTATTTCTGTCAATCCTTAAATTTCATCATGCCAATTAAGAGGACTTAGAAATATTTTCTTGAATGTTATGCCTGCCATTAGCTACTAATTATTTTCAATTTGTTTGAAATTAAGGCTCGTAACTTGGAGTTGGAGATGAGAAAAGATATGACAACAAGTTCTCTTAGTGAATCCAAAGAGTTCTTAATTGACATTGAAAATGTGGAAGAAATCTTTGAACCTACACTCAAGTATTGTTTTTATAAAGTTGCAAGAGATCTTTGTAAAATAAATGAAGAGGCTCACACTCCTCTGGTGGTTTCAATAGACCCTCTTCATCACCATAAAGAAGAATATTTAATTGAGATGGAAAACGAAAATTGAGACATGTACAAAAGTTCATTGGAAGAACAGGTATGGATAGGTTGGAGGACTTTAAGAGTTATATTGAAGACCATGAACAACAAATTCGTGCTTGTTATGCAGAGAATCTTAATTTTCGAAGTGATAAATGCGGAGGAATGATTCTGTGTGATGTTATCTTTATTTTTGAGCTCTTATTGAGGAATGACCAAGCAAAGCTGAGATCGGAATTTGATATTTTGCTAGATACACCCATTCGAAAAGCTGCTATAAAATGAGAATTACAATTACTTGAAAATCAGCTTCCAAACTTTATTCTCAAGGAGTAATTTTCGAGGTTAGGGGACTTGGCCAAGGCTAGCAGAGGAGAGCAGTTTTTCTATCCATTCTTGATTCTAGCTTTGTGATTTTTCTTTGACAGCAATCACGATCCCCTTAGATGTTGGGCGATAAACCTAGAAAGAAAGAGGAAGAAAAAATTACAAAACACAATCAAGCGCACACCGCAAAAATAGAAAATAAAAGAGACACAAGAGTTGTACATGATTTGAAAAATTTCCTATGTCCATGGAGTGCACTGGCACTTCTTCCACGATCACATTAATGATTACAAACTCAAGCCTCTGGCTCTCTCTCTCTCACAAATCTCTCTCACTTACCTAAACTTGTCAATCTAAGTCTAAAACCCTTAGAGACCCCTTAATACATCATACATCTCTATTATGAGACTTTTTACATATGTATTTATAGTATAAGAATAATCCATAACTGGTTCGAACTCGAAAAACTGAAAAGAAAACGGATTCAAAAAATCCATGTAAAATTGACCACTAAACCTTGTTGTGGCACGTGAGGACATGTGAGAGCTCCATTTGCTAAGATTTTTAGATATTAGATTCGTATCGAAATAAACTTTCCAACAATACCTTATTGAGTAAAACAGACTTCATTTGATCTGCTTACGTGTCAAACAAAATTTGACTCAATTTTGAATCCGAATTCTTTTAGGAATTTAAATTCTTTCAAAAATCCAAATTCTTTCAGGCTTCATAATTCTAACAATCTCCTACTTGTACACTGAAACACATGCAATCATCAATTCTTCTGACTAGTGAAAACGGTGTACTCAACTTCCTTTGCTTCAACCTTGAAGACCAACTTAAGCTGAACACAACTTCAATTTCTCAATAATCACTGGCTTGGTCAACATGTCAGCTAGATTCTTACTTCCAAAAATCTTCACAAGTGTCAGCACACTTCAACCAACAAAGTAAAAATGAAGTGATATCTCAAACCTATATGCTTGGTCCTTGAATGAAATATTGAATTATTGGCTAAGTGTATCGTACATTGGCTATCATTGTAAAACACATTCAACACTTGTATAAACCCTAATTTTGCTAACCAACCTTGTAATCAAATCAGTTATTTACTTGTTTTTGTGATAGCCACATACTCTGCCTCCGTCGTAGACAAAATCACAGTCTTCTATAATTGAGAAACCTAACTAATGGTTGTCGCACCCAAAGTAAAAACATACTCTACAGTGCTCCTCTTATGATCCACCTCTCCAGTAAAGTCAGCATCAATATATCATTATAGCTTCAAATCACCCCTTTTGAAGCATAAAGATTTTCCTATTGTACCTTACAGATACCTTAAAATCTATTTAACTACCTCCCAATGCTACTTACCTGGATTAAACATAAGTCTACTAACTGCTCCCATTACATGAGTAATATCTAACCTCATGCAAACCATAGCATGCATTAAGCTTCCAATTATAAATGTATATGGAACTTTATCCATGTATGCCTTTTCTTCATCTATCTTTAGACACTGATCCTTGGAAGGTCTAACATGATAGGCTATGGGAATTTTGACTGGTTTAGCATTACTCATGCTAAAACACTAAAGAACCTTGTGAATGTACTCTACCTGAGATAATTGCAATGTGCCTCTCTTTTTATCTATGTTAATTCTTATTCCTAAAATCCACTTTATTTCCCATAAATCCTTCATCTCAATCTCACTACATAGTTGTTTCTTTAACTTTTTAATTTCTTCTAAATCTGCTTCAATTACTAACATGTCATCAACATAGGATAATAAGATAATGTAACTGGCACCAACCTTCTTAAAGTAACAACAATCGTCAGCATGCATCTCAAGTATCATTTTTTTTGCATAAAGCCATCAAATTTTTTGTACTATTGACGAGAAGCTTGCATGAGGTTATACAAGCATTTGGTCAACCTATGTACCAAATTTTCTTTTCTTTTTTTTGTGAAACCTTATGGGTGCATCATGCATATCTCCTCCTCGAGATCATCATGTAGAAAAGCGATCTTTACATCTAATTGCTCTAGATGTAAATCTTCTGCTGCCACAATTCTCAAAACTGACCTAATTGTGCTCAACTTCACAACAGACGAAAATATATATGTATATTGATTAGTTTAGTTGCTTATTGTGGTTGTTTGTTTGGTTAGATTAATGCAGTCTATTTATATTTACCAATAGTGTTGAAGAAATTGGTTGTGTTATTTTGGTCCTTGTGGGGGTGGTTGGCTTATATTGAAAAGAAAAATGCCCATGCGATAGAATGGGAGGCCTTCATCTCAATCAAATAGAGAAGGAACGATACCTTCTCCATTGTATACGGAAGAGGCAACATGCCTCCTCTATCTACACAGAAGGAGGCTAATGACCTCTTCCTACCAACAAGCCCACCAGCGACATCTTCCAACACCATTGTTTCCTCTTTATTTTGATTCTTTCTTAAAGGTTTTAGTTTAATTAAAGTTTATAGTTTTATTAAAAATGGATTCATATATTTTTATTATAAGTTTATTATTATTTAATTATTATTTTATAATCATAAAGGCAACCAAGACTTTTTAAAATAAATTTTAACTGTATTTTTTACTTTTTCTCATCCAACTTAGTTACCTGTTAAAATGGATGGACTTTAACCGTTCACAAGGGTGACTACAACAATTAATGCAAGTAGTTGAATGTTAAACTTTTATTGAAAACTTTAGAGTAAGTTATTGCAATTAACCCTTATTAATTTGACTCGTCTCAGTAGCTTAAAAATTTTTATTCAATATAAAGAAGGTTCCAAGCTTTTTATAATTTAAGCATTCAATAATTAAGATAATGTACTCACTTTTTATGCAAATTTTATAACCTCGAGATAAATTAAAATATCTATAGCACTACACAACATATGAACTCACGGAAAAGTTTCATCAATGCTAAGTACTTAATGTAGCATCCTATGCAGGCTAGGTTGTGAGTTTTGTTGGTTGTTTCATTTATGGTTTGTACAAATTTATTGAATCAATAACTTTTGGTGGACCTATCTTCTAAGGAAAATGCCTTACTTCACCACTAGACCTTTGGGGCTATCTCGTTTCTAGTTTTTACAGTTAGGGTAATTTTTTATTAACTTTAGCAATTTTTGTCTTCCTTTTCATTTATATTACAAACTTGTTATTTCTTTTAAATAAAATAACTTTTCACTTGCTACAAAATGTTAAAATTTATCAAAAATAAATAAACCATTAAAATTTTATAAATAACTTTTTGAAATCCTAATACACAATCGAACATATCAGGATGTTTTCCGCAAAATCAATCAGAAAATTAGTTTAGTTGTATGTGCCTGCTTGTCTTTCAATATGGGTGCGACCCTCTTGTCTGGAAGGATCAGAACAAATTAATAATTACTAGGTGATTATTTGAAAAAAATAAAACACTGAATATGTCTAGTTAGTAGTATCATAAACATCATCGAGGGAAACAGAGCTATATATATCATCCATTTAGCATTCCAGAAGAGGAACTGATCTGGTCCATCTATACTCTATACAGTTACTTTCTCCGGCCAAGATACATATTCAGGTTTAATTTCCAACCGCTGTTTTTTTTTTTTCATTATTCTATATGCATATCTACTAACTAGCTTCAATTAGCAGCAACAAAATAGAATAAAAGTTCCATCATTCTTGTTTCTTTTCTGCTCTTAAATTTGACAAGTTCAGATCTTCAAATTCATGCTTTCAAGCTAATAGTTTAAGATTGTACTTTTCGTTTTCGTTTTTAGAAGAAATCAGAACGTTATAATAAAAGGGGTCAACCTCAAAGTCTTGTGATCTTAATTAAAATGATAATATCTGAATGTTTGACCTCTAAAGTTCATAGATGTTGAAATTAATAGCTTTTTTTTTTTTTTTTTTTTTTTCATGTGTATGTATATATATTAACACAAATTTCTGTCCACTGAGAGTAAAAAATTATGTATAATTTTCATATTATTTTTTATGAAAATATGTTTAGCTAGTCTGTTTTTTTTTTTTTTTTTTTTTTTTTTTTTTTTTTTTTTTTTTTTTTGTTTTGTTTAAGGCAAGCCACTCCAATAATTGAAATGTAGGTTTTGAATATGACCAGTTGTCTGAAACTAGGAAAATACCTGAAATACCATTGGTAAATTAATTACCCAAAATTCATGACAGCAACAAGATGTCTTATCTTGAGTGTTAAAAATATTAATACCAACAAACTTGACATATTTTGCAAAATGTCGTTAGATATTTGTAAATATTATATCTACTAGTAAATGGAACCCACAAAGCCTCTACCTCATGATATTAATCAAGTTTATGGACATGAATTATTCCATATTGCTTTAAATTCATTGATTCATTCACCACTCCAAGTTCCAATTTTATTGTTTTGTTTTTTTCTATGTTATTGGACGTAGTTGGTAGAATATAACGAGGAAATAATGTAAGAGTTGTTAAACCTGATTATCAAGAGTACTGCTGACACACAAAAGTAGTTAACAGCATATCATGAAGAATTAGAGAGTTGAAGTTTGTATCCATGTAAATCCGTTAAAAAAAGAAGGTTTTGCTGAAATGTTTAAACATTATTATGTTATTTTCATTTTGCATAAAACAGCAATGGTTTAGTATACAATTTCCTAATTAAAAAGTTCACTTGTATACAATCATAAAGGAGAGAAGCAAACCAGACATGTTTTAGAATTTTATCAAAACTCTAGTTTTTAATCCTGAAATATGCGTCCAAAAAGAATTTGACCATAATAAGCAGCAGTGATAATGATTATTTTTTATGAAAATATGTGGTTTCTATAAAAATAAAAGAAAGAGAGCATAATGATTTAGAGGTAGACAAAAACCTAATAATTATGTGCAATAATATTGAAAAGATTTGAATGGTTTCCACTTAGATGACGCTTTAGATTCCAAATGCCCAAAATTGCAGAATATGGAGTTGTGACTAGTGTTAATTAAACAGCATGTTGAAATTTGACATTAGATGACAAAAAATTACAGAACTGTAAGGATGTCTCATGTCTGTATCATAAGAACTTTATGCATGCAAACACACAAGTATTTATCTACAAGCATGGACTGTAGCAATAAAAATTCGATTAGTGTCACTTGCTTTAACTAATGATTAATTATGTTGGTGTTAAAAATTTGTTTCATTTAACTTTTTATGTGTAATATTGGAAGTTGTATATAATTCTGTTTTTAATTTTTTAGGTTGATTTGTGCACTACTAAATAAAATAAAAAAATGATGCAAAAGAAAACTCGCGTAAAAGATTTGTTATGTTGTTTATTTTTAAGAACACAATTGTTGAAAGCAGGCTTTGACTAGCTGGACAAGAAATTAAGAGATGGGAAACAAGATGAGACGCAGCGATTGCGCATATGAAAAAACACTATGACAAACGTTGGAATCATCTAAAGGCGACCTTGAAAAATGTATATTTCAGTGATCTTTGGATAGGCACTGGAACTGTTGCTGCAGCCATTCTGCAAGTACAAACTGTATTTTCTATCCTGCAAGTACTCTAGGACTTTGAAGTGATTGTGAGATCTTCATTAGTTATAAGTAAATTTCTACTTTACATCTATGTTGAAGCTGTTTGTTTGTGATTCTCATGTATATATTTTTGCTTTAGTGCTTGTTTGTGAGCTTTGGCACACTTCTGTTGAACTAAGATTGCTCGCATTTTCTTCCTCCACATCCCAAAATCACCTTTTCGGTTGAACTTTTCGATTTGAACCAAGTCGAACTCATTGCTCTTGCTTCTACTCTCAGATGATCCTAGAACCTTGAGCTAACCTACAACCTAGTGCTCTGATACCAATTTGTTATAGAAAACTCAAATATACCAACTGATTTCAAGCCAACACAAAACAAATATGATAAGTAATGATAGTAGAAATAGAAAATACACAAGAGATTTATAGTTCTTCGATCAATTTGATCTACATCCACTTTGTGAGCTACTGCTATGATTTCATTTATGAAACAATGGCATATATTTTTATATATGCCATTGTTTGTGAGATCTTCATTAGTTACAAGTAAATTTCTACTTTCCATCCATGTTGAAGCTGTTTGTTGTGGCTAAAGGATATCGGCAGAAAGAAGGAATAGATTATTTCGATACCTATTCTCTGGTGTCAAGAATAACATAGATAAACATGACCATAACGAGTGTAATCATCTATCAAAGTTATAAAATATGAAACACCACTTCTAGCTCTAACATTCATAGGTTCACAAATATCACAATGAATTAACTATAATGGATTCTCAACTCTAATTTCTTTTCCAAATGATTTTTTAATTGCTTTTCCTGCTAGACAATTTTCACATACAGGCAAATCTATTTTATTGAGGGAACCCAAAAATCCCTATTTGGCCAATCTATTCATTCTATCCTAGCCTGTATGCTCTAGTCTAGCATGCCAAGTATTAACATCAATATTTTCAATATCAGAAGAAGCAATTAGTGAATAACAACCATTATCATCATAATAACCATTCATTTCAGTATTTAATATAATAAAACCATCTAATAAATATCCACTGCCAATCCTTACAGAATCTAAATAAATATCCATACAATTACCATAAAAGTTTAAAACATATCCTAGTTTAAGAAGTACTGGTACAAAAATCAAATTTCGTCGAATATCAGGAGCAAATAATACATCATGGAGATAGAGTACTTGGCCTCCATACAAAACAAACTTACAAGTGCCAGCACCCTTCACCTCAACACGTGAATTATTCCCCACATATATCCATAGTTTAAAATATTCATGATTTCCGCGATATTTTCGTAAATCAAGGGTACCGATATCGATAGGGGGTTTAATCTCTTATCCGTCAAAATATCCTGAAAATATTTGAGATATTTTTGTAAAATATTCTTTCCGTGAGCTTGTAGTATAAATTTTACAAAATATCGAGGAAATTTCGAAAATATCCGTAGAATATCCGTGAAATATCCTGGAAATATCGGTTAAATTTCTATAAAATAAAAGTGAAATTTAAACTTTTCAAATAAGAATTTGTTAAGCTTTTATCAAATAAATAAAATAAATAATTACAAAAAAGATCCATTTGATAAGGATAAACTCAAAATTAACCTTTCCTGTTTTATTGTTATAAAAAAGACATTGGGTGGACAAAAATGTCCTTAATAAAATGATAGTAATTTGAATCACTGTTAGGATTCTCAACCTTAAAGTTGAAAATCTCAACATTTATGTTGGAAGCCCCAACCTTAGGGTTGGGATTCCCAATCTTGATTTAACATCTAGATTGGGAAGGTTGAGATTCCGAATATGGATTTGAATCAAGATTAGAACTCCCAACCTAAAAGTTAGGATTCCCAATCTGAAGGTTAAGAATGTGAACTTGAATGTTTTATCAAAATTGAGATTCTTTATCTCGAGATTGAGATTTCCAACTTCGAAGTTGGGATATAGGTTGAGATCTCAACTTCGAGATTGGGATTCTCAACCAGATCATTTGGTAGAAAGAGTGACCGACAAAAAATGATGAGTCAAGGGCATTTTCGTCCAAAAAAAATATTGTGCATAGATTTAAAAAATAAAGGTTATTTTTCAAATGGATTATAAAAAATAGGTTAGTTTTCAACAAAACCCTAAATAAAATAAGTTTTCAACCCACGTGAAAAATCTTTTTTTCATCAGGAATTTCATTATTATATTCCACTTTATAGTCAAGTTCAAATATCTCATAATTGTTATTCTATTTTAAAAACAAAAACTCCTAAGTCATTGCTACTGATGGAATTTATAATGAAGACAGTGATGATAATGGTGATAATAGTGATGATGATGGTGATAATAATGATGACGACAACAATGATGACGATGATGATGACAATGGAGGAAATAATTATGCTTTTACTCAAAGAAATGATACTGATACAGGTTTGTCATTGAGCCCATTTACTTGTGAAGAACAATACACTCATTGCATACAAGATGAAGACCATGAGTGTAGAGCTGCGGGTCCAGACATAGGGGCTATTGGTAAGGATTACACAAGGAGAATACATCAAATATAATTAGGGATGTCATCATCCAATGAAGATAACATTTCAACTACTTTTGAATCTATGAGTTTAAGGTCTAGTAATGATGACCATAGAAGTTTTGGGATCTCCAATGATCCTTACACATAATTTCCTATCCATAACAGATGGTAGGAAGAAATCAAGAAGCTTATTTATGACATGTTCATGATTATATTCAAAACCATTCAAATTATATGTTATGGTATCAGTATTGTATAAATCTAGATGTTAGCTATACCATGTATGAACCATCTAGGACTTCATTTTGGTACTAAAATTTGCATGATTTATGTGATGCAAATTAATTGAAAAGTTTTAATAGAAGCTTTTTATATTTTCATATATCTCCTCTATATATTATATCCATATTTATACGTTTTAGTTGTTACTTTTTAGATAGAATATGATTTTTTTTTTAAATATAATATGATTTTTGGTTGTAGAAATGATTATTTTAATATTACCAAAAGTTTCATTAAAAAAATATTATGTTTTTAACTAAATTTTCGTACTTTCCGTAAATTTTACATAAATTTCCGTCGATATCGATATTTTCATCGAATCGTAGTATCGATATTTTCAACATTGCACATATCCATCTTGATCTTTGACTTATTCGACGATACTCCACAAATGCTCCTTGATCTCTAGCTAGATGATCGGTTGTCTCTAAGTTTACAGTCCATAAAGGACAAGATTCAGTGAGTAATACTAAGTTAGAAACATAAGCATAATTAAATGTGTTAGAGTAACATTGTACCTTTTCTTTCTTTTACTCAGTACATTCACGAGCAAAATGGCCCAACTGGCCGCAGTTGAAACAGGTCATTTTGGCTTTGTCCTTCCTAGACCCAGAGCACTTGCCCTTTTTGTGCTTTCCGGTCTTATTCTTTTTAAACTTGAAATTTCCATTTCCTTTCTTAAAGTTATTTTTCCATCCCTTGCACTTAAAGCTTATGCCTTTTCTCTTACTAGATTCAGCCATGTAAAGCTGACCGGAAGCCTTAGCAGCTACTAAGCGCTCATCTTCCAATTCAACATGACGTGCAATGTCATCAAATGTCTTGATGTTATCATTGTGAGTCATGTTGATCTTCATGTTCTCCTAGCTAATCACAGCCTTAATCAAAGTCTGTACTTGCTGCTCATCAGTGAGATTATGCTCAGCAGTCTTAAGCTCACAATCATGTTTGACATCTCTCTAAGGTGTTGCCTTATGGTATGATTCTAGCGCTTCCTATAGGTATCAAACTTAATGGTGAGCCTTCTTAACTTAATGGTTGAAGTACCACCATATTTGTCTTTTAGGGCCATCCACATGTCCTAGGAAGTCTCATAATGTTCATACATACACATGAAATAATCATGCATACTGCTCAGGATCGTAATCCGAATAATGCTATTGTTCTTTTTTCAAGTCTGATAGATCTTTATGTCTCTTCTGCTTTGAGCAGATGTACCTGACTGAGGCATTACCATGGTGTTTGTCAAGGTCTCAAGAGCATCCTGCTCTTCGAGAATGTACTGAATGTTTCGATGCTAGATATCATAATTGTCAGCATTCAGTTTCTCACCCCTGTTTAGCTCAACAATTATATTCTCTGAAGTTGAAGTCATTTCCTGAAATAATATCCATTTCTATTTAGAGACTTACTATCTATATCCTTCTATATCTATAACAACACATCTACTATCATTTCACTATAATATTGTAGCAATTATACACATAAATATGAAAAATGAATCCTTGGATAAGAATAAAAAATGTAGTCAAGCCACCCATCATCATTCACTTCCAATTATTTACTAAACCATACTTGTAAGTGTATTTGTGCAAAATAGTCCTAATATCATTCATCAGTTGTATTAGGACACCCACATAGATATTATTATACATAATGCAATACGAATATAATAACATTTTATAAATGATAAATAAAGAAAAATTACATTATCCATGTTCAATGCATAAAATAAAACATCCAACATAAATAAAAATTATCCAACATAAATGCTAGCACTATATACAAAACAATAACAATAAAATTAATACAACATCAGTTAGGCAGATAAGGGGTATAAGAATCAACCTCCTCATAATACTCTCTCATGTACTGGTCGAAATCAATCGTCATCTCTGAATTCTCCTCGTCTGATAAAATGTCTATCACCTCAACTATCTCATCATCAGAAGTATCCATGATATCGACGTCTGCATTATTTGATATATCTATAATCTCGATATCATCCTCGGCATCCGAAATGACTATAACATTAGTCGGATAATCAGAAGGCATATAATCTGGAGGCTCGATGTCCTCCTCGTCATCAGATATGACTACGACATCAGCTAGATAATCAGAAGACATATAATCTAAAGGCTCAACGCCCTCCTCGTCATTAGAAATAACTATGATATCGTCTGGATCGTCAGGAATATCGATAACCTCCTCGACCTCCTCATCAGAATCAGTAAAGTAATGGATAACACGATAAGCCATATACAAAAATTTATCATATTAAACATATTAAACAATTTAGTATAACAAATATTAAATACAATAATTAAATTTTATAAAAATTAATAGGTTAATAATAATAAAAAAAGAATTTTATTTAATATAATATAAATTTTTTTATTTTTTCGATGGCTAGAAACCACTGTCGACGTCGGCACGTAGGCCCCACATGCCGGCGACTGTCAAAGTCACGTGCCTGCAGAAGCGGCTTATCGACCGCATGCGTAGTGCAAATGTGGGCCACGTGGTAGACTTGCATCGGTGGCACAATCTGGTTCGTCCATTCATTATGACACATGTCACTTTCTGGTGGAGCCGCGTCAGCGCAAGCATCCTAACCAGAGATAGCCACATGTTAGAAGGCGCCACGTGTATAAACATATGGCAGTATATATGTGTTGTTTTAATCATAAAAACTTACCTGTTTAGTAGCAAAATTTGATCTGGTTCTCTGTTGTTCAACTGGGTTGGAATTCAATTACTAAATTCGAAAAGAAAACACAACTTCACAATGTAAATACCTTACCCTTAGTGTTTTGCTCTCTCTTTATTTTGGTTTCTTCACACTGTTTTGTTTTGTTTACTTTTCGTATGTCTATATTACACACTCTAAACAAAAATCTGATGTCCATCATTATATATCAAAGTAACTGCTACATGCAGTTATAAAACTACTAAAAAACTACCCACAAAACTGCCAATGGCTGTTAATTAATCTCATCCAACTATCTGTTGGATTCTGGATCCAGATTCGGGTTTTGGGCTATCTTAGGTGAACCCATCCTAAGCCCATATAACCCAACATCTCCCACTCACATAAAATGGGCCAAATAGAACTAATAAAGAAAACGCTGGTGACCCCTTTATAATAAGGAGTATAGGCATTCATGCAGGTAAATACATTGTATGACTTATGAACAACGAAATTTATAATAGGACTTACTTTTTAAATCTCTATACAAGAGATTATCAATTTGTTCATTATTATGTCCTAGATTTAATGGAATTTTATTTGTTCAAGCATATTCGATCCCTTTAAAACAACATGCTTAATCTTTTAATATTTCATATAATTACAATTGTGATTCCAAATCACAATTTATCGACATGTAAATATATAAAAAATAAAAGTCATTAAATCTTTCTATCTCACTTTTATCTCTTGGTCAACAAAAATGATTGACATCATAGAAATGTCCCGTAGGTCGCATTATTATGGCCATAGAAAATACATTAATGATACAAGCATCACTTCGTTACTTTGAGATAAAGTGAATAATCATTAAGGATATAGATAGAAGTTTTTACAAACTTTAATGGAACTTACACAATGATGAATTAGGGATAAATTTACTCATTTTCTATGTCGATCACAATAAGCACACGTGGTATGAAACGTATGTTACAGTGAATCTTGCCTTCGATAGGGGCGCGTATGTCTATTTTATTTAGATTATTCACTGTACAGATTTTAGTTCAGACGCTCTCCTAAAGTCTAACCTGAGTTTCAAAAAATTGCTTTCTAAGCGCCTCTTGTTAAAAAACTCACATCTAGCTTAATCAAGTTTTCATGATGGTGGGGATTCATCATGAGTGGTTCTATTATTAATGTTTAGAGTAGAACCTCATCTTGGATATGGCCAAGACAACATTTCATATATTCTAAGCCCTTGAGAGAATAATCTTCAATTTATTCTCTAAAAATATATGTGTCTCATCTTGGCTTGCCATCCTAGCAACCAAGGCGATTGTACGTGTAAGAATACCAGTTTTCAACTTGATGACATATTTTATATAATTCAAGTGAAATGAATATGTGCTAGTATTACGTAACAAATTTAATGTATTTTTTCATAAATTGATATAGTTCAAAGTGTCAATTACAACATTATAATCTATGCAGACCTAAAGATATGACTTGAAAACATCTCTCGTCACAGCTTTTGTTAGCGGGTCAGCAACCATCTCATGCGTAGATATATATTTGATTAATACATTTTACTTTGTCACTATATCTCTGACAAAATTATATTTAGTCCCTATATGCTTCGATTTACTATGATATTTTGCATCTTTGATATAAGTAATGGCTACCTGACTATCACAGTAAATTGTAACTAGCTTCTTCGCATCAACTTCTAAAATCAGATCTCCTAAAAATCTCTTAAGTCGTACTGTTTCTTGAACTACTGCTGAACACGCAATAAATTCAGCTTTTATGGTGGATAACGCAATACATGACTCTTTCTTACTATTCCAAGAGATAACTCCTTTGCTGAGTAAAAATGCATAACCTGAAGTAGATTTTTGTTCATCCAAGTCATCTCCCCAATCTGCGTCTGTATACCTAACCAAGCGCAAATTACCACCTTGGTAGCAAAGGGAGTAATCTACAGTCCTTTTGAGATATGCTAATATTCTTTTCACGGCAATCCAATGTTTCTGACCAGGATTGGATTGATATCTACTAACCAGTCCAACTACATAACAGATATCAGGTCTTGTAGACATCATAGCATACATGAGACTTCTGATAGCACTGGAGTCAGGAATTCTTTGCATTCGTTCACGCTCTTGTGGAGTCTTAGGGCACATTTCGAGACTAAGAGTTTGTCCCGTCGAGATAGGAGTATCTATAGGCTTACAATCTACCATATGGAATCGTTCGAGAATCTTTTTAATGCAAGGCTCTTATGATAAAGCTAGGATCCTCCTTGAACGATCTCTTTTGATCTTAACTCCTAAAATACAGGCAACTTCTTTTATGTCTTTCATTTCGAAAGTTTAAGATAACCATTCCTTTATAGTCATCATAAACTCTTTATCATTTCTAGCTAATAAAATATTGTCCACATATAAAGATAAAATTATAAACTTGTCTTTTACCCATTTGAGATACATACAATGGTCCTCTTCAGTCATCTAAAATCCATAGGATATTACTGCCTCATGAAAACAAAGGTACCATTGTCTGGAGGATTGTTTCAAACCATAAATAAATCTCTTGAGCTTATAAACCTTTTGCTCTTGACCTTTTGAAATGAAATTCACTGGCTATTCGCTATAAATTTCTTCCTCCAATTCTCTTTTGAGAAAAGCTGTCTTTAAATCCATCTGATGCAATTCCAAATCCATGTATGTGATGATAGCTAATATACGACGAATTGAAGCAAACCTTACCACAGGGGAAAAGGTTTGTTCATAATCTATACCCTCCGGTTAAGTATATCCTTTCACTACTAATCTTGCCTTATACCTTTCTATTGAATCGTTTGCCCTACGCTTGATTCGGAGAACCTATTTATTTCCAATGGCTTTCTAATCAGGTGGTAATTCAACCAAGTCCCAGATGTGGTTGTTTTTCATTGACTCCATCTCTTATTGCATAGCTTTAATCCAAAATTTTTTAGCAGGTGAGTTGAGAGCCTTATACACATTCTTTGGCTCATCACTATCATGTGAAGCAACCATCAAAGCTTCCCCTTCTATCTCAAATTACGATGAAGAACAACTTTACGGTCACTTTTACGAATTGATGATTTCGAGGGTACTAATTCATTAATCCTTATGCTCCTACTAGGAACAAATGAAGGAGCACTTTCAATAGCTTTATCACTCCTACTAGGGACAGTATTCAGGCAACTCTCTATTTACCTCTAATTGAGTGTTTGAATGCATAATATCATGCGATTCACTCAATTCATAAAATTGAAAATCTTTTTCAACTTCATCTCTGCTAGAAAATTCATTCTCTAAGAAATTCACGTGACGTAACTCCAATTCAGTTACACTTCCATCTGAATTTTCTCCTATGAATACATATTCTTTAGAGTGCACAGAATATCTAATGAAGATACATTTCTTTCCTCTAGCACCCAACTTTCCATATTTACTAGACAAGTCATGTACATATCCTAGGCACCCCCAAGGTCGCATATAGGTGAGATCAGGTTTTCTACACTTGTCCATAATTCATAGGGTGTGAAAGATATTGACTTGGTAGGGACCTTATTCAGAATATATGCAGATGTTAATAGTGCATCTCTCTAGCAAAATATTGGGAGGTTTGCTTGTGCCATCATAGATCTTATAATCTCTAATAAAGTTCTATTCCTTCTTTCCGCTACACCATTTTGTTGTGGAGTCCAAGGAATGGTCAATTGTCTAACAATATCTTTCTCTTCACACAATGTCTGAAATTGTTCTAAGAGGTATTCTCGTCTTCGATCAGTTCATAAGACTTTCATAGTTCTATCTAACTAATTCTCTACCATGTTTAGATATAATCTAAAGCAATCTAATGCTTCAGATTTATGGGAGATTAGATAAACATGACCATAACGAGTGTAATCATCTATGAAAGTTATAAAATGTGAAGCACCACTTCTAGCTCTAACATTCATAGGTCCACAAATATCATAATGAATTAACTGTAATGGATTCTCAACTTTAATTCCTTTTCCAAATGTTTTTCTAGTTGTTTTTCCTATTAGACAATTTTCACATACAGGCAAATCTATCTTATTGAAGGAATCCAAAAATCCCTCTTTGGCCAATCTATTCATTCGATCCTGCCCTATATGCCCTAGTCTAGCATGCCAAGTATTAAAATCAATATTTTCAATATCAAAAGAAGCAATTAGTGAAAAACAACCATTATCATCATAATAACCATTCGTCTCAATATTTAATGCAATAAAATCATCTAACAAATATTCAGTGCCAATCCTTACAGAATCTAAATAAATATCCATACAATTACGATGAAAGTTTAAAACATATCCTAGTTTAAAAAGTACTGGTACAGAAACCAAATTTTATCCAATATCAGGAGCAAATAATACATCATGGAGATAGAGTACTTGGCCTCCATACAAAACAAGCTTGCAAGTGCCAACACTCTTCACCTCAACACGTGAATTATTCCCCACATATATCCATCTTGATCCTTGACTTATTCAATGATACTTCACAAATGCTCCTCGATCTCTAACTACATGATTGGTCTTAGTCTACAGTCTACAAAGGACGAGATTCAGTGAGTAATACTGGGTTAGAAACAGAAGCATAATTAAATGTGTTGGAGTAACATTGTACATTTTTTTTCTTTTGCTCAGTACATTCACGAGCAAAATGGCCCAACTAGCCGTAGTTGAAACAGGTCATTTTGGCTTTGTCCTTCCTAGACCCAGAACGCTTGCCCTTTTTGCGCTTTCCGGTCTTATTCGTTTTAAACTTGGAATTTTCATTTCCTTTTGTGAAGTTCTTTTTCCATCCTTTGCACTTAAAGCTTATGCCTTTTCTCTTGTTGGATTCAACCATATAAAGCTGACCAGAAGCCTTAGCAACTTCTAAGCGCTCATCTACCAATTTAACATAACGTGCAATGTCATCAAATGTCTTAATGTTATCATTGTGAGTCATGTTGATCTTCATGTTCTTCCAGTTGGACGGACAGCTTGTACTTGTTGATCATCAGTGAGATTATGCCCAGCAGTCTTGTAATGGCTCATCTCGGTCTAGGCCGGGGCCTCTCTAGCGGTCGGGCCCGCTTTCTAGGCCCAGGATATCTCGGCCCCCCTAAATACTTGTAGGAAGCATGTTTGATACCAATTGAGCTACCAGCGTTTGACTTTATTAATTGAGTAAAATGGGCTAGATGGATTAGGCTTGGACTTTATTAATTATCATCGATTGGGCCTTGGGCCCTGTGTGCCTGGGTTCTTTAATTTAAGACTAAGTTTTATTATTTTATTATTTTAATTTAAATTTCATTTTAAATTAAATTAAATTTAATTCAAATAATGACAGTATTTAAGAACAGACATGACTGTTCTAACAGTCACGTATTACACTATAAAAATAATAACTTCTTCTATTGTAGATATAGAAATTTTTCTTTTGACAAACAAAACGCACATCAATATACTATTTGGCATTGGAGAGAAGTATTCAGTATTCGTCTGGCTTCTGCATCATCTGGTTTGATACAGAAGATTAATAATTGTATTTTGGGGTAGACTCAATTGGACCTTCAAACAGTGGGAATGAGAGAAATTTCTGTCTAAGGACATTGCAATTACTGCAAGCCTCTATCAATCAAATTAGTCATTATTATTATTATTATTATTTTGGTTTATAGATATATATATCATTTCGTTGGTGTTGTATAATATATATATATATTTGTTGAAGTCAATGATAACTCTATCTTTTTAAACTTGAATTCTTGCTTAGTTCTTGATATTTTTATTATTATTAAGTAAATTATTTCATATTTTTGTATTTTTATTTTCAGAATAAAATTGGTGAAAAAGCGCATGTGGACCCCACCAAGTGTTATTGTTCGCGACAAGATCATCGCTATAAAATGAATGTCATTCGAAGCAAGTTCATTGCCTCAAGAATTACTCGAATAAGAGATCGCATAAAAAAGTTTCACAGTTTAAAGATCGAGTAATTCTAAAAATAAATATTATGTCATACTGATGTAAGAAATGATGCAATGAAAATTATGATGTAAGTAATGATGTAATATGAAAGTTGACTTGAATAGGTTAGGTGAACCATGATGTAATATGAAAGTTGACTTGAATGAGGTAGGTGAACGATGATGCAAGCGATGATGCAAAATGGTGGAAAATTAGAAAAAGATGATGCAAACGATGATGTAATTGGAGGTGAATTTTGCCCTTAGAATCACCATTCCAAGCATCTCATCAAACACCAAAACAATAAGTAGTTTAGAGAAAGAAGGAGAGAGCTTGGAGAGGAGGAGCAAAGCAGAGGAAGAAATTCTACGGTGAAGCTTCAATCCACTAAGTTTTCCTATCTTTTGTTATGTTTAATCTTTTAGTTTATGTAAATTTTAATTTAAGCAAGGAGTAATTTTGTTTTCTAAGGTTATGATGTAGCCTAACTTTGATGTTCCAACCCTTTGTTTAATTCAATTAAGGATTTTCTATCTTGGTTGATGCATTTAATACTGTTCTTAATGCTTCTAAATAACTGGCCACTATTTAGTTGAATTGTTAATCATAATGATAGCGAAAGCTGATTTATGTGTCTAGTTCATTGTATTTAATATCATAAATTACATGTAGGATAGGAATATACCTACACGATTTGTGTAGTCTATAAAAGAGATCCATAAATCTTAATGAATCCTTTAATGTTTTGACTTGCATGGGAACATAGCAGTTAAGCTTTATAGGGTATTTTTCTTAGACCTCGGGAGGGGCTATGTGAATAATTCAGGGAATCTCGACTAGTAACTGGATAGTTAATTTTTGTTAAAAAGAACAAAGGGGAGGAGCATATTAGTTATAGTGAAATCATAACCTTAGAGTTTTTATTCATTGAATTAATTTTCATTTATTTACAATTGCAATTAAATTTAGTTGTAGTTTTCAACTCATTTACTCAAATTTTATCTACCAAATAAAAGTTGAGTTTTTTTAATTTTAGGTATTAATTAATGACAATCCTCGTGGGACGATACTTATCTTATCACTTTATTACTTGTTCGGCTCGTCCACTTACGATTTTGCACAACAGTCACTATTCTGATATTTGTTGATCTAACAATCTTAGATAGAAAACTAATTTCTTTGTTTTGTATATAATTATTTGTTGTTTAATATATATCAGTGGTGTTTGATTTAATATATATTAGTGTTAATAAATATATCAGTGCTCAGTATAGAAGACTTGTTGCATTCGGGTCAATTGGAATATATATATCAATGCAGTAATTTGAGTATATATTAGTGTTATTGCATTCGGGTCAATTGGAATATATATATCAGTGCAGTAATTTGAGAATATATTAGTGTTGTTGCATTCGGGTATATTGCAATAATTTGAGTTTTGTTTATATATATATAGATATATATATTGTTTGCTGCTCATTGGGTTTATATATATATATATATTGCTTGAGACTGTTTTGAATTCAAGTTAGTATATATATATATATATATATAACTTGTTACTGCAATCTAATATTGATTGATTTTGTTTTAAATTTGTTATTTGTAATATATTACTTTGAAGGAAATTGTTGATTAGTGTTCTAATTTTTGAAGTAGAAAGTATTTTTGCTTTTGCTGTGAACACATGGCATCACAAACAGTGAATAATGTCTCCAAGGATTATATGCCAGAAAATTTTAAAGGGTTAGACTTTAAACAATCGCAACAGAAGATGCTTTTCTATTTAACAACCATGAATCTGGCACACATTGTGAATGGGAAAATTCTGAAAACGAATGAAAATCCAGTGTCAAAGGAAACTATGTTAACTATAGAAGCCTAGAAACAATCTGACTTTTTATGCAGAAATTATATTCCTAACAGGCTTGATGACTATTTGTATGACATATAAATATTTCTCTTTCAAAATAGCCAAGGATGTATAGGATTCACTTCAGAAGAAATACAAATCTAAAGATGCTGAGGGCAAAGAAGTTTGTTATCGATAAATTTCTCAAGTATAACATGGTCGACTCCAAAACTGTCATCAAACAAGTTGAAGAAATTCAAGTTCTGATCCATGAATTACTTGCAGAAGGTTGTGCTATCAATGAAAACTTTCAATTTTGGAGCAATCATAGAAAAATTGCCTCCATTTTGGAATGATTTTAAGATATATTTGAAACACAAGTGTCAGGAAATGATAATGGCGGACTTGATATTAAGGCTTCGAGTTGAAGAAGACCATCGAAAAGGAGACAAGGCTGCTGAAATGTCATAGATTGATGCTAAGACTAATATTGTTGAAGGAATCTCTTGTAAGCCAAAATTCCAAAAGAAGAAAAACAAAATTATTGCTAAGAAAATACACTAATAATACAAGCATCACTTGGTTACTTTGAGATAAAGTGAATAGTCACTGAGGACATGGGTAGAAGTTTTTACAAACTTCAGTGGAACTTACACAATAAGAAATTAGGGATAAATTCATTCACTTTCCATGTCGATCACAATAAGCACACACGGTATGAAACGTATGTTATAGTGAATCTTGTCCCTCAATAAGAATTAGTGTGTAATATATACATACGAAAAGTAAACAAATCAAAACAGTGTGAAGAAACCAAAACAGAGAGAGAGCAAAACACTAAGGGCAAGATATTTACATTGTGAAGTTGTGTTTTCTTTCCGAATTTAGTGATTGAATTCCGACCCAATTGAACAACAAATATCCAGATCAAATTTTGTTGCTAAACAAGTAAGTTTTCATGATTAAAACAACACAAATATATTGTCATATATAATGATTAATTAACAGTGATTCTCATGTATATATTTTTGCATTAGTGCTTGTGTTTTGCTTTGTGTTTTAGTAATAGTTTTGAGTTAAGAATGCACTTTTTTTTGTTGATAATTATACTCTCTCTGTTTTTTAAAACATCCAACCACTTTAAATTTTTATATAAGAATTTGTTTTAATATATCAAGTTTTAGGTTATTTTAATTATTTTTGTTTTTGAAAAAAATAGCATGAAAATGTTAAATACTTAATATAATCTATTTCGTGTCTGTTTATTTCAAATATAGACAATCTATACATACTTTTCATGTGGTAATATTAAAATAAATTTAGCCTTTTATTTTAATTATTGGAGAATCAACTTCCATAGTTTCTTCTTTCTATAAAAAAAAAAAAAAAAAAATTCCATATTTCCTTCTTATGAAATTGAATAAGTTAATCAAGAGTTAAGTTGTCAATCGAATATATGTTTTATGAATTAGATACAAAGTCTGATGGATCGTTTATTGTAAGCCCAATTCAACTTTGTAATCATATAGGCATTGAATGCCCACAGGAATTAAAAGAAAGTCGACTCCAGCATGACTAACTATGAATTAGTGTGGATTTACCAAAGGCAACGGGCCATTTCGATCAAGGCCCAATTATTAATTCTTAGGCTATGATATAAACATCATCACAATTATTATTATAGTTTTTAAAGTGCAAAAAAATCACGTTAAGGGTTTAGAAAATGAGTTCCCACATAAAAGCTTTCCAAATCGCAAATTTGTTTTTGTTGCATCAAGTTGATTTTAATCTTGTGAAAATTCTCCATGAAATTTTGAGTATTGTGGAGGAGATATATGAGAATGATGTGATGACAGAGATACAAAGAAGAAAGAAACAGATAGAATTGAGGAAGGGTGCGAACGGAAAAAAGGTCAAAAAACCCAATGACGTTTTCGATAAAAATATGGTTATCAATAAATTGTTTTTCTTCAAAACTGCTTATTTATTAATTATTTATTTTTTAAAAAGGTTAATACTGAATTTTATTTGTTCAAAAGTGGTTATACAGTGCAATCATCTCTATAAAAATGAAGAACAGAGTGGAATATATTTGTAACTGTAAGATACTACATATGAAAGATATTCAAGCACGCTACTAATAAGTTACTAAAATTACATCTTAATAATGTTCAAGCATGAAAATGAAATTTAAGTAAAGATATCTTACATTCGAAAATTAATGTTCAAGCACACTAATAATTAATTTTACAAATTATAAGATTGTTACAAACTTCTGAGCTGCAGCATACAGAGTAATACGACTCCCTCTTGATCCATTTGAACCAGGCCTTGTGCTCAAGGCTGCCTTAATGTTACTGCATCACAGGAGAAATCAGAAGTTTATAATAAAAGGGTCAACCCCAAAGTCCTGTAATCTTGATTAAAATAATAATGGTCTAAAGTTTATATATGGTGTAGTTAATAGCTTATTTATTTCATGTGTATATATATAATATTTTTGGTTTAATTTTTTTTTTTAAGTTTTTGTTTAAAGGTTGATAATGTGGCATAATATCACTAGGTGACTATACAACCAAATTGCAATCACTCATAGTTAAAAAAATTGATATGCCGGTATATATCAGTTGTGGGCATTTTTGTAATCATAAAAATGGGCTGACAAAGGTCCAGGGATGGGCCCAGTATGACATTTTATGAGAAGAAGCCCAGAAGATTGGTCAATTAGTCAAAGGTCAAAGAAGGGAATATATGGTTGACTCCTAGCCTATATACCTGAGCACATCTGATTGAATAGCTGATCGTTTTAGCTACTGAGTAATAACACATGTCTAGTCGCGTGAAGGCCTGACCGAGTGTTATGACATTAAGACAATCTAGTTGTAGTTAAGAATCGTTCGATATTATTCTTCAAAGGCTATCAAAATGATCAGGAGGTCTTCTTATCTGATCGTTGGTCATGGGGGCAGATCCCTTAGTCAATCTGCTTGTTGGAAGCGATATCTGATCGCTTGAGTTGTCTGCTCGCTCAAGGTGCTCGTTAAATCTGACCAGTTAACCTTCTAGAAGGCCGAATCAATTCAATTCTGGAAAGAAGTCAACTTACCTATTTTCATACAAATCGAATCACGACATTCTTGGCAATTGTTATAGATACGACGGAGATAATCTTGGGAGATATTATCTCAATTAATGTATATTATTTTTTGCATTATCTGTAATATTCTTAAACCTAGTCAAATTGTAATATCTCCTCTATAAATAGGGGATGAAATTTATTGTAAAGAATAGGATAAGAAATATATACTGTTACTCTGAGAGAATAAGGGTGACAGTCGTGGACGTAGGCCATTATTTTGCCGAACCACATAAAAATCATGATGTCTTACTTGTTTTGATTCTAGTCATTACTACTCTGTTTGCTAGTTACTGTTTCGTAGGTATTAGGCTTTAAGAACCGAGTTGACCAAAATTAAGTGTCAATATCTTTTTCTTTTGGTGTTAGAGGAAGGGCTCAGACTGTGATTCTATAATCTTTTCAATACTTCTCTTTTGTTTTAGTTGTGATTGGCTAATATGGCCAGGATCGAAACAACCAGGATTGTTGCATCAGAAGCTGACCAATCAGAAGGTCACCAGGGCCAAGGTCACGTTGCAGGAACTTCCAGTGTGGCTTTGCCTCCAGTTCCTCCGCACCAGGCTACCACTAGCGGAGAGGCTATACCAATTTAGCAGCAGTGCGAGGAAGCATTGGAGAACACAGTGGCACAATTGACGAAGGCCATCAGGGCTCTAACACAAGCCAAGGCTCAGGCGGTCCCTAAGAATGTAGACCCCCAATGCCAGTCAATGAATGTCACACCTGCCAGAAGAGAAGAGGTTATTGGAGTAAAGGTACAACCGGCAGGTTCCGTCCATTCTTTAAATTTAAGCTCAAGAGAAGGTGGACGTCAAGCTCATGAAGATGAAGTAGCGCGTCGCCCACGCAGTCTGAGGATAAGGGTAAGGCAGGACGGGAACCGCCACATGGAGGCTAATCGTGGGAATGAGCAAGCTCGTGGATGCAATGAGCGACGTGTGCATCAAAGGGAGTCGCACCGTGCAGAGAGCTCTCATAGAAGAAACAGGTCGTATGAAAGAATGCCTGTTGATCGAGAGATGTCACAAAATCAGTTTTCTGGAGATAGGGAGAGCAGGAGGAATCGACGATCCCCTATAAGAAGAGCTGAACGGCAGGACCCAATGGTAGAAGAACTAATGCAAAGGGTCCAGCAATTGAAGGTAAAACCTGGGCTTTACGGTCAAGCAGAGGTATGAGAATATAGAACCCTTTTTTCAAGGAAAGTCGAGATAGAGCCATTACCACCAAGATTCAAGTTTCCAAGTGTCCCACTCTACAATGAGGATAGTGATCCATATGACCATCTAGATGCTTTTAATGTCCAGATGGACCTGCAGACATCCAACCCTCTGGTCAACTGCCGAGTGTTCCCAGTCATATTGGGGAACGTGTCGAAGGCATGGCTGAGGAGTCTTCTAGCTCGCAGTATCAATAGATGGGATGAATGCTAGAGGAAGTTCACCGATCAGTACATGGCATTGAGAAAATAACTCGCACCAACTTGCCATCTAGCGATGGTCTTTCAAAAGTGGGATGAGACATTGAAGGACTATATCGCTAGGTTCAGAAATGAGGTGAATAATGTGGGAAACCCCTCAAATGAAAGTATTCTGACTGTAATTTTAGCAGGACCTAGGAAAGATGAGAAGCTCTACGAGAGTATTTATAGGTCTCTTGTAAAAAATCTTGACGAGTTTTATGATTGAGCAGCAAAAGAGATTCGCTGGGAAGACACTTTTAGGCAAAAAAGATCCAACGATCAGAAAAATAGAGCCAGTAGTTCTCACCAAGGAAAGAAGAGGAGTCAAGGTGGGAACGAAGATAGTAGTAACAGAAATCGCTCCAGCCATCAGGTAGCAAAGCGGGTGAGGAAGGAGTCGAGAAGAGAGGCACCTCCAGATCGCTACCAAAACTACAACGTCCTAAAAGAAAGGCAGGACAAAATATTTGAAGTAAACAAAAGGCGGGAGAATTTTGGGAAGCCTAGTCCCATAAACATCCTGAGAAGGTTTCAAGATTCAAGGATGTATTGTCCTTATCATAGGGAAAATGGGCATTATATTTCCAAGTGCAAAGAGCTCAGAGATGCGATAAAGGAACTGATTAGAAGAGGTCGCTTAAGGGAGTATATGGTATGACTAGAGAATCTGCATCCCCAGCAAAGATATCTATCAGCGTAGAAACGTCTTGATCTAGCTCAACAACCTGCTCAGTAACAGCCATAGCAGATAGCCGATCAGGACCACATGCCCACAGTAAAAACCATTTTTACTATTCACGATGGGCCGCACATAGCAGGGACATCAAACATATCACAAGAATGCTACGTGCGAGAAGCCAGTCATATCCTACCGATAAGGCATAGTGAGGCGGATGGGCCAGCTAAAAGAGCCAGCATGAGGAGGATTATGATGGATACAGGTGTACATTGGCCCCATAATGACGCGCTGATCATCAAGATAAGGTTGGAAATGTCGAAGTGAGGAGGATTATGATGGATACAGGTAGCTCAGTAAATGTGATATACAGAAATTGCTTTAAGCAGATAGGTTTGAGGCCTGATCAAACAACACCATCTCCTGAGCCTCTATTTAGATTTGCTGGAGATATAATTGTGTTGTTGGGACAAATCAGACTCTCTCTCGTTGTTGGAGATTCAGATCGGCAAGCTATGACGATGGTAGATTTTCTCATCATCGACTGCCCATCAGCATACAATGTTATCCTCGGAAGACCAACCATGAATGATCTAGACATGACAATATCGACCAAGACCTTCACAGTTAAGTTTTCCACACCAAATGGAGTAGGATGTGTGTGAGGAGAGCAGGAATTAGCGAGGAGATGTTACAAAAATGCAGTAAATGCGAGGGTTAAAGGGAAGAAGGTCAACATGGTGGCCGAGGAAAAATCGCGACCGATTAGTACAATAAGGGTGAGCCAAGACTTGGATCCGAGGGAAATAGATATAGATAGAGCAACAGGTCTTATAGAGGAGCTCGAAGATGTGCAAGTCAGTGAGCAGGATGCTGAGCGGTGCTTAAAGGTGGGGAAGGATTTACCTCCGGATGTTAAGGCATAGCTCACTGATTTTCTGAAAAGGAACCTAGACATCTTCGCTTGGAATCACGAAGACATGGTAGGGATCAGCCCGGACGTGATGTCACATAAATTAAACATCAATCCTCTCCATCGGCTAGTTTGTCAGAAGAAGAGACCAATGACGAAGGAGCGTTATGAACCGCTCAGGGAAGAAGTAGAAAGACTCCTGGCGAACAAATTTATAAGGGAAGTTCATTACCTGATCTGGGTAGCAAACCCCGTTTTAGTAAAGAAAAAGAATGGAAAATGAAGGACTTATATTGACTTCATCGATCTGAATAAGGCATGTTCGAAGGACAATTTTTCTCTGCCAAGGATTGATCAGCTCGTTGATGGTACTGCTGGTCATTAACTCCTCAGTTTCATGGATGCTTACTCAGGATATAACCAAATCCCAATGAACCCTGATGATGAGGAGCATACTTCATTCGTTACTGACGGGAGACTTTATTGCTATAAAGTGATGTCGTTCGGGTTGAAGAATGTTGGAGCAACCTACCAACGGCTAGTAAACATGATGTTTGAAGGTCTTATTGGCAGAACAATGGAGGTTTGTGTAGATGATATGTTAGTGAAGTCCAAGCAAGCATGTGAGCACATACGCGATCTGGGAGAGATATTTGAGATCTTGAGGAAATTCCAAATGAAGTTGAATCCTTTGAAATGTGCATTTGGAGTGGCTTCGGGCAAGTTCCTAGGTTTCATAGTCAACAATAGGGGAATTGAAGCAAACCCTGAGAAGATTAAAGCCCTGATCGACATGAAAATGCCCACCAAGATCAAAGAAGTACAGAGCTTGAATGGCTAAGTTGCTGCTCTCAGCAGGTTTATATCCAGATCGACAAACAGATACATCCCCTTCTTTGATATATTAAAGAAAGCAAGGAATTTTCAATGGACTGAAGAATGTGAAGCGACTTTTCAACAACTGAAAGAATACATAGGTCGAGCATCATTGCTTTCTAAGCCAGTAGAAGGGAGAAACTGATCATTTATCTAGGGGTTACTCAGCATGTCTTTAGCACAGCTTTAGTCCATGAGGAGAACATGACGCAACTTCTTGTATACTATATTAGCAAAAGGTTGCTCGATGTAGAGACAAGATACACTCTAATGGAAAAACTTACATACTGTCTGGCGGTAGCATCAAGAAAGCTTCACCCTTACTTCCAAGCTCATACCATTGACGTCCCGATTAGGTACCTATTGAAGCAGGTCCTTCAAAAGCCTGACACATCTGGTCGCTTACTCAAATGGGCGATCGAGCTCGCCCAGTTTGAAATAGAATTCAAGCCCCGAACAGCGATCAAGGGGCAGGTGCTAGCAGATTTTGTGGCTGAATTTATGGAGCCAGGGAATGAGGAGGCTGAATCCTCTAAAGGCCCGTTTTGGGAGTTAAACGTGGATGGATCCTTAAGCGAGCAAAAGGTTGGGGCATCAGTGATGCTGATAAGCCCGGAGGGTTATAGAATTTTATGCGCATTGAGGTTCGAATTTAAGGCCACTAATAATGAAGTCGAGTACGAAGCACTACTAGTAGGGCTGAGGTTGGCTAAGGAAGTACGAGTAGAACGAATAAGGATACACAGTGACTCCCAGCTCTTCGTGTGCTAAGTACGAGAAGAGTATTAGGCTAAGGGATACAAGATAGCTATTTATCTACGAAAGGTCTTGGAGCTCTTGGCAGTATTTGAGAGATATAAGGTACACCATGTTCCGCAGTCACAAAATTCTCATACGGATGCATTAGCTCGCTTGACCACAGCAAAAGATGCAGATTTCATGGGAGATGTACCAGTGGAGGTTCTGTCAGTCCTGAGCACAGAACCACGAGATGAGATGATGGCAATAGTGGTGGCATAAGATTCCTGAATGAATTCTCTTGTGGAATATTTATAGAATGGAAAATTGTCTGAGGACAAGTTAGAGTCTCGTCGTCTTTGAGCATGAGTAGCCCGATATTGTATTTACAATGACAAACTCTATAAAAGAGGATTCTCGGCTCCACTGCTCAAGTGCATTGATGGCTGGGACTGTCAAATTGTTCTGGACGACATACATGTGGGACATTGTGGCAATCATGTTGGGGGGCTATCGTTGGCTTAGAAGGCTCTTCGATAGGGGTTTTATTGGCCAACAATGAAGCACGATGCAATTGAGATGGTCAAGAAGTGTGATAAGTGCCAGAGGTTCGTCAAGGTACCGCAAGCTCCACCAGCTTTCTCGCGACAGATGGTCAGTCCATGGCCTTTTGCTATTTGGGGCATGGATCTGATCGGACCACTCTCGATAGCTCGAGGAAGATGCAAGCATGCCATTGTGGCGGTGGATTACTTTACAAAGTGGGTAGAAGCTAAAGAGCTTGTCGAAATATCTACTACCAAAGTCGAGAAGTTTGTCTGGAAAAATATTATTTGTAGGTTTAGAGTTCCTCAACAAATCATGATGGATAATAAGACCCAGTTCAATAGCGAGCAGTTCCAGAAGTTTTGTGAAAACCTTGGGATCAAGAAGAGCTTTTCAGCTGTGGACCACCCCGAAGCGAATGGGCAGGTGGAAGCGGTCAACAAATTTATCAAGAAAAACTTGAAAACCAAGCTAGAAACAAGGAAAGGAGCTTGGGTGGATGAGCTGCAGAAGGTGTTATGGGCTTACAGAACAATTGCTCGCAACACTATAGGAGAAACTCATTTCTCGTTGGTGTATGGATTAGAAGCAATAATTCCAGTAGAGTATGAGGTCGCCAGTCAGCGCAAAGCAACGTTCGGACAGAAGGATAATGACCATCTACTCGCGACCAATTTGGATCTGCTCGAGGAAGCAAGAGATGAAGCTCAAATGAAAGTTGCTATTTACCAATAGAGGGTCACCAGATTTTATAACAGGAAAGTCCGAGTTCGGAGCTTCAAGCCTGGTGATTTGGTCTTGTGTCTCATTCTACCAGTTGCTCGAAAATCTAGTGATGGAACTTTTGGCCCAAACTGGGAAGGCTCTTATGTTGTCAATGGTAGTCTGAAAAACGGAGCTTATCACCTGGCTAACTTAAATGAGGTAGAAGTCCCCCGAGCATGGAATGCCGAGAATCTTCGGCTATATTATGGTTGAATTATTTAGCTCATATTTTGTTTGATTTATTTATTTAATCTGACTCGTATGAATGCAGCTATTCTATCAATAAAGTCTCTTCTGCCACAACAATTCTGATTGCTTACATCATTGATCAACATCTGAATATTTTTATGAAGGTTCAATTGCTACTTGTGAGAAAGTAGACTCTGGAAGGTGCAATTGATCCTCGTAAGCAAATGCTCTGGAAGATATGATTACTACCTATGAGTAGCCGGGGTCTGGAAGGTGTAATCATTATCTGTGAGCTAAGAAATGTCCTGGAAGGTCCAAGCTTAACCTGTGAGCGAGCAAGCTCTGAAAGATATGTTTATGGCCTGTGGACTTATAAAATAATCCTGAAAAATCTATGTAGCCTGTAAGTGAGTAACCTCTGAAAGGAACATTTGATCTAGATTTATATGCTGGGAGGAATTAGCACTACCTGTGAGCAAGCAAGCTCTGGAAGGTGTGCCTATCACTTATGAATTCTTATAAGTCTTGGAAGGTTCAAATTATTATCATGCGACCTGTGGGCATCAATATTACAACTTAATCAATATTTTTTTTATACAAGCGATCTGTCCAGATATTTTATAGTAACCGAGCAGAGGTAAGGGGCCCTATAAAGGGTAATTTCAACACGTTAGCTGTCCCTACACCTACTCTGCTCGGCCAAAAGGATAGAACAGGCTATCAGTTCGGCCTATGTGATTTGATAAACGACCAGAAAAAGATCATTAACGGCAGAAAGAGAATGAAGATAAGTAAAGTAATGATGTTGTACTAAAAGCTCACAAACTGAGTAACATTGTTTGCAAAATGAATTTATATTTACTATAATCAAATAAAAAACAAACTTCCTAAGTAGCACTAGGGGGAATATCCTGCTCGTCTGTGGCTTCTGTTAGGGTTTTGCCTTCATCTTCAATAACAATTGGTTGAGAAGAGCTCGAGGAAGGTCTTGTAGGAGCTAGATAAGCACTTTCAGAAAAAGGAACTGGATGTTGAGTAGGGCTCTCGGGCTGAATTGGGAGCAGCTCTGAAGCAGAAGGGTCTGAACTTGATTGGGAAGTTGGAAGATTGGCTTTTAACTGAGCCTCTTGCGCAGCCCTCGTTGCGTACATTTTCACTTCTTCCATGGCTTCCGGGCCAAAGAATGAGATATCCACATCTGACCGTTTAAGCCATAAGTTGTATAAAAACAGACTTCCCGTTCTTTTTTCTGCTTCTCTAATTAAAGCTTCAGTATGGCTCTGTTCCTAGGCTAGTTCCTCTTTGGTTGATATTACCTTCTACTGCATCAGTTCAATAGTCCTTCTAGCCTCGTCAGCTCCATGCTTGCGCAAGGCTAGCTCCTCTTTCAGTCTTTTAATCTCTTCTTTTTATTTTTTATCCAAGTCTTCAGCCATATGGAGTTTCTTCTTCGGATCTTCACTTTCTTCTTTCAGCGAATTGAGAAGCATCTCGATATTTCACGGCCTCCCTCAGACCTTCCCTTAGATTGTTGGACTTTTTAAGTTTCTCCTCCAGGGCATGAGCAGTGGTTTGAGATTCTTCAGCCTCTTATTTGAAGAAGTCCGCTTCACCTTGGATCCTGTTTTTCTCGTCCTACAGGGAGTTTATGGTCACCTCCATGGTAGCTTTCTCCTTAGGCCAATCAAAAATTTCTCTGAGAAGCTTCATGTAGGCCATGGATGCTTGAAACGAGGTGTTAGTGAGACAATGAAGGACGAAAAAGCAAATAAAAGCGACAGTAATAAGTGCAGAGACATACGAGTAGATTGTGGAAACCCAGATAGTTGATCAACCTCTCGCCCTTCATTTCTTCATTGTAAAGGGCAGGTTTCTTCATACCAAGAAATTATGGCGTGCGATCTAGGAGATCGTTGTGGTATATTCCCGCGTTGAAGTCCTAGGTCTGCTATTCGACAACAGGCTCTTTCCCTAGTGTTTTTTTGACGCTTTGAGAGGGGTTCTACAACCCCCTTGCTTTTATCAATGGTCTGGGGGAGCGGAGTAGGCGAGCTGCTAGTAGCAGGAGTTGATTGTGAAGCTGGCTCCTTATGAGCATCTTTGTTCGAAGGCTTTCTCCCTATTGATTTATGTCTCATACCGTGAGCAGAGGGTATGGTAGAGTCCTTTTTAATAGCTGACCCTGTGGGGGCTTTTGTGGTCGTTTGGGAATCAGAACCTCCAGCAGTTAGGTCAGTTTTCTTTGAAGGAGGAGCCTTGCTAGGAAGGGATTGCTCGAAGTGAAGCCGTACCATTGTTGAAGGTTGGCTTTCTTGTAGGCTCGGTATTTCCTTCTCGAAGGCCTCAAAGGCGAAGGAAATCTCTTTGTCTTTGCGAGCCCTCAGGTCAAAACGCTTGTCGAGCAGTTTTTGGCCAGTCGGAGGAGCAAGGCTATATATTTGAAGGAGGTGATCGGATGGCGGTTGGTCGTCCAAAAGAGTTTTCACCTCTGAAAATTTTTGTAGTAAGGTTAACTCATTGCTTGTCAGCTCGATCTCACTCTTGGTAATGTCTGCACGAAAGTAAATATTAATAACAAGCAGTATGTGTGTAAAGCGGTAACATAAAGACATAATTACTGGGAGAAGAAAAAAAGGAAAAGTTTTTGAGGTTGGACAAAGATAGACAAGACGTATAAAACCAGCACGTCTTGTTGTCGCCTACGTTACTTTTACCAACCCTCTTTGGAAGGTTTATTTCGTAGGGAGAATTTCGGGCTGATGTATAGTAAAAACCATCTTTTTTCTCTGATTTGGGGCCCGTGGTGTTTTTAAAAAGAAAGAGATGTTGAATCATTATGGGAGTGGGTGGAGGAAGACCGTTTTTAAGAAAAATTAAAGCAAAGGCAGTAAGGTGAGCATAGGAATTAGGAGTAAGCTGAAATTGAGCAAGGTTAAGGTCATTTAAAAGGTCGACCAAGTAATGTGAACTAGAAACCTAAAGCCAGCTTCTATGTGCTGGCAGCTTATAGAAAAGAATCTTCTATGAGGGTAGGCTGTATGGTCTTTCAACACCATTGCCCAACACCCAAAAGGCAAGGAGAAATCCTTAGCGATGGATTCGAGCTCATTGGGACTGACAGAAGAGTCATGTTTAAAAAAGGGAGTGCGAGCAGGGGGATTATGGTGTCCTGAAGGATTAGATGCGATTTCACCGCTCTAAGAGGTCGTGTTATCAATATTTCTGACTTGGTCAAGCTCCTATTCAGAATCCACATCAGCAGCCCCCACTTTATGACCGCAACGACTATGACCGGACATCTACAAAAGTAACAAAGGGGTCAGGTCGTGAATAGCAGACCAGAATTTAGTGTTTAAGGCTATTTCTACTATTCTAAAGATCAAGTCACGCGTGCAAAGGGCTACCGAGCGCAGGGGAGCCCTATTTACAAGCCTAATGGACTACAAAAATTATCAAACAATTAACAAACTCCCAACTCGATCAAAGTTGAGCTGTCAGGTGGCTACAAACAGGAAATAGCACGCATATATGTGACTTAAACAATCAAGCAAGTGTTTGTTCATGTTCTTCAGGTTTTATCATGCCGAGAATGTAAATGGAAATATTCATGTAAGAGAAATGACAGATTTATATACAAAACCCAACAATACAAGTAAAAATCATAACTGAAAACGTTAAGGAAAGTCATGAAAGTTTACCTTGACTATGGAGGATTTCGGCGACAAAGAAGAAACTGATGCAGACAAGCAATGGTGGACGAGAGAAAATTGAAGAGGCGTTTGTTCTTGAAAATGACTGGTAATGTAACGTTCCAAAATTTGGTAGGATTTTTTTTTTTTTAATATATATTGAATTTTATTTTCGAGTGGGATTAAAATAAAATTTAATGAGTGGTATAAAGGTAATAAAGTAGTTAGTCTTGGGGCTAAGATGGAATAAGAAATGAAAGAAAATATCAAGTTATGAATAATTATTGTCTGAAGGGTTTAAATGAGATTTTTAAAAAGTTTAGGGGTCGACTTAACATTTTAAATTTTTAAGGGACCAAATTGTAATTTGACATAATAAAAATATATAAAAAGAAGAGAATAGTGACCGCCACTATTCACTTTCTTCTTTCTTCGGCCGAACTGCCCCCTGGTAGCGATTTTTGTTATTTTATTTTATTTTTCTATTTTCTTTATTTCTTTTAGTTTAATCACTCTTTTTAACCTATTTTCTAGCCAAAACACCTAGATCTAACCTCATTCAAGCTATTGGGTGTTTAAATCTAGACTTGAAAAGTTGACAGTAAAGTGAAATTCGGGTAAGTTAAATTTTTTATCCATTTGAGAGCTCAAATTGTGTAAAAATTCATATAGAAGCATGTTAGAACATTTAGGAAACATTAATACCATCGTATGATAATTTAATCTCCTCTCAAACATGGTTTTCTTCAATTTTTCAAACCCCCAGGCAGCGAAGTACGTGATTCTGATCCCAGAAATTCCAATTAAAGATTTCAGGGATCATTTGGGAGCTGATAGAGGCTAGTGGAAAGCCCAAAGGTTGGTGTACTCGTATTTATGAAAATTAGGTTTATTAATTCCGAATTTTTAATATATATATTACTGTAATAGTTGATTATTTTGTTTGTTTGAGATATTAAATAGTTTTGGGTATTAATTATATATTATTTGATGAATTTATTTGAAGATAAATAGTTTCGAAACAATTTTCGAAATTAAAATCCCCTATAGTCGAATTTGATGTATAAAATATTATAGGGGTATTTCCGTCATTTCGCTTTCCTTGATGTGTTAATTATGAGATGTGTTGGTAGTATGTTTGATGAATTTAATATTTGGAATGAAAAATTTGAGAATATCCTATTTTGGGATCGTCCTAAAATACGAGAAAGGAGATAATAATTTTATTAAGAGGTGATAACGAGATTAAGGGCTAAATGGTCATTTGAAATAACCACGAGTGATACCTCGAAGAATCTAGAATAATAGACTTAAATATGAAATAAAAAGTTTATGCGATTAAAGTTGTGTTAAAAATTTAAATATTTTGTACTTTTGAAAACTTTAAAGGGCCCTAGTAAAACTAATCACCGGTAGGTGGGGATTGGTAGTTGGCTAGCCAATAGGGTAATTATTAGCAGTACTGCACCGTTACGATTGATCACAGACGTTGTATAATGGACCCTGAGAGGCACCGAGTGTCCGGTCCTGAAACGGAAACAGATTGTGATATGTGACCCGGTGGATAGTCACCGAGCGGCCGATGCCGGGGTCACAGTTTATTCTGGTGGGTAGCCACCGAGTGGTCGATGCCAGGAGACCCGTTGCCGATCCATGGTATCATGATAGACTTTACTAAGGGCTCTAATAAATTAAATAAAGAAAATCTTGTAAATTTATTTGATAATTGATTTCGTAAGAATTAGATTGTGATTGTGCTTGCAACAAAATGTATTGGAAAGTCATAGACTTATGATTTATTTTGTGAAGTTGTGTACTGTGTGTTTTATTGATAAATAAATTATGATTGTGCATATTGTTTTAATTTATGCTTGTATTTTGAAAATAAAAATGTTTTCAATATTATATGAGTACACCTACTAAGTCGAAAGACTTAGCGCGTTGGATTTACCGCGCGCAGGTAGTTGAGTAGGGCTTAAAGTAAAGACGAAGACAAAATAGCTGCAGCTTCCCTCAAGTCACATCCGCCCTCATCATTTTGGTAATCACTGTTTTTGTGTTACAGGAATATCATATTTTTGGCCACCATCATGTCGTGTGTATGTTGTTGGTGTTGTAAATATCGTAAACAAAATTTGTATTTAAAGTTTATCACTTGTAGTAAATTCTGTAAATTATCCACTGAAAAAGATTTTGTATGATATTATCTTTATAAAATATTTAAATGTTAAAGAAATAATTGTTATCAAATGTTTGTGTGCTGAAGTGGATTAGAAACGGACGAGAGGTCCGAATTGAAGTTGAGAAATGAATTGGCCTAGAAGTGTAATTTCTTACAGGTTTAAATTTTAGATTTTCAGAAAAACAGAGGAAACTCTGCCGAAATTTCATTAAAATACAATCAAAGTTTTTTTAAAACGAAATTGTTATAAAAGAAATTTTGAAATAAGCAAAAGAGTAACATTCTATGCCTCGATCCTCTTTCAGACGGGAACGTCGGGGTAAGGGTGTTACAGGTAAAGGCAGAAAATGAAGTCATTGAAGGTTTATATATAGTTGTCCTTTTGAAGCTCCAGTCATTAGATTAAGACAGCTGTGTAATCGTCATTAAACTAACGATGCAGCGCGAAACCCATGATTTTGTCATTATGCACAGCCAGTGAAGAGACGTGCATTAAATGCACATTAATAGCACATGACATGTGATGTGCAGTAAACTGACACTTAGGGAAGTGTCGCGTGTCACGGAGTAGGATAGTATTTAAAAACAACATAATGGATCCCGCCAAAATTACCTTGAGAATGAGCTTATTGCTTTCAGTGCAAGGAATGTACTGAAAGCAAGGGGCTAGTGTTGTAGGCATTTTTGTAATCATAAAAATGCACTGACAAAAGTCCAGGGATGGGCCCAGTATGACATTTTATGAGAAGAAGCCCAGAAAGCTGGTCAATTAGTCAAAAGTCAAAGAAGGGAATATATGGTTGACTCCTAGCCTTTGTACCTGAGCACATCTGATTGAACAGTTGATCGTTTTAGCTACTGAGTAATTAATTGAACACATGTATGTTCGCATGAAGGCCTGACCGAGTGTCATGACATTAAGACAATCTGGTCGTAGTTAAGAACCATTTGATATTATTCTTCAAAGGCTATCAGAACGATCAGGAGGTCTTCTTATCTGATCGTAGGTCATACGGTAGATCCCTTAATCAATCTGCTCGCTGGAAGCGATATCTGATCTCTTGAGTATTCTGCTCGCTTAAGGCACTCGTTGAATTTGACCAGTTGACCTTCTAAAAAGTCGAATCAATTCAATTCAAGAAATGAGTCAACTTACCTATTTTCATGCAGATCGAATCATGACATTCTTAGCAATTATTGCAGATACGGTGGAGATAATCTTGGGAGATATTATCTCAATTAATGTATATTATTTTTTGCTTTATCTGTAAGATTCTTAAACCTATTCAAATTATAATATTTCTTCTATAAATAGGGGATGAAATTCATTGTAAATGACAGAATAAGAAATATATACTGTTACTCTGAGAGAATAAGGGTGACAGTCGTGGACGTAGATCATTATTTTGCCGAACCACGTAAAAATCATGGTGTCTTGCTTGTTTTGATTCCAATCATTAGTGCTTTGTTTGCTAGTTACCGTTTCGCAGGTATTAGACTTTAAGAATCGAGTTGACCAAAATTAAGTGTCAACAATATCCAAATAATTTTCAACGTCCTTGCATCATTTGATTTCAAATGAGAAAGTTTATCTTTTGTTTGTACTTTGTATTAACTAAGTTATTTCTTTAAGCAATGTTATTATTGTTCTTCTAGCATAAAAAAAAGCCTAATTATGCTTGATTGTAACAAGGGGAGAATTATCTCCAACCTACTTGGAACTTTAATATTCACAGATGTATATAATGTTTTGGTTTATTTGCAGTGTTCTCCCCTGGACTAACGGTTGACTAACTTTGACCGTTAGTGGATATGTTTGACCGTGTGTAAAATATTGAAAGATAAAATTATCTTTGAATAAATTCACTTTTTATTATTTTTTTAAATAAATTTTAAAAACTTTAAATAAATTAAAGATAAATTTAATGATATCTCTACCAAATGGGTGGTAGAGATTAATTTGAGAAAAAAATTTAAATTTCAAACTAAAAAAAAATATAAAAAATCTAAAAATAATATATGAAGATTCATCTTCAAACAAAACAAAATTGAAAAGAAAAAAAAAATCTGGGTTGAACAAAATTAAAAAAAAATCAAAATTAAAAAAAAAAATTTAAAGTTGAATCAAAACAAAATATTTTTTTAAGAAAAACAATAAGAGATCTGGGTTGAATTAAAGCTTGAAGATCTGGGTTTAACCCAAATTTCTTTTTTTTTTTTTTAAAAAAAAAAAAATTGTTTTGTTTTGATTCAACTTTAATTCTTTCTTTAATTTTATTTTGTTCAACCCAGATTTTTTTTTTTTAGTTTTCTTTTTCAATTTTGTTTTGTTTGAAGATGAAGATGAAGATGAATCTTCATCTTTTATTTTTAGATTATTTTATTTTATTTTATTTTTTTTGGTTTTTAATTTTTTTCTCAAATTAATCTCTAGATGGACGATGAAGATTTCTTTAAATTTATTTTTAATTTATTTAAAATTTTTAAAATTTATTTTAAAAGAAAAATAAAAAGTGAATTTATTTAAGAGTAATTTCATTTTTCAATATTTTGTATACGTCAAACATATTTACTAACTGTCAAAGTTAATCAATCGTTAGTCCAGAGGAATAAGCAACAAATAAATCGAAAAGTTATGTACACCTATAAATATTAAAGTTTCAAGTAAGTTGGACGTAATTCTCCTTTGCAAAATGTAAGGTAGATGACAAAATTTATCTTCCTAATTGATTCAACAACAAATCGTTTCATATTGTTCATATAATAGCTATTCAATCAAAAATTCAAAATATGATTTATTTGATGTTTTTTTTTTTTAGTAATGTTACATTATCCAAAATTTTACTCTAAATTATTGTTCGAATAATGTAACAATTTTATTTGTAACTACCATATCATCAATACATCATCTTATAATGAATGGAATAACTACAAATCGTTAATTTTGTCATATCATTTAGATAAAATATTTGGATAAATTTTTAAAAAGTCTAGCATTTTTTTTTCTCTTTTTTTTTTTCCCCTCTTAAAAGCGACTTATATAATAATATATACAATTTTTAAACAAAGTAATTGGTGTAAATTACATGAAAGGACATAAAATCGATTACATGGTATATTAATTAGAAAGAGAGGAAGCATTTACATTCCAAACTCGACATTAAAATACGAAATTACGAATGGGAATACAAGCATCAAATGCAAAAACACAAACAAACAGTTGAGTACTAATGTAAAAAAATACACCTCTGCTTACACAATTATGGAGACTAGTCAGTATTTGGTGTATCCCTGCAGCACTTGGACAATAGAGCAAATGGTTTGCATTAGAGTGAGTATGAGGAGAAAAATTGCAGCAACAGTTGCAGTGCCTTTCCAAGGATTATTGAAATATACCCTTTTCAAGGTGGCTACTGCTTCATTAGTGAACATCTTGGCTTGGTTCCATGGATGCTTATAGTGGTCAATCATCTTCCGGGAAATTCCATAATAACAAGATGGACTTGATACAATACGATTGCAAAGTCTATTGAACATCTTCTCTATTGCTTTATTCTCCCCTAGTGAATTGACAATTATCTCTTTCTCTACAAGCAAATCCACATCCTCTTTGGTATTGATAAGTTGATCCATCAGAGCAGCATAATTGCATATATGTGTTTCTGCTGGATGGTGAAACATCTCCCAAGCCATCAAGTTTCGTAACAGAATTTCTGTATCGTCATCGATTTCAAGGGTTGGGATTTGTAATTCATTTGCTTCAAAACATTGCAACCATTTACCATATTTCTTTGGCTCTGCAAACTGTATGTCGAGCAAGCTTTTGTCTTTAGTGGCTTTAAACTTCAGCCCTGACTTTTGCAATTTTTCGCGCATGGTAAACTGACTATGTGATTATCACCTAACTCCAGTGCTGGTTTGGCTCTCATTACTAAGGCACATCTAAGAAAATCAATAAAATGTGTAAATTGTTTTGGAATTTCTGCAAGCGACACATACTTGAAAAACTGATATCCCTAAAAAAAATTGAGGAAAAGCTTCAAGAAGGAAGGATGGGAGCTGAGATGGTAGCTGATTTTCGAATATAAATAGTCAAGAACAAAGTATGGGAGCTGATTTTCAAGTAATAGTAAGTCTACTGTCATATTACACCCATAATTTATTCGCTTAAGTTGCCAATATTACACCCATAATTTATTGAAAATAGTGTCCAACTTATGCTCAAACAATGGATAAACTTATTGTTGTTAAATTATCAAATTTTACTCCTACACTTGCACTGTAATTGAAGTAGCTCCTTACACTCTTACAGTGTAATTGTGAGTCCAAGTAATCTTCCCTCCCCAGCATCTCAAATTTAATGTAATATTTAAAAAGAAAAAACCAGATGATTATTGTATAAAAAAATGCTCAAGGATTTTGATTATCAAAATGTATTTAATTAATCGAACTTTTTTTTTATTGGAATTTTTAAGAGAATTTCAAACCCATATTGTAAAATGTATTCCAAAATTTAAATAACTTTAAGCAGATTAAGGCTGTAATAATTTGGTTGCAAATGTCGTTATGTCTGCATTTACGTTATCGTCAACTTCATAATCATCAACATTAGACCTATCACCAAAACTATCAATCTAACAAAAGCTTTTTGACAACAAACTAACGTAAATCTAGTTTTCGAAGAAAAAAGTACCACCACAACTCAACGATCTATTATTGGGTCTGTTTCGCTCCAAATGAAGCATAAGAAATATTAAAACAAAAAAAATCTCATCTTCCCCATTAAAAAAACAATGATTTTAATAAAGAATAGTTGAATAAATAAAATTATCTTTAAATGTCACTTTTGGCATGTTATTGAGTGTACATAGTGACAGTGTAATTTTAAATTCCAATGATGGGTGTATTAAGCATTTGGGCGTGTCAAAAAAATTTATGGAATGCAATAGCCAGTAGATGTACTACCAATTGATCATTTTCATGGAAATCAATATTCCTATGATGTACAAATTTAATCTAGACTCTTTCATAATTAAATAATGTATCAAGCGTACATTTACTACCTTTAGCGGGCTAAATTTATAGTTATGAAAAGAAATAACTTAAATAGAATAAAATCAAATTTTATCAAATAATTGAATTAAACGCCCAGCAAACCTGAATATTCCGGCGGGATAGAAAGCCGTACCTTTGAAAGCACTTGTGTTCCTCCACCGATATCTCCCACTCTTCTACGTACTATGTATTTTTTGTTTTTTGTTTTTTTTTGACAGATTCTATGTGATGTGTTAATTTGAATCACTTATCACTATTTATATATGTAGGTCGTGCATGACAAATTTATACTCTGATGTCAAGGCTTATGTGTTCTGTTCACTTGATATTCTACATTAAAAAATCTCATTCTAAATTAATGCACATAGTAATTTTATTGAGAGGAAGAGAGAGACCATAATTAACATATATGTATTCTTATATCCATACATTGTCTAGCTCTAGCCAAAATATATTGGTTTTGTAACAAGTTTTTTCTTCAATGGCATAGTTTTTCCAACTAATTATAAGGATGTAAAACCTGAACTTTCGTTTTCTGAAAAATAGTATATTTTTTTTTTTCGAGTGAATAGTATTTTCAGACGAAAAGTATCTGTATGAATAGTAACTTTCGGAAAAGCAAACCTTGCAAATCAAAAGATTTTGAAATTAATATTAGAGACTAAAGAAACGGAAACGGATCAAAGATGAATTCATCCGAATAGAGTGTAAGTGATCCGAATCTTATCAGACGAAAATACCCTTAAGATTATTTAGAAATAATAAAATGATTTAAAGTGCCCAGGTGTAAAAATTGAATTTTCAAAAGGATCCCCGAGCAGTTCGAAAATAACTAATAAAATTCCTGAAAAGTATGGAAATGATAAATTGGGTTATAATATAACTCTTGAATAGTCCAGAGGTGAATAATAAAATTTTTGAATAGGCCGGAGATAGTTTCGAATGTAAAATTTAATTCTAGTGTAATTTCCGAGTGAAACGAAAAAGATTAATAGAATTTTCAGTTATGTAAATTGAATTTTAGTATAATTTCTAGATGGACCGGAAATGATTTTAAATGTGGAATTAGCAAATCGAAAAGCGTGAAACGAAAGCTTGAGAGATTTCATGAAGTGGGACACTTGGCATGTAAAGAAAGGAAGAGACAATGTATGTATTACAAGTGTCACGCATTGAAAGAAAAGTTAGGACAAATGGCACATTGCCATGCATGAGTGACAAGTGTGTGATATTGGAAAGTAAGAGAGAAGCAAAAGACATGCTCGGTCAAAAAGAAAGAATTGAAAAGCAATAGAGAGAAACAAAGACATGCTCGGTCAAAAAGAAAGAATTGAAAAGCAAGTGAGAAATAAAACACATTTCAGTCAACAAACACAATGAAAAAGCAAAAGTGCATTCTTGGTCATTAGCAAAGCAAAAAGCCAAGAGAGGAGAGATCAAGAGAGGCTATCCACTCTGTCATCAAACACAAGACCGAGAGAGAGAGTGACCGAGAGTAATGAAGAGAGAAACAAGAAGCAAAACAAGAGAGGCACTCATTAAGAATCAAAACCGAGAGAGAGCAACCATGAGAAACATTCTTTACTCGGTTAAAACAAGAGAATGAGAGAAAGAGTGTTTTAGTAGAGAAGAAGCATGAAGATAGCAGGTTTGCATGGTGGATTTGGAGGATATTTTGAGTGATTTACTATACATACAAAGAGGGGTATTCGGCAAGGAAGAAAGGGTCGTTCTACCATGAATAAACCAAGGGGACAGCAACTAGTTTTGTTGATTCGGAGACCATTTTGAGTGATTTTCATCACATGCAAAGGTGGTGCTCAAGCTATAAGAGAAATCTATCCATTTGAGGCTAGTTTGAAAGATAAAATTTGAGTTTTCCATGAACTAGTGTGTGAAGATATTTGGATTTATAATTTTTGATAGTTTAGTTGTAATTGTAAGTTTGAGTTCCCATGGTTTTCATTTTTGCTAGAAATATTTGGATTATGATATTAAAAGATTATTGTGATAAAATGTTTGTAATTTAGGATTGGAACCTCATTAGTGTGGAGGTTCATTTGTATGTGATTTTTGGTGTGAAAATGGATGAATATTGTAGCAAAATCTTGATGCGCAAGCTATCGTGGTTCATTCGTTAGTGTTAAAAGGCTGTCTTGATTATTTTGAATGATGTTTAAGTTGTCTTGACTGTTTTGAATGATGTTTAAGGTTGTCTTGACTATTTTGGATGATATAATGGGCTATTTTGATGTTTAACTTAGTAAGGAAATTGTTTTAGAAGTTTGTTTGACGTTAGGGGCTGTTTTGATGTTGAAAAGTGAAAGCAAAGGTTGAATAGCTGCCATGAACTGTTTTTGTGAACATTTAAGTGCTATGCAGTTAATTTTGAAGAGTATAAATGAGTTTATAAGATATTTAAATGATAGAAGTAACTTGAAATGGAAAGGAATTGCATTAGATGTCGAATGGTCGTTTTGCGATCAAATATATTTCACAATTGCACCAATGTGATGTTGATGGATTTAAATTGAATTTATAACATATCTCATGTGTTCAATTTGTTGTGATAATAAAAATTGAAGAGGATGAATGATGTAAAAATTTATGGACATTTGGCTATAATAGGCCAAGTTGATGCTAGAATGCGTTTAATGCGTTAAAATAAAATTTAGCTTTGAATTGACATTTCTTGTTCGTGTTTAGAGGTTGGGATTTTGAATGAAATTTTCATAGGTATGATTGAAGTCATTATGGCTTAGAAAAGGGTATTTCGATACCGTCGAATAATTAGAAGTTATTGTTGTCGCGTGTATTTGTGCTAAGCAAAATCGTGCTCGTTTTAAAGTATAGGTAAATCGTCGAATGAAAAGGAGGACGTGGAAGAGTGGATTACTTGGGAAGCAAGTTGTGAGTGTAGAATTTTACTAGTTTTAATGCATTCTGTCAACTGAATATTCATAATGCGATATTATGTTGTTTTTAAATTATCATGCTTATTATGCGAGCTTTTATCCTATTGTTATTATTTATAATGATGCATGTATATATATCTTATAAGTGTGATATAATTGTATTTATTTTAATGTAAAGTAGAAAGTTGATGAAAGACATGCATGGAAATACAAACTAGAATTGCTTTAAAAGATTTTAAGCTTTTGCCTTAGAAAAGAATTATTCGGTTTCGACTGCAAGTTAGAGACGAAACAGTTTTTTTAAAAAATATCAATATGCTTTCATGCAAATTAAAAAGTTTAAGCATAAAAAATAAGCATATTGAAAGGATTTTAGATGTCTTTGGTTTACCTTAATCCCTAGTATTACTCAGCTGAGATACCCTATACATGTATGACAAGAAACGGGAGGAATCGTAATCCTAAGTTCCTGTATAGCTTAACCTTCGAGGGCAATCGTAATCTTAAGTTCCCGTATGATTTAACATTCGGGGGGAATCGTAATCTCAAGTTCCCATAACGCCTAATATTCGGGGGGAATCGTAATCCTAAGTTCCCATATGGCTTAATATTCGGGGGGAATCGTAATGCTAAGTTCCCATATCATTTAATATTCAAGGGGAATCGTAATTCTAAGATCCTGTATGACATTTGAGGAAAAACAAAATCCTAAGTTCCCGCATTGCTTGATGTTGGGGGAAAACGTAATCCCAAGTTCCCGCATTACTTGATGTTAGGGGAAATCGTAATCCTAAATTCTCACATCTGAAACACGCAAATAGAAATTCTCTAGTATTAATATTGTGACCTGTAGACGTATAGTTACAAAGGATAAGTTTTCCCAAGTTATCTCATAAGGCAAGTTATAAGAAGAAAAGTACGTCATTAGATGTGAAAAATTAGGAAACGAGAAAGATTGACGATTTATGAAAGTGATATTAAGTTTCCAATAAAAATATTTATATATATATGCCAAGTATATCATATCGGTAGTTACTCACTCACTAAGTTATAAGACTTACCATTCTTTTCTTATTTTAATAAAAATCTTCCCCATGTACAGATACGAGCAACCTAGTGAAAGCATCTCCGTCGGACATGTCGATGAGTTAGAGACGTGATATAATTGCACTAGTTTGTTTTTGGAATTGTCATGTACATCCATAGATTTTAAATTTGTTATATGGTTTTTAAATTTGATAATAGCCATAAATAATTATTTCGAACATTGCATACAATTATGTTATTAAAATTATATATGTGCATGATATTTTAGTTTAATCGATATATTTCTTAATTATCTTTCAATTTGAAATGAACTTTTGTTTAGGATTGTTAAAAGATGAAAGAGGATGAAGGCCTGGCAGTTGAGACCTGAATGATTTTTGAAGTGTACAAAATTTTATGAGATTTTGTAGGGTGGAAATATTTGAAAAATAGTCATTGTACTGCCGGATTTTTGAAAAATCTATTTTGCAAAAGTTAATTTAAAAAGAAAAATTTCCATCCATTTTCATAATTGAAAGAGTTTCTAATAAGTTTTAAAAAGCATTTATCAAGAAAAAGGTTTAACTTCACGAAAACTTCTCAGTCGGAGCAAATCCTGAGTGAAAGGCCATCGCAGGGTTACTGGGCAGGCTACCTAGTTAGTTAAGATAAAGGGACTCGTCAAGGGATGTTTCTATCTTTCATGATATTAGTTTGGTGATCTGAGTTTTTATTTTTTTTACTAAAAAAAAAGTGACCTAATTTTACAAAAAAATCTGTGGTGGGATCAGAATTTTGGCTTTGTTCCATCAGTGATGTGAGAAAATATTCCATATATAGTGAAGAAACTATATATAATATGACACATTAATTATTATAATCATTGAATTTTTATTATTAATTTAACTAGTCTCAATAGCTTAAAAATTTTTATTTAATATAAATAATTTTCCAATCTTTTTATTATATAAGTACTAGAAAATTAAGATAATCTACTCATTTTTAATGTAAATTTTATAGCCTCAAGATAAATTAAAATATCTATAGCACTACGCAACGTATGAACTACTTAATGTATCTTCCTTGGTTAGGTGAGGTTTGTTGGTTGTTTCATTTATGGTTCATACAAATGTATTGAATCAATAACTTCTGATGGACTGATGTAGGATAGTTTTCAGGTAAGACAAACTCATTTTGAAAATTACTTGGTTGGGTTAGATATGGTTCTAGGGGCCTTTAAGGAGATAAACATACAAGTTTTAAAACACTGAAAGTTTTGTTTTATAACTGGATTCCCTTCTATTATGAATTACAAGCCTATTTATAGAGTTACAAAAATATGAAAAAAACAAAAAATGTAAGAAATCATTATAGTTGATAATTTCTTCTGAAATTAGGTTTAAAATTGATGATGGGGAGCGACAGGTTGTTTCTGGACTTGAGATCGTAGAGTAGGGTATGGCTTCTGTAGTTTGAAGTCTACAGAGTAGAGGTACGGTAGACTGCTCTTAGTTGCTTCTTAAATTGCGTTTAGGGGTATAGGCATACTGCTTCTGCATCATGAACCTATCTGCTAAGGAAAATGCCTTTCTACTACACCACTAGACCTTTCGGACTATCTCGTTTCTTGTTTTTATGGTTTTTTTTTTTTTTTTTTTTTTTGACCAAGGGTAATTTTTTATTAACTTTAGCTACTTTTATATTCCTTTTCATTTATTGAAAACTCAGTAGAAAATGATGAGATCAAGCATGAAATCTTGAATAAGAAGACAGAATTCAAGCTCTGCTTTAATGGTGGACAAATGTTGAGAGAAAAACTAATTTGCTAATTTTGATTATCATTTCTTAATGATCTCAATACAGAAGGTTAAGCTTATATACAAACTCAGGAATTAATCCCGACAATCGAACTCTAACTGATTAATAATTGAATTGATAGCTTGATTAATCAGCTCAGTGGGCCAACTTTTGTTAGCCAGGACTTTTGCTACTTCATTCCCCTGATCCTGACAGATTGAAGGTACTGAAGTTGAGCACTACTAGAAACATGAAGCTACTGAAACTGACTGTGCTGGAGCTGAAGACTTTTGTTGCTTCGGCTGCCAAATATTGTTGTTTGTCCTTACATTTATATTACAAACTTGTTATTTCTTTTAAATAAAATGACTTTTCACTTGCTACAAAATCTTAAAATTTATCAAAAATAAATAAACCATTAAAATTTTATAAATAACTTTTTGAAATCCTAATATAAACTGGACCATATCGGGATGTTTGCAAAACTAAAGAGACATTATCAATCTATAAATCAAATCAAACATTGTCAAAACTAAGTTGTATGTGCCTGTTTGTCTTCAATGTGGTTGCGGCCCTCTTGTTCGGAAGGATCAGAAGAGATTAATAGTTACTGGGTTATTATTTGAAAATATTTATGTACATATATATATATATATATATTTAATATGTCTAGTTATTAGAGAGAAACAGAGCGATATTTATCCATTTAGCATTCGAGAAGAGGAATTGATCTGGTCCATATATACTCCATACTGTTACTTCTCTCCAGCCAAGATACATATTCAGATTTAATTTCCAGCCGCTATTTTTTTTCTTTTTCTTTTTCATTTTTCTATATGCTTATCTACTAGCTAGCTAGTTTCAATTGGCAGCAACAAAATAGAATAAAAGTTCGATCAATCTGGTTTCTTTTCTACTCTTAAATTTTACATGTACAGGTCTTCATAATCATGCTTTCATGCATATAGTTTAAGATGGAACTTTTCGTTTTAGTTTTCAGCAGTGTGAAAAAACAAAATTCAAACAAGAAAATAGAAGTATTTGGTTGAAAAATTCAAGTGTTTGATTAGAGCTTGATTGCTACCATGAACAGATAAAAATGGAAGATTAGTAATATATAGCCTCCATCAATGAAGAGTCTATTCTATCATTAATTTTGTAAATTGACTATTTACATGAAGAACACACTTCATATATTTGGATTCGTGAACCTTGATAACACCTTTCACGCATCCAGGAATCTTGACTTTTCCAACTAGTTGCCACGTCACTATTTTGCTTAACGGCTCTAACCGGTTTTGAATGAAACTTTTCAGTATCAAGCTGATGATTACTAGAAGACTGATGATCAACTTTCTTCTAAGCTGCAGCATACAGCGTCATACAACTCCCTCCTGATCCATTTGAATCAGGCCTTGAGCTCAATGTTTTACTTGAGCTCAAGGTTGCCTTAATATTACCGGTCACAAGGAGAAATCAGAAGTTTATAATAATATTTTAATATTTGACCTCTAAAGTTCATAGATGTTGTAATTAATAGCTTATTTATTTCGTATGTGTATAATAAGTATATATAAGCACAAATTACTATCAACTGAGAGTAAAAGATTATGTATAATTTTCATGTTATTTTTTTATGAAAATGTGCTTAATTACTCTGTGTTTTTGTTTTTTTCCTTTTTTGTTTAAGACAAACGACTTTCATGTGGTTTCTATAAAAATGAAAGAGAGAGAGAGTATAATGATTTAGAGGTGGACAAAAGCCTAATAATGCTGTGCAATAATGTTGAAAAGATTTGAATGGTTTCACATTAGATAACCCTTTAAATTTCAAATGCCCGAAACTGCAAAGTATGGAGTTGTGACTAGTGTTAATTAAACAGCATGCTGAAATTTGAATTTTAGATGACAAAAAATTACAAAAATATAACAATGTCTGTATCAAAGATGAACTTTACGCATGCAAATATGTAAGTATATATCTACAAGTCCAGACTGTAGCAATAAAAATTTGATTAGTGTCACTTGCTTTAGCTAATGATCAATTATGTTGGTGTTAAAAATTTGTTTCATTTAACTTCGTATGTGTGATTTAGGAAGTTGCATATAATTTAATTTTCTAGGTTGCATTTGTGCCCTAATAAATAAAATAAAAAATATACGAAAGAAAACTCGTGTAAAAAATTTGTTGTGTCCTTTATTTTTAAGGACACGTACAAATGTTGTCTATAGGTTTTGACTACTAGCACATGGAAAACGAGAGGAAAGTCAAGCGTTGGACAGATGAAGACTTTTTTACTTTTAAATGTTCGAGGAACAGATGAAGACTTTGATCCAGAAGAACTCGAAGAGATTTATATTGAGAATAACATTATAGGCGGGTCTTATTGTCCCCTCCATCCAAATAAAACAGTCATAATAAATATATATATATATGTATTGTATTGTTGTATAATTGAGACACAAATAATAAAATATGAAGAAAAAATGGTAAATAATTCTGTCATTTAATTTTCTAGATTGCATTTGTGTACTGCTAAGTAAAATAAAAAATTATATGAAAGAAAACTTGTGTAAAAGATTTGTTGTGTTGTTTATTTTTAAGGATACAGTTGTTGACTGCAGGTTTCGACTATGATGGAAGTCGTGTTCAAATCAAGATCTTGATGTAGAAGAACTCGAAGAGCCCGTAATGCAAGTCAAAACCCTAATTCCGATAGTACATTTACAAATTAGATACCATACCATAGGCCCACTCTAACATTCTGCATCAATTAGTCTCACATATTATATATATAAATATCAATCATATAATTAACATATATATATATATGTATATATTTTATTATAAATTTTTAAATTTTTGAGAATATATATATATTTTTCATCGGTTTACTACTCTTCAATTTAATACTATTTATTTAGCTTTTTTATTGCATAAAAAGTCTTGATTGGATGGATATATAAGTAATGTATTGAGATTACCCCATTTAAATTTTCCTTATTTCTGTCAATCCTTAAATTTCATCATGCCAATTAAGAGGACTTACAAATATTTTCTTGAATGTTATGACTGCCATTAGCTACTAATTATTTTCAATTTGTTTGAAATTAAGGCTCGTAACTTGGAATTGGAGATGAGAAAAGATATGACAGCAAGTTCTCTTAGTGAATCCGAAGAGTTCTTAATTGACATTGAAAATGTGGAAGAAATCTTTGAACCTACACTCAAGTATTGTATTTATAAAGTTGCAAGAGATCTTTGTAAAATAAATGAAGAGGCTTACACTCCTCAAGTGGTTTCAATAGACCCTCTTCATCACCGTAAAGAAGAATATTTAATTGAGATGGAAAACGAAAATTGAGACATGTACAAAAGTTCATTGGAAAAATAGGTATGGATAGGTTGGAGGACTTTAAAAGCTATATTAAAGACCATGAATGACAAATTCATGCTTGTTATGCAGAGAATCTTAATTTCTAAAGTGATAAATTCGTAGGAATGATTCTGTGTGATGTTATCTTTATGTTTGAGCTCTTATTGAGGAATGACCAAGCAAAGCTGAGATCGGAATTTGATATTTTGCTAGATTCACCCATTCGAAAAGCTGCTATAAAATGAGAATTACAATTACTTGAAAATCAGCTTCCATACTTTATTCTCAAGGAGTAATTTTCGACGTTAGGGGACTTGGCCAAGGCTAGCGGAGGAGAGCAGTTTTCCTATCCATTCTTGATTCTAGCTTTGTGATTTTTCTTTGATAGCAATCATGAACCCCATAGATGTCAGGCGATAAACCTAGAAAGAAAGAGGAAGAAAAAATCATAAAACACAATCAAACGCACACCACAAAAATAGAAAATAAAAGAGACACAAAAGTTTTACATGGTTTAGGAAATCTCCTACGGCCATGGTGTGTACCAGTACTTCTTCCACGATCACATTGATGATTATAAACTCAAGCTTCTGTCTCCCTCACTCTTAATCACGAATCTCTCTCCCTCACAAATCTCTCTCATTTTTCTAAACTTGTCAATCTAAGTCTAAAACCCCTAGAGACCCCTTAATACATCATACATCTTTATTATGAGACTTTTTATATGTGTATTTATAGTATAGGAATAATCCATAATTAGTTCGAACTCGAAAAATTAAAAAGAAAATGGATTCAGAATATAATGCCCCAAAATTTACTCTATATTTGAATAAATAATATTTTAGGATAAATAGTAATTTTGGATTGAATAGTGATGAGTGAATAATAATTTTTGATAATTAGATCCCGAAATTAGTGAAAGTGAAATTTTTGATGAATAGTATTTTCGGATAAATAGTATTTTTAAGACGAAAAGTATCCATATGAATAGTAATTTTTGAAAAATGGATCGTGAATATTAAAAGTTCTGAAAATTATATTGGAATTAACGAAAACTGAATCGGATAAAAAACGAGCTAGTTTGAGGTAAAACAGAGTTGTTTTCGAATTTGACTGGAAATTTGAACAGATTTTCAAAAAATTCAAAAATTTAGAAAAGTATCAAAATGAGCATGAGAGTGCTCAAGAAATATTTTAGAGATTCAAATAGTACTTCCGAAGGAGATTTAGGTTGAAATGGAACCAATCTGAAAATTATCGAAGGCGATTTAGTGAAAAGCGGAGAGTCGAAAAGGAGTATGGAATAAATTTTAAGGGTTATGAAGGTTACAAGAAGTATGTAGAAAGTTCGAATATATGCCTCGGTAAATTTTGAAAGGATTTTGAAAAAATCTCGAAAAACCTGAAATCGGACGTTCCGAAAAAATTAAAATAAAAAAAGAAAAAGGAAGAGATAAGTATATACAAAGCAACCGATGGATGGGTGACACGTGGCGAAGTGTAAAAGCATGAGGACACTTGGTATGAATCTAATGGATGACATTTTTATGATTTTGAAAAGTTTTAAGGGCAAAATGGTCAATTGATGATTAGTATATAAAGGAGAAACATGAGATGAAATTAAAGAAGGGAGGAGAGTCAGTCACAGAGAGTAGAAACCGACCAGAAGAAAGAAAAAAGAAGAGAGAGGCCGAGAGAGGAAAGAAAAGTCGAGAGAAGGAGAAAGAAAAAGGAAGAAGAAAGAGAGGAAGAGATGGCCATGGATTCAAATGGGTTTTCACCCTCTCTTGCTCTAGTTTTCATCCCTAAAGAATCAAGAAGAGTTGGAGAAGAATTGGTGAGTAAAAATTGAATTTATTTTGATGTTATTTGATAGTACTTTATGGATTTTTAAGGTTTAATGGTATGGTAATTGATGGATGAAATTTTGGCTTGAATAGAGGTGGATTATCACCAAATTAAGCTTGGAAGTGGCAAAGGAGCATGAATCCACTTTTATTCAAGGGTTTTGGTAAATTAAAAATTATGGGTTTTTGGTGATTTGTAGAATTAAAATTATTTGAATTGATTTTTGGGTATTGAATGAATTTTGGAGTGTTTTTAGTGTGATTAATGATGTTGGAAATGAAAAAAAATGATGGATGGTATGTGAATAGTAGTGTTCGGCCAAGGGGTTTTGGTGGTGGTGATTTTGTAGTTTTTGATGTTTAATCAATTTTTATGAAAATTTAAGTGAATTTGAGTTGGTTTGTGTGAAGAAATCGAAAATAAATGGTTGATAAATTTGTTGATGAATTTGGTTAGTGTAGGAGTTTTTATGTGTTAAATTGAATTTGGATGATTTAGATTGTTTTAGTTTATGTGGTTTTGACTTGCATGGAATTGGGTTTATAGAAGGAAAATAAAGTTGGAATTAATTGGATGTGATATATTAGTATGTGGGTAATTGGGATATTTGGTATAATTAAATTTCTTTTGATGCATTGGTGTGTTTATATGAAGTTTTATATGAATTTGAGTTGAATTATGGAAAGGAAAATCAAGTGAATGAAGTGATGAGAATTTATATTAGTATATGACAATTTGTGTTTTTGTGTGTATTGAAGTGATTTTGGATGTTTGAATGAATTGTTTAATGTTTTGGAATGAATTTAAAGTGGTTGGAATTAAAAGAATGAAAGAAAATTGAAAATAGAAAATAGAAAGTTTGGGTGTAAAGTTGGGTTAAGGTCAAAAAAGGGTGTAAATTGGGTATCCTATCCTCTTGATGTGTTTTAGTGATGCTTAGGATGTATTTGAGTATTTTGGTGCAAAAGCAAGTAAAAGAAATAGATGCGAGATTATTGGTTGGAAATATGATTAAGTTGTGAAATTGTTAGGTGTATATATATATAGATATTAAATTAGAATTAAGTAATTAAATGTTATCCTATGTATTAAATTATGTTGGGTTTGTGGATCTAGTATCTTAAAGTAATGGATTTAATTTTTACAATGATAAATACTTTCTTGAAAACCCTAGATGTGGGTTGGGAGTAAAGTGATTGAAAGAAGAGTAAAGAGAAGTTAGGAGCTCAAATTGAAAGTGTGGAGAAGTTGGAAATATCGCCCAAAATGGTTGGTGTATACTTCCTTTAAAACTCAAATTTTATTAGTAAAGTTTAGTATGTACGAGTTTTTAAATAATATGAATTCAATTAAATTGATTTAATAATTATGTTTGAATATTGATTGTATGTAAATTGGATATGTTTTGAATGATGTTGGAGTAGAATTTAAGTTGAAAACAAAATTTTAAAAGAAAAAGGGTTGTTTGACCAAAAATGCACATGAAGAGAAAATAATGGATTTTGTTAAATTTTGATGTCAAAACTAAGGGTAAAATGATCATTTGCAATGAACAAAATTGACATTTTAAAAGATTTCAAAAATTTGTTACAAATATGTGATTAAATACTTACACGATTAAAAATTTTATGTTTGATTTTAAGATATGTGAAATCATTTTGATAAAATTATAATAAAGGATGGTTTGAATATGATTTAATGAATTTTTGAACGGAAACGGAAAAGAATCGGAAGAATCGAAAAGAAATGGAAAAGTTTAGTGCCTTGACCGAACATATATCAGAAGAAGGACATAAATGTTAGGAAAAGATTTGATGAACTAATTGAATGTAAAATAGTGTTTTATGATGTAATATTGATAATTTGAATATTTGGAAAAAATTGTGACGGGATTAGTGTTTATCGCTTTTTGAATGAAATTTTTGTTTAAAAATAAAAGTTGTCAAAAATATGAAAATTTTGGTAAATAATAAAATTTAAAAGGGCTCGAGTAAACCTGAACATTGGTAGGTGGGGACTGGTAGTTAGCATGCCAATAGGGTGATATTAGCAGTACTGCGTCGTTATACCGACACACAATTTTCAACGGATAGATTATGAGAGGCACCGGGTGTCTAATCCTGAAGTCGAAACCGACCGATTATGATATGTGATTGTGATATACGACCCAGCGGGTAGCCACCAAGTGGCCGATACTGAGGACACCGTTGATTCTGGCGAGTATCTACCGAGTAGTCGATGCCAAGAGACCCGAATTCGGTCCATAGTATATTGTCAGAGTTTACGAAGGGTACTAAAAAATATAAAAGAAAACCATATTAAAATAATTAAAAATGAAAATTATTGTGCTTTATGTATGCATGAAATTGTAATTTGAGTCCTTTGTGATTTATTTGTAAAAGTTTGAAAATTTGCGAAATCTTGATTTACAATTTGAGTTTTGAGAAAAGTTAATATATGATGAAGACCGTATGAGAGTAAATGGAAATAAATGATTTTAAGTACTTCGTATATGTAATTGTTATTAAATTGATTAATTGGTGAAATTTGATAAAATTAATTTTCAAGGTTCACTAGTTATCAAATTTTATTTTGTTATAATTTTGAATCCTGAAAACTGTCGAAAAGTGTAAGTTTATATTATTGTGAATTTAAGTTTTGTGACTTCCAAATTAAGTGTACACCCACAAAGTAGATATACTTAGTGCGTTAGATTTTTCACGCGTAAGTTAAGGTTTGGGCACTGTAGATAAGGTCAGTCAAAAAGATAGTCGCCGTGCTTCCTGTGAGTCAGAATCCTTCCACATTTGATAGTTATTCTTTTGGTGTTGCAAAATAGTGTTAAATCATATGATGATGCATGTACATGTATATTAAGTTGTGAGAATTTGAAAACAATAATGTATATTCATCGAAGAAAAAGCTTTTAGTTTGTAAAGGGATCTGTAAACAAATGATTAGTTATCTTGCAATTTTTGTTTTATTTTGATTAAACTGATTTCTATTCACTATTGTGTTTATAAATTTTTGTGTGGTGAAGTGATTTGAAGTCGGACGAGAGGTCCGAAATGAAAGTTGAGAAAATGTATATGTTTTAGAAGTGTTCCTTTTGAAATTTGCAGGTTTTGTAAATCTTGGGTTTTCTGAAAAATAGAAAAAACTCTGTTGGATTTTCGTTAAATTAAAATTAAAGTCTTAAAATAATAATAAAGTTTTCAAACAAAAAATTTGTAAGGTAGCATCCTCTAACTGGATTCTCCATTCCGGCGGGAGTCAAGCGAAGGGTGTTACACAGAAAATTCGTGTAAAATTGACCACTGGACCTTATTATGGCGCGTGATGGCGTGTAAGAGCTCCATTTGTTGAGATTTTTAGATTTTTAGACATTTGATTCGTATTGAAATAAGTTTTACAGCAATACCTTATTTGAGTAAAACAAACTTCATTTGACCTACTTACATGTCAAACAAAATTTGGCTCCATTTTGAATCCGAATTCTTTTAGGAATTCAAATTCTTTCAGAAATTCAAATTATTTCAGACTTCATAATTCTAACAATCTCCCATTTGAATATTGAAACACATGCAATCATCAATTCTTCTGACTAGTGAAAATGGTGCACTTAACTTCATTTGCTTCAACCTTGAAGACCAACTTAACCTGAACACAACTCCAGTTTCTTGATAGTCACTGGCTTGGTCAACATGTCAGCTAAATTCTTACTCCCAAGAATCTTCACAAGTGTCAGCACATTTCATCCAACAAAGTACAAATGAAGTGATATCTCAAACCTATATGCTTGGTCCTTGAATGAAATGTTGAATTGTTGGCTAAGTGTATCACACATTAGCTATCACTGTATAACACATTCAACACTTATTTAAACCCCAATTTTGCTAACAAACCTTGTAACCAAATCAGTTCTTTACTTGCTTTTGTAATAGCCATATACTCTGCCTCAATCGTAAACAAAATCACAATCTTCTATAATTGAGAAACCTAACTAATGGCTGTTGCATCCAAAGTAAAAACATACTCTATAGTGCTCCTTTTATGATCCATCTCTCCAGCAAAGTCAGCATCAATATATCCTTATAGCTTCAAATCACCCTTTTTAAAGCACAAACATTTTTCTGTTATACCTCACAAATACCTTAAAATCCATTTAACTACCTCCTAATGCTACTTACCTGTATTAAACATGAGTCTACTAACTGCTCCCACTACATGAGCAATATCTAGGCTTGTGCAAACTATAGTATGCATTAAGCTTCCAATTATAAACGTATATGGAATTTTATCCATATATGCCTTTTCTTCATCTATCTCTTGACATTGATCCTTGGAAAGTCTAAAATGATTGGCTATGGGAATTTTGATTGGTTTAGCATCACTCATGCTAAAACCCTAGAGAACCTTGCGAATGTACTCTACTTGAGATAATTGCAATGTACCTCTCTTCTTATCTCTATTAATTCTTATTCCTAAAATCTGCTTTGTTGCCCACAAATCCTTCATCTTAATCTCACTACATAGTTGTTTCTTTAACTTTTTAATTTCTTCCAAATCTGCTCTAACTATTAACATGTCATCAACATAGAGTAATAAAATAATGTAACTGGCACCAACCTTCTTAAAGTAATAACAATGGTCAGCATTGCATCTTAAGTATCTTTTCTTTTGCATAAAGCCATCAAATCTTTTGTACTATTTACAAAGAGCTTGCTTAAGCCTATACAAGCTTTTGGTCAACCTATATACAAAATTTTCTTTTCCTTTTTTCGCGAAACCTTCTGGTTGCATCATGCATATCTCATCCTCGAGATCACCATGTAGAAAAGCGATCTTTACATCTAATTGCTCTAAACGTAAATCTTTTGCTACTATAATGCTCAAAACTGACCAAATTGTGCTCAACTTCACAATAGGAGAAAATATCTCTATATAGTCAATGTCTTCTTTTTGTTGAAAATCCTTGACTACTAATTTAGCCTTGTACCTCTTGAAGCCATCATGGTCTTCCTTACTTCTGATGACCCATTTATTCTGAAGTGTCTTCTTATCCTCTAATAACTCTGTCAGCTCCCATGTATGGTTTAATTTCAGAGACGTCATCTCATCCTTCATTGTTAGCTCCTATTTGCTAGAATTATTTACTTGACATGCTTTAGCATAGCATTCAAGCTCCCTACCATCAGTCAGTAGTAGATAGTTTAGGTTATACTTCTTGTTTGGTATTCGACATCGCTTGGACCTCGCAATGTATTTGCTAGATCTTTTGACTTATTAGGGTATAAATCTACAACTCCTTTTTATGGTGGTTTTGAGTTTACACCTCCAGACATTGAACTTAAAGTAGTGACTGGTTCTTTTTCTATACTCTCATTGGCTTCTGATTCCATACCTAACTTAGGATTCTTACATCATGATTAAAATAGTTAGGTTCAAATATCTCCTTATTAGAAGACTCTATGGATTTCCTATCTTTATACATAACTTTCTCATTGAAGATAACATCTCTGCTCCTAATCATCTTTCTACTATTTTCATCCCAAAACTTGTACCCAAATTCATCATTCCCATAGCCAATAAAAATATATTGAATGGATTTTAGGTCAACTTTGTTCTAGCACTATCACTAACATGGATATATGCTATACAACCAAAAACTCTAGTATGAAAGTTTTACCTCCTAACCACTCCAAATTTCTTAAGGTAGTTTGAAATCTAAGGGTGTCGATAGACCACAATTGATCAAATAAGCTGCTGTATTAACTGCTTCTGCCTAGAACTATTTTGCAAACTAGTGTGTAGCCTCATGCTTCTGACTCTCTCAGTCAATTTTCGATTCATATGTTTTGCTATGGAGTACCAAGCACGGTTCTCTCGAGACGAATCCCATTTTCAAAGCAAAACTTCTTGAACTCTGAATCCTTATACTTACCACCATTTTTTGATCGCAACTTCTTGATCTTCAAACCAGTTTCATTCTCAACTATTGCCTTCCACTTCTTGAAGGCATCAAATACCTCAGATTTTTGTCTCAAAAAATAAATCCAAACCTTTCTTGAGTGATCATCTATGAAAATGATGAAATAATAATTTTTGCCAACTGAGGAAACTGGTGTAGATCCCCAAACATATATGTGAACTAACTCCATGACAAGGCCTGTCCCGCATCCTCTTTTGGCTCCTGCGGTCTTACCGAGCACCCCACGTACCCCTTCTAGATATTAACTCCTCCTAACCAAAAGAGCATCGTGGAGTGAACCCTTAAATTTTTCTGGTTTACTAAACTAAAAATATACGAATTTCATTTAAAATCTCTTTTATAAAGCTTAGATTCTTCTAAAAATTTGGGTAACATAATGGCTGTATTTTTACAATTCTCAAAATTCTAGTTTACCTGTAAACAATTCAAAAACACTTCTATAATCTCACCAATTCAGGATCTTTGGTCCATCTCAAGCACCACTTAGCCACAATAGATCTATTTCAATACAATAAAGTGTGATAACTAGGGGCAGGCATGGGTCCGTTTTGGTCAAAATCGAACCGAAACCGACTTTATTCGATTTTCCCTTCTGGAAACCGACCCTACTCTATTAAACGATCAAACCCGATGTGAATCAGCTAAATTCGAGTCGGTTCGGTTCGATCGGTTTAGATCAATTTTCCTATCAAACACCGAATAGATCCCCAAACAACCAAATCTCAGTCAAATTAAATCTCCAAACACCAAAACCCACAAATTTCCTATTAAAATCCAGCTAGATCTACAATGCTACATCTAAACAAATTACATTAAACAAAAGAAATCAAAACAGACTTCGAAACTCATTTCAAGAAAGCAAAAAGTCACTACATTAGCTACCCCAAAAATGCTTACAGATGAAGAAATATTTTCTTTAAATACTTGTATGTGTTTTACAAAGAGTAGGGGAAATGGTGAAGCCGTAGGGGGGCGAAGGGGGGGAGGACGAACCAAGACTGGTGTTGAGGATCGGAGAGTGACAGCAGGAAATGGTGTTAGGCCTGACAGTGAGAGAAGAGAAGGCGAGAGAAAAGATCAGCGAAGCAGCACCGACGAGAGAAGAGAACGCGAGAAGATCGACAGTGGCTGTGTGTGTGACTATGTTGCCTACAACGGGAGAGCTGTGGAGGTGGAATGACATGATAGAAGAAGGTGAAGGATAGAGAGAGGCGAGGGCTTGGAGGTGAAGAAAGGCATTGAAAAGGGCAGGGTCTGCGTGTTGAGGAGTGAGGACATTGAAATAGGGGTTATGTTGTGAATCTTGTGAGTTGTGACTGTTGTCTATTGAAAAGGGTCCACAGTGTTTTTGTCTCTTGTGTTGTGTGTGTTAAGCATATATATATTGTTTATTTTTATTTTATTGAATTTGGTTTCGGTTTTGGGTCGGTTTTTTGACATTAAATCGAAAAAAGTTGGTTTTTAGCATATAAAACCAACTCGAACCGAAATTAAGTTGAAAATCAACATATTCGGGTCAGTTCAGGTTGGGTTGGGTTGGTTCGGGCCAGGTCAGTCCCAATTTTTTTGCCCACCCCTAGTGATAACTAATTTCATGCATTAACTCGTAAACTAAATATTTTCACCATATACACATCAAATACATTGAGTCCATCCTTTATTTAGAATGCATAATACATTGTCACCATCAGTGTAAGCCCAATCCAATTCCTTTCTTACCAAAATCATATACTTGAGTTGAATTCAATTTAATCCATGATATATCTGATTACAACTTTACCTAATATTTTCTAAAGTCCAGCCCCTTTCATCGGATATAGGAAAGCGTGTGCCTTTGTTTCTGCTTCCTGCATCTAGGGAGGTTTTTAAACATAAAAAACGCAAAACTAGTGAGCAATAAAGCCCAATGAGTGTATAGGATTTTCTAAGTCTCATTATTTCTAATAAAATAACCTCCCAAAAACATTTATAAAAATTTTAATTTCTTTAAAAGCACTTTTAACTTTAAAACTGTAACTTTTAAAAGGAATTACATAAAGATTCCCGAAATTTTATATAATCGCATAAGTTATATAAATAATTAAACTTATGCATATAAAGTTTAAAATACTAAAATAATGTACAGGGTGTCTGGGATTATATAAAACTTTCTTTTCTCAACCTCAAAACTTGAGTTTCTCGCTTTACTTATAAAACTGTACTAATGGAGGCTTACTAAAACTATAAATCACATGGCGACTCTATCTATCATGCCGCTCCATGTGAAATCACGAGGCGACTCAGCTAGCATTGCATCCTGTGACTCTACAAAGACATCTCACAGCTATGTAGCAGAATTTTCTGCATCGCATATGCGAGTGAGATAATACCCCACAGGTGTAGAGGGCGACATGACTCACTGACTGATAGACTTAATCCCCCCTGGATTAGTGACATGCCCTCCCAACACATGTTATACATAGTAGGGTATACCGGCCGGGTCTAATATGATTTGTAACTGAATAATCTGAGCAGTCCATTGGCAACTAAAAGTTCACTTTTAATTGTCATTACTTTAAAATCTATATTTTTAAAAGCATAAAGCTTACCAAAATATCGTGTAGCTCGTATAAAATATCAAGTATAATTTATTGATAATTTTGTGCAATAATTCAATTTCTTTCCATCTCAAATAAAATCCATACATTACTAATTATATCAATCTCATAAACACTTCACACATAATAATAGTTTCTAAAACTCATTTAATTAAACTTTGGTAACTTTAAATTTAAATAAACTCACTTGGCTTTAAATTGAGCTTTGGCCCTTCAAATCGTCTCCCTCGATTCTTTAGCCACACTTTCACCTATAATATATATTTCAATTTAACATTTACCATTAATTCACTTGAATTAATGCATAATTCACCCAATTCAACTTAACTCATTTTAGTTTACACTAAACTTCTATTTACTTAAAATAAACTCATCTAATCACCCTAACACCTCTTTCTTTGTATTTTCTTGGCTTATTTCCCTTTAATTTCATGTTATACATCATTTGGATTTACTAAAACAATTTATTCAACCCAATTACACAATGCTCTTCAACTTTACTCCATTCTAATATATATTACACCTCACTTTTTCTCACGGTTCTCTTTCTTCAAATCTCTCCAATTGCATGCCAAACACCCATAAAACACATCAAACAAGTTTAAATAGAATTGAAGCATTAGAACACCCCTCTTGACCGAACCTTAACCAACTCTCAACCTATCTCTTCTCTTTTCGTTTTCTTGATTTAAATCACCTAAATACCATATTACATATTGATTTAATTCATCAACACAACTAATTTACAACAATCACACAATACCTTCACCTTGGTTAATTCTAGTAAACACCACAACTCATATTTTCTTTTGATTTTTCTTGCTTTAATCATTCCAAAACCATGTCTAAACTTCACTAATTACATTAGAATAATAAATTTTGAACCACACACACCCACACCTCTTCTAACCGTGTACTTCCCCTTTCTATTCAACTTTCATTTTTCAATTTTCCAAGATCAAATTAACATCAAACTCATTCAATACATCTTCTAATGCCTTAGCAAGAATTTAATTTAAGTTCCAACTCAAACTCACACAAAACTAACAAAAAATCATAAAAAACCTTACATTGTCACTCACTAATTTATCACCACTTCATTCCCTTCAACCTCTTTTCCATTTCTAAGGTGAGAGATCAAAATTTTATCATAAAAAATAACTCAAAATAGCATCTTCACACCAACCCACTTTCAAGTAAATTAAAGCATCAAAAATCACGCAAAATATACACTAAATTTTATCAATTTACTTCCTTCAATCTCTCTTCTAATTCTAAGATAAAAGTCAAGAATTTAATATCAAATTAACTCAAAAATATCATCATTCCAGCAGCCCACATGCAGTTCAAAGAATTCACCAAAACCCACATCAAAACACATCCAAACTATACACTAACACATACTAGTTTAGTATCAATTTATTTCCTTCAATCTCTTTTTCATTTCTAAGAAAAAAAGCCAAGGATTTAACTCAAAAATATCATCACACATGCAACCACGTGCAGCTATTAAAAATCACCCAAAACTTCATTTTGTTTTTCCAGCAGTGGTGTGCGAATTGTGGGCTATTGTTGTTTCATTTTGAGTTAAAAAAGTGTGAGGTAAGTTGTGTTTTTCGAGCATCGTTTCGTTGGAAATATTTTCGTTGTGTTGTCGAAGAAATTCAATGATAATATGATTGAATTTTAGGATTTAGAATCTCATTAGTGCAAAGGTTCGTTCGCTTGTGTTTCGTTATGATTTTGGATGATTTTTGATGTTGAAACTTCGTGAAAAGAAAATCTATCATAGGGGCTGTTATATTGAAGATTTATGAGCTGTTAGCAAGCCATGTGCAGTTTTAGTGCAGTTCATAGACTGTTAATAGGTTGTTTAATGGGCTGTTAAAGCATACTTTAAGGGGCTGTCAAAGCATCATGTAATGGGCTGTCAAAACATTGTATTGTGTGCTGTTTTCGGGACTGTTACACATGCTGTTTTGGGGCTATTTTGGTTTAAAATCATGGGCTGTTAACATGTTGAATTATGGGTTGTTATAGTGCAGTTTTTATGAGCTGTTTTAGGGGCTGTTACAAGCTGTTTTTTTTTTTTTTTGGGCTTTCATAAGCTGTTATGATGCTGTCATCGTGTTGTTTTGATGCAGTCATAGGTGTTGTTTTATGGACTATTTTGATGCTGTCATAGGTGCTGTTTTATGACTGTTTTGATGCTGTCATGGTGCTGTTTTTATGGGCTGTCACGGGCTGTTGTACAAGCTGTTTGTAGGTGCTATTAAGGGATGTGTTATGAGCTGTTTATTGGGCTGTTATCGTGTTGTTTCATGGACGGTTATATGCTGTTTTTGGAGTTGTTATGGTGCTGTCCTATGGACTGTTATTGTGCTGTAACGAGCTGTTTTGATTAGGTAACAAAGGCTGTTTTGTGTTAAGTTGTCTACATCGAATTGAGCAAGCTGTTTCGACGATTATAAACTATTTTGAAGAGATTGTATGTGCTGTTTTAATGTCAAAACTGTTGGTATGAGTGACATGTGCTATTTTACTGTTAATTATGGTTTCGAATGAGCGTGACGCGTTGTTTAGATGTACAGACTGTTTTGAGTATCATTTAGAAATATGTCGAAACCGTTATGTAGTTTTTTATATAGTATTTGAAATTCGAAAGCGAATGCATTGTGCGAATGTGTTTATAAAATTAATTATGCGATTGAATTTGCTTGCGATGTTACCTAAAGAGTTAACGTTAAATGTATAGATAAAGCGAAAGAAATATCGAATAGGTTGTAGGCTTTGTAATAAGGTGTTAGGTAAGTGTCTTATCACTTGCACTATTTCAGTTCTTCATTTAAATTATATATATATACATTTTCATAGCTAGATAATTTCAAAAACAATTTTCAAAACTACAAGCTAAAATATTATAAAATGATCCTCATGTCATATCTAGAAAAGAGGATTTGAAAATAAATATTTTCGAAAAGAAATGAGTAAAGAGTTTAAGCTAAAGAATTTGAAGGAAAACTGATCTTTGCTTCGTAATGTTGTCAATGAGAAAAAGTTTTGTAAACCCATGTATATACCCTCAGATTTTATAAGATTTGGCGCTACACGACGATGCAGAAAATTTCGTCCGTAGTTGCTTAATTTTCTAGAGTATCTAGCCCCAAGTTGTGATGCAGACAATTTCGCACATTGTCCTCTAGATTTACAGTTTTGGCATTACGTTGCGATGCAGCAAATTTCGCTCGTAGGCGCCTAGACTTATAGCACTACAATTACGATGCAGAAAATTTCACATTGTAGTTGCTCATATTTGAGATGGTTTCACACTACGCTTACAATGTAAAAAATTTCACATCGTAATGGTCGAGATATCTCAGTAACTTCACGTTTGGCATCAATAGAAAACCGCCTCGTGATGATTTGAGTATATTAAGTGTGTACATGGTGTTTTTAAAAAGAAAGCTTTTCTAAATAAAATGAAACTTATTGATATGTATATAGGTATAAACTTTATGTGATTGCATTGTTATATTATCTTTATATGTTGACCAACACCTTTGTTTCTGATGTAGCTTGTATATTATTCTAGGTGTCGTGCAAGTGAATTTGCATGCATAAAACCATTGTCGGAAATCATAGGTGGGCGTCAAGTAGATGATTTGCATAAACATTGAACATACTTTGGTTTTGTAAAGAATATAATTAAAGAATTTGTATAAATGGAAACTTGTAGCATATATTTTGATATGTATATATAGTTGGATATTTACCTATGATACACATCCATCAATTGATATGCATAAATATATATATATATTGATACATATGTGTTCTATTGGAAATAATGGTGAAAATGCATGTTATAGAATCTATATTTTACAAAAATGTACATTGTGATATTGAATGAGAAATTGCCTGTTTGTGACTAAAAGAAGTTGGGAGGTGATTTGAAATAGTTTGAAATGTAATTTTCTTTACAGATGAAATTTGGGAACGTTAAAAATACAATCGTTATGCTATCGAATTTTCGTTAGAATTTGTTTTAAACATTTGTGAAAATTTTACACCAACCCAATTATTTTCAATGAAAACAAGTTTTCAATTTAAGTAAAGAAGTAAATGAGCAAGATTAAGGGGTTTGCTCTAAGGCTTTTCTTTTACCCGACAAGTTTGGTTAAGAGAAGTTCGTTGGAGTGCTCAGTGAGACCCTCCAGATAAGAGATTAAAGATAATCTGGTTCGGGTCTTGTCATAAATTGTGTTAAAAGTTTGGATGGAATTATAGGACAGCTAGTGTATCAAAATTTGATAAAAATGGAATGAAGAAAAAAAAAATTGATTAGAATGCATAATTAGATTCGGTCAAATTGAAGGATGATGATGTTTCATGGATTTTATTCTATTTTGATAAGTTTTTGTGAAGCTTATAAGTGAAGAATTATGTTAGAATGAAAATGAAAAGCATATGGTAAAGTTAGAATGAGTTGTGAAGTTTAATGGAATGTTATACATGTGAAATTTAATAAAGTGCTGTATTTGAGATGGTTAAAGTTAGAATTGGAATTGAATGTTGAATTCTAAAACTTGAATGTATAATATAGGTGGAAACGAATGAAAAAGAATCGAAGGAGAATTAGGGAAGCACGACTTAGGGAACAATCGAGTCATGTGAGTGCTAAACTTGTTCTTAAAACATTTTATACAATTTAGTTTAAATCGAAATGTTTTATAAAAGTTTTATTACTTATTTAGATCAATCTTATAATGAATAATGTTATATTTTAGATGTTGAAAGTCAGTTATTTAATTTCATCAGTTTATGAAAATTTATAACTTAGAAAATTTTAAAGCAAAAGCTTTATGATTTGTAATCCTTGAAATTAGAAGATTTTCAATTTGAATTATTAGAAAGAAAGATTTTCAAAGGCCAATGGCATACCCATCAAATTCAGATTATAGATCTTCGGATATTAGATTATAGATTTCAGATTACAGATTTAGATATAGACCCGGTCAGTATACCCCATCGTGTATGACAAGTTTGTTGGGAGGGCAAGTCCTACTAACTTCGGGGGGGATTGAGTCTGTCAAAGTCGAGTCTGTTGAATCGCCCTCTACACGTGTGGGATTTTGTCTCCTTCCGCGTTTGTGATATAGTATTCCGCTGCATGATTGAGGGATGTCTCAGATAAATTGGTCACGGTGAGCGATGCTAGTTAGCAATCACATGGCTTAGATTGTTGCTTCGGCCGTTAGGTTTGTCACATAGAGCGACGTTAGTTTAGTCACCATGTGATTAGATTTTATGGGAAATTCTATTGGTCTAGATTTTAGAAAGAGAAATATATTTTCAAAAACGAAATTTAGAAAGATTTAGAAAAAGAAATATTTCAGCATTTTTACATTCCAGATTTAAAAAGAAATAGTAATTTCAGAAACAAGATTTAGAAAGATTTTAGAAATAAGATATTTTTAACATTCAACACTTCAATTTTAGAAAGAAAATAACATTTTTAGAAAAGAGATTTTGAAAGAATTTAAAAATATAATATTCTAGCATTTTATATCTAGTTTTTTTTTTTTTTTTTTTTAAAAAAGAATACTTTTAGATATAAGATTTTGAAAGATCCAGAAAAGAAATATTTTAGCAATTATACTCCCATTTTTAGAAAGAGAAATATATTTCTAGAAATAAGATTTAGAAAGATTGTTTATAAATACTTATGAAAGCTTTACAATATTTTAGTATTTTTACTTATTACGTTTAACCTGTAGAATTATAAATTTATGGTTTTAGAAAGGAATTTATTTAAGAAATATAAATTTTCTTTAAAATGTTTATCGAAAAGTAGATTTTTAAGAAATGATTTAGATAGAAAACAAAAACACTCATTGAGCTCCGTTAGCTCACTTTTATTTTTTTATGTTTTTATAAACAAAACCTTCCCAGGAACAGCTACAAGTACTGATTCAAGTATTTTAGTGTAAAACCCAAACCTTCGTTCGTCGGAGAGCGAATTATTTTTTCGATGGATTGTGTGTTCGCTCGGAAAAATATTTTTTTCGATTTCGGCACGATTTCGGCTCACTCGAAATATTTTGAGAAAAAAATATTAAAATAATTTTGAGAGCGTCAAGATGGATTCGAAATTTAAAAATAATTCCGAAGACGAAATCAAGTCGTAAGCGGATTACTCGGACGGACGGATGGAAATTGATTCTAATTCAGAATAGGAATGGGAGAACACATGAAATAACGTGTGACATAAATGGTGCATGGCATTGACACGTGTCAAGCATATGGAAAGGAAACAAAACAAATGGCACTAAGTCAGTTTGCATGAATGCCAAATGTCTAATTTTTAAGAAATATATATATATATATATATATATATATATATAAGAATTGAAAGACGAATGAAGGAATGTTACCCATTCTCTCGGTCATTTGAGAAGCAAAAAGCGAAAGAGTTAGAGAGAGTGAGAGAGCTTATGAGACAAGAGAAACAAATAAAGCATTCGGCCTCCATTCTTCAATCAAAAATCGAGAGTGTAAAGGGAGAGCAAGCATATCAAACCGAGAGAGAACATGCAAAGGTAGATCCGAGAGAGAATACCAACTCGTGCTTGCAACAAGAGGACTCATCCAACCATGAACCAAGTGAAGTCGTGAGCTGGTGAAGGGAGAGAGGAACGAGCAGCACCTTCAAACCAGTAGCTGCATGTGTCGTCCAAGCAAGCCAGGAGGAGAATCTATTCTTGCATGAAAGTAAGGAAGGGCGATCAGTTGCTGTCAGGACGTGAGGAGCTGCTGCCTTGAGGCGTTACTGCCGTGGAGAGCTATCGTGGAGAACTGCTGCCGTGACCTGCTGTTGCTACCGTGACCTGCTGCTACTGCCGAGGGTGATGTCAAAGCTTTCTATGACCTACAGCAAGAAGGGAGTGAGTGTGAGTGCTGTCAGGTGACTTTTGAGTGCCACCAAATTAAATTCAGCTTTAGTGTGTGTTGTGTGCAGACCGTGAGGACCTCTTGGCACCGTTCTGCCATCGCAATCGTATTGGAGCTGTTTCAAATTGAAGAACAGCTCACACCAAGGTAAGTTTGTCCTGTTTTGTTTCGTGTTGACGTTTCGATCAGTTTTATTGGTTACAAGTTAATTTGGATTGAAGGGAACTCGCAAATATAAGCTTTAATGTAAAACCCGAAATCTCGTTCGTCGAAGAGTGAAATATTTTTTTCGATGGATCGCGTCCGATATAATTATCGAGTCCAGGAATATTCAGAATAATTATTTTAGGATAATAAAAATAAATTTGAGTTCATGAGATGGATTCGAACTTTATTAAATAATTCCAAAGGCGAAAGCGATTAAAAGCGGATTCCCGGACGGACGGACGAAAACAGAATCCGAGCTTGGAATTAAAGCAGGAATGCATGAAAGTAAAATAAAGTAAACTTTATGCATGAAGGTGACACGTGTCACACATGCAATGAAGGAGAGATACAAGTGTCCAAAGTGAAAAACAAATTTTTATTAAAGAGCAAATGTCTATTCGGTCACTTACAATCTCAAATCCAAGTAGGAGAGAGTGAGATATATATTGCTTCCATTATATCCACTCGGTCACCTCTCTCTCATGCTCAACTGTGAGCCATTTAACCATATATATATATATATATATTATAATAGCAATGGTAAATAAAGAGAAGCAAATCCAAGTTAACAACATATTCGGTCATCACACCAGCAAGAGTCAAAACCCGAAACCAAAAACTAGAGGGAGCTTGAGAGCAAATCCAAGAGTTGAAATAGAGAGAATTGAGAGAGAGATTCAGTCATCACTAACATTCAGCATCCAAGAGTCGAGAGTGAGTTAGAGAGTGAGAGTGATCGCGAAAATGAGAGAGGAACGAGCTGTTGACAGACCAAGGTGAAGCAAAGTGGAAGGAGACTTCAGATCTGAAGCAAAGGACATGCAAGGACAGACCTGAGCAATTCAGATCGTGCATGCAAGCTGGAAGAAGTCAGGTCATGAGCTGAGGAAGCTGCTGCCTTGCTGTCATGCTGCTGTTGTCATCGTGAGCTGCTATCGGTGAGAGGAGCTGCTATCGTGTAGAAGCCGTGCTGCTGCTGTCATCGTCGCTACTGATGAGAGGAGCTGCTGTCGCTGCCATTGCCGTGCACCAGCTGCTGTCAGCACTGCTGTTGAAGTTGCTGCCGTCACCGTTGCTGCCAATTGCTGCCGTGCTGTCGTCGCAAGCTGATGTTGTGCGAGTTGCTATCGAGTCAGGCCGTGAACTACACAGCAGACCTGAAGAGAAGACAGTTGCTGGTGGAGGGAGACAGCTTGCTGCCATGAGAGATTCGTCGCCGTCACGATCGTTCGCGAGTGAATTTCGACGTTTCGAAACTTTCGAAGTGAGTTTCAAAAGGTACGTTGTGATTTTATGGAATTCATTTCATTGAATAATGGTTAAGATTGAGTTGAGGATGAATTTTGATGATGATATGATTGGGTTTAGGATTGAGAATCTCGTTAGTGCGGGGGTTCGCTCGTTATAGTTTTGATTGTGTTTTTATCATTGATCGTATTCATTGCGTTTTGTTTACGGGCTGTTATAAGATGAGTTAGAGGTTGTTATAGTATGCCTTTAAATTCAAGTTCGTCGTCGTGGAAAATAATGCATTTTAGTGTGTTTTAAAGCATCGGATAATCGTTTGGATATTGAGAAATCGTTTACGAGCGATTCGGTTGAATTTTTCCTCGAATGCGAGCATTGTTAGTTTGCGATTTTCGTTGTCGAATATGAAAGTATTTGTGATGTTATCTCGCTGCCCCGAGATGTTATTAAGCCCGTTAAAGTGTTAAAGTTGAGATTAGAATAGTTTGAAAAACATTTAAGTTAACCTGATAGTTTTTGTTTCGTGCGAAATCGTTAAAAACGATAAATCGCGATATCTAGTTGAAATCGCGTAAGCTTTATGTTAGTCGTTTGATTTCAAATATTCTTTTCATTAAATCCTTTAGAATTTGAATTTGATGTTGTTACATTAGATTCAAATGGCATAGTTGTCGGTTTTGTAATCGTAGAATTTCGAGTAGTTTATGTCGCGATAACGAATCAGTTTGAAATAGTCTTCGCATGCAAATTTGAGTTTTCCGTTTTGTTATCGTGTAAGGATAGTCACTTGAATTATTGTGTTTAGAAATCCTCATATGGCTTAAAGTTTAGTTTGCGCACGAGTTGTGTTTTAATGAAATCTCGATCGAAACCAATTGTAGGTAAATCGGAAACCGGATGAGAGCTGTAACGGGAAGCGGTGATAAGTAATTGGAAGCAAGTTGTGAGTGTGGATTTTTAAAAGTTTTCATACTTTTTGTTATATGAATGCGAATCATTTAGCAATCGAATTGTTTTGATACTCGAGTAAGCTTTTATGATATCATGACATTTCCTTCAAATGCATGTATAGTTTTAAATGAGTTATGCTATGAATATATGTATGTATATATTCTTTAAGTAAAGTAAAAGAGTAAGTTGAAATCATATACATGCATAGAGATATCATTTGTGAAACTTATTTTGCGATATTATAGCATATTGCCAAGATTTCATTTTACATATGCCTATGGTTTACCCTAGCCCCTAAGTTTACACCCGGTCGAAGTATTCCATACGTGTATAGTAGTTGAGGGGAGTTACTAACTTTGGGGGGATTGAGTCTATCAGTCACCCTCTGCATATATGGGATAATGTAGATCTGCCTGATGTTGGAGGGAATTGCGATCCCAGAGTTGTATCCACATCTGCGACTACACATAGTGAGAGTTCCCCTATTCTAGTGGCGTGTCTTCGCACTGTCACGAAGGACAAGTTTTCCCTGGGTTGCTAGATAGGTTAGTAAATAAATAAGAAAAGTTGATAAGTAACTTTCGCATTTTTAAAAGAGTTTACAGTTTTTAGAAAACGTAAGGAAGTAATAATTTTCCAACCTATTTTTGGGAAGAATAGTATTTTAAGCAAAAGTATAGTTTATATTAAACTTACCCACTCACTGAGTTATTTTCACTACTGTTTTTCCTGTTTTATTAAAGTCCTCTCTCAGGTGCAGGTACGACAGCGCGATGGATGCATCTCATTCGGACGTGCAGGCCAACTAAACACGCGACCAGACTGCACTATATTCTAGACATAACATCATGTATTGTATTTATTATCGTTTTAAGATTTTTCCAGTTTTGTAAATATTATTTTGGATTAAGGATTTCATGTAAATATCATGCATGACGTTTTAAGATTTTATCAGGTGGCTTTCCGTGTTATTGCATTATTGTGAGTTTGAAAAGGGCCTGAGGCCTATTGATTATGGAAATAATTGTGAATAAACTTATACAGGTTTTGTAAAGTCTTTTACAGGATGAAATTTTAGAAAAACAGCCGTCGTGCTGCCGGATTTCCGTGAAAATTCTATTTTCATAAAGTTATTTTCAACGAACAAAATTTCCACCTATTTTCAGAACTAAAAGGATTTCTAGTATTTTAGAAAAAAAAAAAGAGGCTTAGCTCCACTGAAACTTTCTGCCCGGAAGAGATCTCGACTGGGGAGCCACCATGGGGTGCCGGGCAGGTCGCCTAGGTAGGACAGTTAGAAAAGGGCCTGCCATTTAAAGTGGGTAGTACCCTTACGCGATCGTTTCGAAGTTTCGAATTGAGTTCCAAAAGGTATATTGAGTTTTATTGATTTCGTTTGGATGGATAATGATTATGTTGAGTTATGGATGATAGTTGATATCCTTATGATTGAGTTTTAGGATTGAGAACCTTGTTAGTACGAAGGTTCACTCGATATTGTTTGGTTGTTTTTTTTAATGATATTGTCATTGATTGTTTCTGTTGTGAAATCGATTATGGGCTGTTATAAGATGATTTAGGGGCTGTTAAGTTATGCTTTTACTTTCCAGTTCGTCGTGGTGGAAAATGATGCATTTTAGTGTGTTTTAAAGTATCGAAAAATCGTTCGGATGTTGAAAAATCATTTCCGAGCGATTAGGATGAGTTTTTCGCAAATGCGAATGTTATTTAGTTGTGAGTTTCGTTGTCGAATGTAGAAATGTAATTGATGATTAACAAGTTGTCATTTATGTTATTAAGCTCCTTAAGATGATAAATGCTGACATTAGGATAGTTTGAATTATAATAAAGTTAATCGGATAGTTTCGTTGTGCACGATTATATGAAATCATTGATTTTCGGAGTCGAATCGGAATATGAATAATCATTTAGCTTGCTACCATGATTTTCATTCTTGTGTTTTAAAGTGTTTGAATATTCGTTTTTCATGATTTAAGTAAAGTCACGAGTAGTATTAACCATAAGTTTGATTAGAATCGAAGTAATTGCGCAAAATACTAAAAGTGATAATCTGCGGTAAATCCTCGAAATCGCGTGAGTTTTACGTTATGCGTTTAGATTCAATTATCCTTTTTGTTAAATCCATTAGAATGTAATTTCGATGATGTTGCTTTAGATTCGAATAGTGTAGTTACGACATGCTTATATTAGAACATTAAATTATTTAGGTATCGGTAAGGCGGAGGAAATCGAAGTTGAAGAAGTATCGCGAGGTAGAAAATCGGGAAGTTTCCGTGAGTTAGAAATCGGTGAGTGTAAATTGTTTTATGAAATGATAAATGCACCATGACTACTATGTTTTCATGAAAGATTGAAACATTTTTGATATTTAAATGAATTTATATGAATGATGCTTGTTTATAAATGTTTTTTTATATGCATCTAAGTAATGTTAATCGCGTAAATTGTTATTGAAATGCGCTTTTATGTTTTAATATTTAATCAAAGAGGTATGTTTTTATGATAATTATTTTAGCATGTAGATGAAATTCTAAAAGAAAATTTTCATAATCGATGGCTACCCTAATCCTTATTATATGACTGAGATATGACTGTTATGCGGTCGAAGTGCCTTATTGCGCGTATGGCATGTCCATGGGGGAAAGTCCACTAACTATGGGGAGGATCGAGTCTGTCATGTCGCCTTCTACGCATATATAAGGTACTACTATGACTAATGCACATAATAATCCCATATGTGCAGTAAGGTAACATTCCACGACATAGTGGCTTATGATTGAGATTGACCATCCCCACCACCAATGTCCTAGGACCGGACGGTGATCATGATTTCCATGGGTGCCATTGGATACATGTTTTATAACTGAGGATACGATTTATGAATTTATGAATTTATGATTATGTTATGAATTAATTTCAAATGAGACATGTTACGAAATGAATTTTTACGATGCATATAATCTTGTTTTCAAATAAATATGTATATAAATGGTTATGTAATAACATGAAATTCATGTTTTGAATAACTTATTACGGAACTTAGAACTCTTTCAAAAGATTTTAGAGAGGATATTAAAGGAAACTTATTTAGAAATGTATAACACTCACTGAGCTTTTTTAGCTCATTATTTTCTTGTTTATTTTATGAAAACTCCCCAAGCACATGTGCGAGTCCTCCAAGCAGTAAATCTCCAGTTCAAGAATAGGCGAGCTTATCAGACGACCGTTATTGTGAAATTAAAGTAACCGTTTTGATGTATAACAGATTTAGTATAATGTAAATATTTAAGTTTTATAATTATGATTATGCTGTCACGCATGTGGAATGTTTTTTTTTTTTTTAGTTTGAAATAGTTTTGTTTTGAATACTTTATTTAAGTTTGAACATGAATTTTGAGATGGATCTGAGGTCCCATTTGGAAGTGGAAAAGAATGTTTGTATTTAGAAATGTTTATCAATTATTTTTAAGGTGTTTGAAAAAGTTGGAAATAATCAGAGAAACAGCCATTGTGCTACCGAAACTTTCCCACCTTAAATTTTAAATGATTAAAGAAATGAAATTGTTTTACGGCTTTACTTCACAGAGTCCTTTTGAGTCACCTGCATAAAGACTGCAAGGATTCTGTGGGCTGCCGGGAGGGCTCTGCTCGGATCTCTACGAAGGAAATCCGAGTTGGGTCCTTTCATTTAGTGGTGTGGGACTCCGACACCAAGGTAGGTAGACTGAATGGTATACTACTGTGATTGTTTAATTATATTTTGAATATATCTGAAAGCTTTGTATATTAAATATGATTTAGATTTTGCTTATATTCTTTTGCAAAATATATAAATATTTATATATGCATGACATATGAATAATTTTAAATTGTTTTTGAGTTTAATTATATGAAATGTAAATGAATTCCGGGTTGTACTTTAAAATTTAAAGCATGTTTGTGTTTGATTGTGATTTGTTGAAAATGTTATAGAATCATTTCTAAAAGAAATGTTAAAAACGTGAAAAATTTCCCACTACATGAGTTAGAAAAGACATTTTATAAAGAGATTTTAGAAAAATAAAACGGCTTAACTTCGTGGAAACTTTCCAATCGGATTCAGATATGGACTGAAGGGCTACCATGGAGTTGCTAGTAGGTCGCCAATTGTACGATAATAGTTTTAGAAAGTTCAGGGCCTGTCAATATCAAACTTGGAGGGCATTTAGTTAAGATCATATGTATATATATATATATATATATATATATATATACTTAGAACACACTAGAAAGAGAGGGAGAGAGAATTCGACTGGAGCAAAAATAGAACAGAGGACAACAAGCAATTTCCAAGTAATTCAAGCCAATTTTCAAATGGTTTCAATCCTCCAAAGGTCACAAGCAAGTCTAGGTAGGTTGTCCATCAAAGGTGAGTGATTTTGAAGCAAAAAGAATTGAGTTTTTATGAAGTTTTTGTATGAAAAAGTTGATTTAGAACAGTCCATGGGCTGCATGTGGTGTATAATACTTTTATGTGTGGTTTTAGAGTTTTGAAGTCTTGAAATTGAGGCAAAGCAAAGCAAAGGATCAAGAATTAAATTGGTGAGTGTAATAACTATGATGAATTTAGAATTGAGCTTGGATTAATGGTGTTTAAGGTGATGGTTTACTTGTCATAAAATTTTATGTGAGTTGACATGGATTTTGAATGAAAAACTTGATGAAATATTTGTGTATAATTGGGGGTTATGCACGGCCAAAGGGAAGGTATTGAATCGAAGTGGTGTTTGATTGATTGAAAGTGATTTTATGCATGAAGAATATGTAGGAATAATATGTTAGAGTGTTGAAAGAAAAATCAAAATATAGGATGTATGTGTGTTATGTATTCGGCTATAAGAAGCTTGGTGGGATAGATGATTGTTTTGATGGCTTTAGATAAATTTAGGGGCTGTTTTGATGATGAATTTGTTAAAAACTTTAAAAGAATTCAATTGGATAATCAAGGGTGAATATTCGGTTAAACTAGACCCTTTTATGTAATTGCGAAGTTTTATGAGTTTAGTTAAATTCTATGATGTATTGCATGCTTAGGAATGTAATTTTGGTAAGCAAAATTGAATTGGATGGATAGACTAAGAAGGGATGTGTTTTTGGCCAAAGGAGGTCTAAATGGGTGAAAAGTTTTTTAAATGCATTGTCAAGAAAATCAAGTTTCTATTGAAAGGTTTTGCATGTTTATAAGTTAAGAAATTTAAACGGAAAATATACACGAATAATCGGAGTTGTTACGACATAAATGTGGATGTCTAATGCAATTAGATAGTTAAATGTTGATTAGTATGTTTATATGCCGATGGAAATGTTTGTGTCTAAGTCGAAATTAGTTACGATGTCTTCTAAATATGTAATGCAAAAACATGTAGATGATGCGAGAATCGAGGGAACCCCAAAGCATATATTATCGTGAGTTGTCATTAGGTGAGTGTCCTTTAAACTATTGATTTTTATGTTGAAATACGTGTCGAATATATTAGTAATTGATTTTGAGTTAAATGAAAATGAAATAAAAAATTTGCATGGTTTGAACATTTATTCTATGAACTATGAAGTGTATGGAATCAAAAATATATTTGTAAACCAATGGTATGTCTGGTAGATACAACAATTATCTCCGGTTGAGGTTGACTACCCGAAGTGTGCATTAGCAGTGTCAGGGTGTCTATCACTAACAGCGGGAGGAAACCCGTAAAGGAGAAATTGTGTCGAGTCAGTGGTTCAGTTCAGTGTATCGCCCAATGCATGTGTAAGATATATTATTAGCTAGCTTCCACCTGAGCGAGGAAAAATGCTGCTCTGTCGCGAGGGAAAAATTCTGCTACGTAATACCAGATAATGCCTTGAACGAGGGAAAATTCCAACAAGGTCGGAGTGAGGTAAAATTTCGCTACATACCTAGGATACCATATGGTGCGGATCGTAATGGGTAGCTCGACATATTTAGACATTTTTTATAATAAACCCCATCACTATTTACATTTTTCATCAGACCTTTTGAAAGTATACAGTGACTTTAAATTATTACTCAGTTTTGAAATAAAAGTGAATAATATTTATGAATGATTTATCCATGCAACTGAATGAAATATGGTTTTCAAAGAAAAACCAATTTTGATATTATATGTAAAACCCAAAACTTCATCCAATAGAAAATAAATTATTTTTCGGTGGATAGTATTCCCGATCGGAAAGTGTCCGCGGGAATATTAATCTTTTGAAAAGCATGCTTAATGAATAAAAAGTTTCAAAATTAATATTGGAGTTAAGGAAAATTAAAACGGATCAAAAACGAATTCATTCAGATAGATTTCGAATGATCCAAAAAGTTATTGGATGGAAATAATCTTCCCAATTTAGGATCATATAATATATTTTTGGAGAGATGAATTGATTTAGAGTGCTTGGAAGTGAAATCGAATTCAAAATAATTTTCAGAGGTGGAATTGAGCTATAATCGGATTTTCGGATGGATGGAAGCGAATTTGAATTTGAAATCCGAATAGGAGAATGGATGAAATAACGTGTGGCATGAATGATGCATGAAAATGACACGTGTAAAACCCAAAACCTCGTTCGTCGGAGAGGGAAATATTTTTCTGATGGATCATGTCCGATCGAAAAAATATAATGCTCGAGTCTGGAAATACTCAGAATATTTATTTTAGAAGAATAAAAATAAATTCAAGTTCGTGAAGACGGATTCGAAATAAGAAAATAACTTCGAGAGTGCGAAACCGAGATTAAATTAAAAGCGGATTCCTGGACGGACGAACGGAATCGAAAGTCGAGCTTGGAAATTGAAATAAAGTTAGTGCATGATAGTGACACGTGTCATACATGGAAGGATCATCAATGACAAGTGTCCAAAACGAAAAAGCATTAGATATTAAAAGTTGATAAAGCAAAATATGGAAAGTGAAAAAGAAACAAGAAATTGAAAAAGGAAGATATATTATAATAGCAAATGCATTCGGTCATCATGTTTTATATCTATGTTTAAATATCAAGTGGAAAAGAAGGGAAGCAATTGGCCTCATATTCGGTCAACACTCCATCAAGAGGCAAACCGAAACCCAAATTTGAGAAAGAAGCAAATCCCAATCTCGATCACCATATCCCAAAACCAAGGCATGAGACACTCAACATTCATCATCCAAGAGCCGAGAGTGAGAGATAGAGAAGGAAGAGAGCTGCTGCTCCTAAGAGAGAATTCGAGAGAGTGAATGAGAGAGTGATCGAGAGGAGGGGAAGACCAGATCGGAGAGGAATCCTTCAAGGCCAGCAGTTGCATGTAGCATCTGAACCACCCAGGAGCAGATCTGAACCAAGAATCAGTGCATGCAAGCAAGAAGAGGTCGTGTTGTTGTTGTCGAGAAGTGAAGCTGCTGCCAGAAAGTGAGTTGCTGCCGAGCGAGCTGGAGGAGCTGCTGCTGGCATGAGGCTGCTACTGCTGGCGTGAAGGTGCTGGAGCTGCCGTGGTGCTGTCGACATTTTGAAGTGCTGCTGTGTGCTGTCGTCGTGAACCGTCGCTGCTGCGAGCTGTTGAGTTGAAGGCGTGATTGGTGCTGTCGCCGTTGTGGGAGCTGCTACCGAGCAGTTACTATCAGGCCGAGCACAACCATTCAGACATGAAGTGAGACAACATCAAGAGAAGACAGCTTGCTATCGTGAGAGCTTCGTCACCGTCGTGATTGTTCGCGAGTGTTTTTCGACGTTTCGAAGCTTTCGAAGTGAGTTTTGAAAGGTACGTTGTGATTTTATGGAATTCGTTTCAGTGAATAATGATTAAGATTGAGTTGAGGATGAATTTTGATGATGATATGATTGGGTTTAGGATTGAGAACCTCGTTAGTGCAGAGGTTCGCTCATTTTTGTTTCGATTGTGTTTTGAATGAAATTGTAAATGGTTGGTTTCCGTTGTGAAATCTATTACGGGCTGTTAGGAGAAGTTAGGGTTGTTGAGTTATGTTTTTAAATTCGAGTTCCTTATCGTGGAAAATGGTTAGTAATAGTGTGTTTTAAAATATCGGACAGTCGTTCGGATATTGAGAAATCGTTTCCGAGCAATTCAGTTAAGTTTTCCACGAATGCGAATGTTTTTAATTTGTGATTTTTGTTGTCGGCTATGTAAGTGTTTGTGATGTTATCTTGCTGCCTCGAGTCGTTATTAAGCCCGTTAAAGTGTTAAAGTTGATGTTAGGATCGTTTAAGTTACAATAAAGTTAATCGAATAGTTTTTATTTTGCGCGAAATCGTTAAATTGTCGAAATTCAGAGTTGAAATCGGAAATGGATATTCATTAAGCTTGCTGCCATATTTTTCTTGTTTGTGCTTTAAAGTGTTTGAATATTCATTTGCCGTGTTTTAAGTAAAGTCACGAGTAGTAATTGTCGATAAATTTAATTGGAAACGAAGGAATCACGCGAAACGCTAAAACCGATAATTCGCGATATTTAGTTGAAATCGCGTAAATGTTATGTTAATCGTTTGGTTTCGAATCTTCTTTTTATTTCATTCCTTTTTAATGAGATATCGATGATGTTACTTTAGTTGAATGGCATAGTTGTCTGTTTTATAACGGTAGAGTTTCGAGTAGTTTATGTTGCGATAACGGATTGGTTTGAGATAGTCTCCGTGTACGATAGATTTTCGTATTGTATCATGTTATCGTGTGAGGACAGTCACGAGAATTGTTGTGATTAGAAATCCTCGTATGGCTTAAAGTTTAGTTTCCGCACGAGTTGCGTTTTAACGAAAACTCGATCGAAACCAAATGTAGGTGAACCGACGAGCGGACGAGAGCTATATCAGGAGTGGTTGTTCAGTTATTGGAAGCAAGTAGTGAGTGTGCATTTTATAAAGCTTTCGGGAATTCGATTATATGAAATTATTAATGCGATACTATTTTAGTTTATGATTTATGTTATTCAAGTAACATTTTAGAATATTATCGCTTTCCCTATAATGCATGCATAGTTGTATATACATATTTAGTCGTAAAGATACTTGAGAATGATATTTCAATAATTGAGTTTTCATTCTAGAAAGCAAGTTTTTTGGTTTTAAACCGTAACTAGAAAACGAAACACTGGTGAGATAATTTTAAAGGTAATTAATATCTCTTTAGTTTATCTTAACCTCCAGCAGAACTCGGCTGAGGTACCCTATGCGTGTATAGTACTAGACGGGGGGAATCGTAATCCCAAGTTCCCGTACGCCTATTAGACGGGGGAATCGTAATCCCAAGTTTCCGTACGGCTTAATTTGCAGGGGGAATCGTAATCCCAAGTTCCCGCATTTCCAGATGTTGGGGGAATCGTAATCCCAAGTTCTCGCATCTTAGCACACGCAAACAGAAAATTTCTAGTATTTCATGTCATATAGATATTGAACTTAAGAGCTAAAGAGAATGAGTTTTTCTAGAATTACCCTTCTAAGTTAGTAAAGAAATGAAATACGTTAATAGACGTTAGTTTAGAATTTTTTACTTAAATAAGCCGTATTGTTTTCAAAATAATAATAAAAGCAGAAATTATTATTATGTACACTCACTGAGTTATGCTCACCATCAGTTTCTGTTTTATTTAAAATCCTTTCCAGGTGTAGGAGCGAGCAGTGCGACAAAGGCATCTCTATCGGACGTACAGGCCAGCTAGACATGCGACCAGACTGTACTATTTTCTAGACTTATTATCATGTATTGTATTTATTATCGTTTCCAGATTTCTCCAATTTGTAAATATTATTTTGAGATTAAGGATTTTATGTAAATATTATGCATGACATTTTAAAATTTTAATCAAGTTGCTTTCCGTATTATTGCATGATTGTGAGTTGGAAAAAGGGCCTGAGGCCTATTGATTATGGAAATAATTGTGAATAAACTTGTACAGGTTTTGTGAAGTATTTTACAGGGTGGAATTTTAGAAAAACAGCCGTCGTGCTGTCGGATTTTCGTGAAAATTCTATTTTCATAAAATTATTTTCAACGAACAAAATTCCCACCTATTTTCAGAACTAAAAGGATTTCAAGTATTTTAGAAAAGAAAAGAGGCTTAGCTCCATGGGAACTTTTCAGTCGGAGCAGATCTCAACTGGGGAGCCACCGTGGAGTGCCGGGCAGGTCGCCTAGCTAGTAGTTAGAAAGGGCTTGTCAATGTTGGTATCAGAGCAAAGATTTTTTTCAAGCATTTTCATAGTATTTCTCAAATCATATCTAGTTCAAGTGCAGTGAGTTATGCGTCGCGTCGGTCGTCCGCGTACCCTGAGAGCCATTGATAATGCTTCACCTCTTACTCCAGAAATAGGGAAGCAAATAAATGAATCCGTCAATGATCCTCAGCCAGGGATTCTAGTTGAGCCACCGGCAATAGAGCTTGATTCGGACCCGATCGAGAGATTAGCCCAGGTTATTCAATAGCTAAGGCCTCACGTTCCAGGCGCCATCGTAGAGAGGGCAGGGAAATTAGGTGCCGATGCTTTTGACGGAACAGGTAGTACAGAGGTTGTGTGTTCCAGATGTGGCGGAACTCAAGAAAGAAACCTTAGATGAAGCTCACTCCTCAGCATACGCTATGCATCCGGGAAGTTCGAAAATGTATCGGCATGGCACCATATGAAGCATTTTATGGGAGATGGTATAGAATGCCGGTATGTTGGGATGAGATAGGCGAGAGAAAGTTAATTGGGCCCGAGCTTGTTCAGATGACTACAAACAAGATCAAGGTTATTCGAGACAATTTGAAGATAGCCCAAGATCAACAAAAAAGTTACACAGATAAGCGTAGGAAGGATTTGGAGTTCCAGGTCGGGGATAAGGTATTTCTTCGGATATCGCCATGGAAAGGAATAATCTATTTTGGGAAGCGTGGTAAGTTAAGGCCTCGGTATATCGATCCCTATGAAGTGATTGGCAGGGTAGGTGAGGTAGCATATCGACTTGAGTTGCCAGCAAAACTTTTCAGGATCCATAATGTATTCCATGTCTCGATGCTCCGTAAGTACATAGCAGATCCTTCGCATGTGTTGTCAAAGCAGCCAATGGAACTCAAGAAGAACCTATCTTATGAGGAGATCCCAGTTCAGATTCTTGACATGACAGATCAGGTTCTTCGCAGCAAAGTTATTCCATTGGTTAAAGTGTGGTGGAGGAACCATGCAGTGGAGGAAGCCATATAGGAGCACGAGGAGCTGATGCGCAGTTAGTATCCGCATCTTTTTTATTCAAGTAAGTATATTTAGTTATTCAAGCCAATAATTTTATGATTTGAGATTTTATTGAGTATGTTTGATGGATTTTAATGTTGAAATGCATTGCATGAAAGTTGTGTAAATTTCGAGGATGAAATTTTTATAAGGAGGAGTGAATTGTAAAACCCAAAACCTCGTTCGTCAGAGAGCAAAATATTTTTACAATGGATCGTGTCCGATCGAAAAAATATAATGCTCAAGTCCGGAAATACACGGAATTTTTATTTTAGAAGAATAAAAATAAATTCAAGTTCGTGAAGACGGATTCGAAATAAAAAAATAATTCCAAGAGTGTGAAGCCGAGATTAAATTAAAAGTGGATTCCTGGACGGACGGACGGAATTGAAATTCGAGTTTGGAAATTGAAATAAAGTTAGTGCATGATAGTGACACGTCTCACACATGCAAGGATGATCAATGACAAGTGTCCAAAACGAAAAAGCATTAGATATTAAAAGTTGATAAAGCAAAATATGGAAAGTGAAAAAGAAACAAGAAATTGAAAAAGGAAGATATATTATAACAGCAAATGCATTCGGTCATCATGTTTTATATCTATGTTTAAATATCAAGTGGAAAAGAAGGGAAGCAATTGGCCTCATATTCGGTCAACACTCCATCAAGAGGCAAATCAAAACCCAAATTTGAGAAAGATGCAAATCCCAATCTCGGTCACCATATCCCAAAACCAAGGCATGAGACACTCAACATTCATCATCCAAGAGCCGAGAGTGAGAGATAAAGAAGGAAGTGAGCTGCTGCTCTTGAGAAAGAATTCGAGAGAGTGAATGAGAGAGTGATCGAGAAGAGGGAAAGACCAGATCAGAGAGGAATCCTTAAAGGTCAGCAGCTGCATGTAGCATCTGAACCACCCAGGAGCAGATCTGAACCAAGAATCAGTACACGCAAGCAAGAGGAGGTCGTGTTGCTGCTGTAAAGAAGTTGAGCTACTGCCAGAAAGTGAGTTGCTGTCGAGTGAGCGCTGGAGGAGCTGTTGTTGGCATGAGGAAGCTGCTGCTGGCGTGAGATTTCTGCTGCTAGGGTGAGCCTGTTGCTGTTGGCGTGAGGCTGTTGCTGCTGGCGTGAAGGTGCTGAAGTTGCCGTGGTGCTATCGTCGTGAACCGTCGCTGCTGCGAGCTGTTGAGCTGAAGCCATGATTGGTGCTATCACCATTGTGGGAGCTGCTGCCGAGCAGCTACTATCAGGCCAAGCACAACCATTCAGACTTGAAGTGAGACAACATCAAGGGAAGACAGCTTGCTACCATGAGAGCTTCATCGCTGTCGCGATTGTTCGCGAGTGTTTTTCGACGTTTCGAAGCTTTCGAAGTGAGTTTCGAAAGGTACGTTGTGATTTTATGGAATTCGTTTCAGTGAATAATGATTAAGATTGAGTTGAGGATGAATTTTGATAATGATATGATTGGGTTTAGGATTGAGAACCTTGTTAGTGCAAAGGTTCGCTCGTTTTTTTTTTCGATTGTGTTTTGAATGAAATTGTAAATGGTTGGTTTCTGTTGTGAAATCTATTACGGGCTGTTAGGAGAAGTTAGGGGCTGCTGAGTTATGTTTCTAAATTCGAGTTCGTTATGGTGGAAAATGGTTAGTAATAGTGTGTTTTAAAGTATCGGATAGTCGTTCGGATATTGAGAAATTGTTTCCGAGCAATTCGATTAAGTTTTCCGCGAATGCGAATGTTTTTAATTTGTGATTTTCTTTGTCGGCTATGAAAGTGTTTGTGATGTTATCTTGCTGCCTCGAGTCGTTATTAAGCCCATTAAAGTGTTAAGGTTGATGTTAGGATCGTTTGAGTTACAATAAAGTTAATCGGATAGTTTTTATTTTGCACGAAATCGTTAAATTGTCGAAATTCGGAGTTGAAATCGGAAATGGATATTTGTTAAGCTTGCTACCACATTTCCCTTGTTTGTGCTTTAAAGTGTTTGAATATTCATTTGCCGTGTTTTAAGTAGAGTCACGAGTAGTAATTGTCAATAAGTTTAATTGGAAACGAAGGAATCGCGCGAAACGCTAAAATCGATAATTCGCGATATCTAGTTGAAATTGCATAAAATGTTAATCGTTTGGTTTCGAATCTTCTTTTTATTGCATTCCTTTTTAATGAGATGTCGATGATGTTACTTTAGTTGAATGGCATAGTTGTCGGTTTTATAACTGTAGAGTTTCGAGTAGTTTATGTTGCAATAACGAATTGGTTTGAGATAGTCTCCGCGTACAATAGATTTCCGTATTGTTATCATGTTATTGTGTGAGGACAGTCACGAGAATTGTTGTGATTAGAAATCCTCATATGGCTTAAAGTTTAGTTTCTGCACGAGTTTTGTTTTAACAAAAACTCGATTGAAACCAAATGTAGGTGAACCGACGAGCGGACGAGAGCTATATCGGGAGTGGTTGATCAGTTATTGGAAGCAAGTAGTGAGTGTGCATTTTATAAAGCTTTTGCGAATTCTGTTATATGAAATTATTAATGCGATACTATTTTAGTTTATGATTTATGTTATTCAAGTAACATTTTAGAATATTATCGCTTTTCCTATAATGCATGTATAGTTATATATATGTATTTAATAGTAAAGATACTTGAGAACGATATTTCAATAATTGAGTTTTCGCTCTAGAAAGCAAGTTTTTGGGTTTTAAACTGTAACTAGAAAACGAAACACTGGTGAGATAATTTTAAAGGTAATTAATATCTCTTTAGTTTATCTTAACCTCTAGCAGAACTCGGTCGAGGTACCCTATGTTTGTATAGTACTAGACGAGAGGAATCATAATCCCAAGTTCCCATACGCCTATTAGACGGGAGGAATCGTAATCCCAAATTCTCATACGGCTTAATCTGCGGGGGGATCGTAATCCCAAGTTCGCGCATTTTCAGATGTTGGGGGGAATTGTAATCCCAAGTTCCCGCATCTGAGCACACGCAAACATAAAATTTCTAGTATTTCATGTCATATAGTTATTGAACTTAAGAGCTTAAGAGAATGAGTTTTTCTAGAGTTACCCTTCTAAGTTAGTAAAGAAATGAAATACGTCAATAGACGTTAGTTTAGAATCTTTTACTTAAATAAGCCGTATCGTTTTCAAAATAATAATGAAAGCAGAAATTATTATTATGTACACTCACTGAGTTATGCTCACCATCAGTTTCTGTTTTATTTAAAATCCTTTCCAGGTGCAGGAGCGAGCAGTTCGGCGGAGGCATCTCCATCGGACGTACAGACCAACTAGACACGCCGACCAGACTGCACTATTTTCTAGACTTATTATCATGTATTGTATTTATTATCGTTTTCAGATTTCTTCAGTTTGTAAATATTATTTTGGGATAAAGGATTTTATGTAAATATCATGCATGACGTTTTAAAATTTTAATCAAGTTGTTTTCCGTATTATTGCATGATTGTAAGTTGGAAAAAGGGCCTGAGGCCTATTGATTATGGAAATAATTGTGAATAAACTTGTACAGGTTTTGTGAAGTATTTTATAGAGTGGAATTTTAGAAAAACAGTCGTCGTGCTGTCGGATTTTCGTGAAAATTCTATTTTTATAAAGTTATTTTCAACGAACAAAATTTCCACCCATTTTCAGAACTAAAAGGATTTCAAGTATTTTAGAAAAGAAAAAAGGCTTAACTCCACGGGAACTTTGCAACAGGAGCAGATCGCGACTAGGGAGCCACCGTGGGGTGCCGGGCAGGTTGCCTAGCTAGTAGTTAGAAAGGAGCCTATCAACACGTGTCGTGCATGCAAATGACATGTGTCATGCATGCATGAAAAAAGTGAAACAAGTGGAATGAAGATGGATGCATGCATGACATTTGGCCAAAAAAATGGAGAATGTATATATATAACAATTGAAAAGAAGAAAAGGAAGCATGAAAGAACATCTCTCGGTCTTCATTCATTTTCAATCCAAAGAGGAGGGTAGAGAGAGAGAGAGAGAAAGGATACAAAAGAGAGGGAGAGCTGCATGTTTTCCATTCGGTCTCCATTGTTTCAAAAAAATCGAGACCTCCATCTAGTAAGAGAAAGAGAGAAACTATGAGAGAAGAAAAGAAAACCGAGAGTGTGAGGGAGAGAAGCAAGAGAGTTCTATTCGGTCATCATTAATCAGACACGAGAACTCAAGACAAGGGGAGAGAGCTCCCATTTGGTCTCTCAATCAGATCTAAGAGCTCACAAGAGGGAGAGTGAGCTGTTTGACAATTTGAAGAAGGAAGAAGCTTTCCTCGATCAAGCAAAACAGAGGGAAAATCAAGCAAAGTGGTAGGTGAGCTGAAGTGAAGAAGTTTTCTTCATTTGGTCACTTAATCAAGAGCAAAATCGAGATCATTACTAAGGGAAAGTGAGAGTATGCAACCAAGGAGAGGAATAGGTGGACAGCTTGCATGCATGATGATTTAGAAGCTTTTTTTTAAGAGATTATATCCATGCAAGGTAAGTTGCTATCCTAGCTGATATTTGTGATGATTTTGGAGTGACTTTTAAGCTTGCATGCCTTTGTTTGGATTAAAGGAAGCTCGGTCAAATAAGATAATCTTGGGTAGTAGCTTGCATGTGATGTTTGAGTTATTTTTTAGTTGGATTTGAGAGGCAAGATGTGTTTTTATGCTTATCATTTTGTTGGAAATGTTAGATTATGATATTGGATGAAATGATTGGGTTTTAGGATTTATAACCTCATTAGTGTGGAGGTTCGATTACATGTGATTTTTGGTATGAAAATGGATGAATTTTAGTTTTGGAAAGCTTATGTATTTCGGCTATTGGTAGCTGACATGATTCCAATGTTATTTTCAATTTCGTTGCCATGAAAAATGATGATTTTTGAGGTGTTTGAAAGTGTCAAAATGTTGTTTTGATAATCGAAAATTGTTTTCGGGTGGTTCGGATGATTTATGGATTAATTGGATGGTGAAATGAGAAGTTAAAATTAAATGGTGTAGAAGCTACCATGATTTTGACATCATGTATATCGAAATGTTAAACTCTTATTTCTCTATGTTTTGAATGAAAATATAAGTGGTAATGACATTAGAATATATTGGAAAGCTAAAGAAAATGCATGAATTGTTAAAAAGAATAATTCGCGACCAAATTTTCATAATCGCGGAAGTATTGTGTTTTACGGTTCTGATTAAAATTATCATCATTTGGAATGTGTTTAAATGCAATTGTGATGTAAATAATTGAAATGAATGAATGATGGAAAGATTAGTATAAATTGGTTTAAGTGACTAGAATTACTAAAATTTGTCGTTTGATGTGTTGTTAGGAAAATTATGATTATTTTGGAAGTGTTTAGAAATATTTGAGAAATAGAACGTGTTGTATGCTTGATACATGTTATTGGAAGTGTGATTATACAAATAAGATAGTTTTGGCATTGCCTAAAAATGGAATACTAAAATATGTAGGTAACGTGGAGGCAAAGCAAACCAAAGTCATAAATTATCGCGAGTAAAAAAATCTTGAATATTTCAATGAGTTAGAAAATTGTGAGTGAAAAATATTTTTGAAAGTTAAATGTTTTAATGGCCTATTTTCGATGTGTTTCTTAATTAAATATATTGCTATCATGAAGTTAGATTACGAATAATTGAATACCATTCTAGAAGAAAATATTTTTAGCAGGAAATTATAGAAATATCGGGTTTTTTTCAATCTAGCATGATTTATGTGATATGTTGTTGTATTTTCATGCTTATACAAAGAATTATTCAAGTGTGATTTACATATAAAAAAGGTTTTCAAAGGTTAATGGCTTACCCAAGTTTATAGATATGTTTATAGATTCAAACCTAGCCATAATATCCTATACGTATATGGCTAATTGGGAGGGTGCGTTACTAACTTATGTATGTGGGGGATTGAGTCAGTCGAGTCGCCCTCTATACGTGTAGGATATTATCTTACATTACGTATGTGATGATAAAATTCTATAGATTAGTAGTTGAGATGTCTTTGTAGTTTGTCACGATGAGCACCACTAGTAATTCCACCACGTGACCTCATCTTGTGATTGTACCTCTTAGGTTTTCCATCGGTGTATTTTAGAAAGAAGAATATAGTATTATTTACGAAAGTTAGAAAAAGAATATATATGTTAGTTGTTTCCAAAAAGTTTATAAAATGCACTTATTTCTTAAAATTTCTTTCAATGCATAGATTTATAAAATCCATTAATAGAATTATTAATTGTATGATTTTAAAATAAGAAGGTTTAAGAAATAAAAATTTCTTTTCTTGTAAATAAGTATTGAGAGGCTATTCTAGAAAACAAGCACTATGAAAAAAAAAATTATATCACTCACTGAGCTCCTTTGACTCACTATTTCTTGTCTATGTTTATATGAAAAACCTCCCCGGGTGCTGAGGTAGGTGCCCAGAGCGAGTAGTATGTGACACAGTGTGGGGTGGACCCTTCTTGATGATCCTAGCTGTGAAATCAATGTACATGGTTTTATGTAATCATAAACATGCATGAAGTGAATGCTTTTCTTTGATTTTTTGTAAATATTTGAGATCTTTGTATGATGAATATATTTTGAAACTTGACGTGATTTCGGAGTTAGTTATTTTGTTTCATAATTGTGTTATTTTATTTTATATGTGAGTTTGTTTATGAAAAGGACCTGAGGTTCATATTGGAAGTGGAGAAATAATGAGTTATTTTTAGAAGTATTGTATATTGATTTATAAGCCTTTTGAAAGGGTTGAAAAAGTCGAAAAATAGTCGTTGTACTGTCGAAATGTTTTCACCCTAATTTTTAGATGACTATAAGATTGAATTTTATTTTGAGTTTGCTTCACAGAGTTTCCTTATTAGTCAATCATCGATATGAAGACTGTAAGGATTTCCGTTGGAGTATCGGGAGGGTTCAGCTCGGGTCCCGATAAGGGAAATCCGAGTTGGGTCCTTTTATTATAGTTTTTTAAATGTTTTGAAACTTAAGGGAGGCAATTTATAAAGTTAAAATTGAAACAAAATTTTGTAACACTCACTGAACTTATAAAAGCTCACACAGTTTCGTGTTTTATAACACACTATTTCGTGTTTTATAAATAAAACCTCCCCAAAGGCAGATGCAGGTATTGGTACATCAAGAGCAGGGACTCCAACCCAGGATTAGACCAGTCGAGTCAGGAATGCTGTTGTGATTGTATACATGTATTTTATTTTAGGAATTCTTAAAAATTTATGTATTGTATAATGTATAACTTTTCCTTATTTTTGAAAATGTATAAATAAATATATATATGCATGACTCACGTTTGTAATTTAAATTATTTTGAAATTGGATGACATGTTTGTGGTTACTTGTGAATTGTGAAATTGAGGGCCTAAGGCCCAAAAGTTTTGAGAAAATTGATTGATTTTAGAAGTGTTCAATTTTTATATCAACTTGCAGAGTGGCAATTTTAGAAAAACAGCAACGCTATCCAAAATTTTACTAAACCTATTTTAAAGTTATATGATAAAAGAAAAAATAATATTTTAAATAAAAGGGAAAACAGTTTAGCTTCACGGGAACCTTCCTGTCAGATTAGATATCAGTTAGAGGGCTACTGTGGGGTTACCGGCTGCCTGTCATCTATGCGAGAATAGGCATGCAGGAACGGGGCTTGTCAACAACAATATGTTCTCAATAACTATTCTGAGACGAACATTTAACTACTAATATGAAACCAACTTAATGTGGTAGCGAAAGATGTTTTGTGTCGAAAGTAATTGATTTGGAAACTAATTAGCTTAATCTCATAATATCACTTATTTTGTAGTGATAAATTCATCAAAGGAAATGTAAAATATAAATTTGTCAAAGAACCTTGAAACCTATTAAACTATGTACCTAAAATTATAATCAAGAGGTAACCAATTGTTGTTTGTCGAAATTGTGGCTATGAAAAAGATAACCAAAAATAAACAAGGGTTGAAGGCAGACCTAATTAATTAAAAAGGGAAAACATGAAACGAAAATAAAAAGTAAAAATTAATTAATTTACTATTTTACTATTTTGAAACTTGTAGAATAAATTAATTACTTTCTTCCATCATAAAAATTACATCAATAATGATAAGATTAAAAAGTTTAATTATTCACATTTAGGGAGTTAAACTCCAAAGTATCCATAATTTTATGTTTTTTATTAAAAAAGAATCAATTTAAAATTTATTAAAACTTAAAAACTTTCATCGGCCTAGGGTACCATGGCCTTTCTAGGCTATATAGTGGGTTTACCACCACATCTAATGCAAAAAAATAATAAAACCATTAGGCACTTTTAAATTAAACAACCATTTATTGTTCTTCTGCATTTGATAGAGTGTGTTTGGCCATAGGTAAATAAAATTTATCTCCACACTCTTTGTCATGAAGCTCATGCCTAGTGCCTAATTGTCGTAAATCTCTATGAGAATTCATGACATCTTTTGTTTTTTCATTTATGATCAAAAGTGTGCTAACAAGACGCTCATAAATAAATATATATTTTATGTGCATCACATTTAAGTTATGTCGTAAACAAAATTCCTACATATTAAACAAATCAATTAAATTTATTTCTAAAAATATAAGATGTCAAATAGAATAAGTTTTCTTTCTAATAGGATTACCTCACAATAAAATTGACTTTTTTTTTTTTTTTCCCATGGAGAATTACTTCTCTTTTTCACACACCCCTTCCCCCGCCGTTCTCTTCTTTTCAAAATCATTTTCAACTTTTACACATGCTAGTCAAACTGCTTCACTGAAACTTATACTAGGCTTAAGATTAATTTATTCTTTTCCATCAAACAAAAATTTCTCTTTCTAAAATGTATGATCCATAAGAAGAAATCATCAATGACCCATATACACATTCTTCTTACTATAGTGCAAATATTTAGAAGATGTGTTTGAACTAAATACAAAGCAAATGTATTTACCTATTCACACAACACTCTACCAAGTTTTTATTGGCTATAAAATCATTTATGGTCCATATTAAAAAGACTTTTAAGTTAAAGGTAGAATTAGCATATCCATCATAGACTTCTACTCTTTTTTGCCATAATTCATTTAAATATTCTACTAGTGGTTGCAAGTATACATCAATATCATTCCCTTATTACTTTTTCCATGGAATTAATAATGTTAGTGTTAAATTTTCTTTGGACATGCATTTCCAAATGGGAAGATTGTATGTTACTAATACCATAGACCAACAACTATATGTTAAGTTAAGGTTTCTAAAAGGATTCAATTCAGCTACAACCAAACCAAGCCTTAAGTTACATAATTTTGATGCAAACCATCAACACATTTTTCATTTTGACTTGTATGGATAGAATGCCATGTCAAGTCTTTGGCAATTTCAAGTGATCTAAACTTTCTCTTTATATCAAAGTACTTTGGCAGACACTTCCTGATAAATATCTTAAATATGTTTGTTTACTTTACATCGAGATTCACCATAATTGGGACATTTCTCAACATGCTCCAAATCTTTTCCAAACAAACAATAATCATTGATGCATGCATGTATTTTCTTATATCCTAAATCGAAGACTTTAAGGTGAGTAAAGTTACTCAAAAAGAACATTATCTTGTAGCAAAATATTTTTAAAGTTGTCGAGAAGTTCATCGAAACCCTTATCAGAGAGATCATATGTAACTTTATGTTTAAACAAAACTAAAATAGCAAACAATTTGGTATATTTTGTACTACCTCCATACAATGGAGTTTTAGCATCTTCTACGTTCTTATCAAAGTTGTCATCTGTCATTTCAACCTCTTGATCAGTATATTTTTATATGTGTTTTGGACCTCTAATTCCAATTCTTTTAGCTTGATTCTGGAGTGAAATTGCTGGATTTGATGTGTTTTGTGTAGTGTTTTATGTTTTTATTTGCTATTAGGCAGTTGAGCTTTAAAGGCTGCATTTTGGGCTTAATTCGATTAAGAAATAGTGTTTTCTAAAGAGCAATTTGCTATCAATTTTTTTGTGATGTTTAGCTCACGGAATAATCTTGTAGATGCCTTCGTTTCAATCCGCTATGATGGTTTGTTATGACTTCTTAGGGGATTGAAGTTGTGGATTGTACGTCTCTATTTTAATTTGAAACATTTTTAGGGCAATTTCATCTATTTGCAGCATAGGGTTTCTTCATTATAAAACCTAATTTTTGCGGAAATCTAGTAGCCACCATCTAGAGAAGAAAACACATCAATCTACATTCATTTTCTTTATCCAAACTCATCTCAATTGGTTCATTCTCAAGTGAAGAAGGAAAGAAATCAAGGAGTTCCTGACCAAGAAGAGCTCAAGGGATCGAATCATTGGAAAACCATTCATTGGAGTTTAAGGGTTTATTATTTCCTATTTATTTTTATGTTTGTATTCAATTCGAAATATGCAATAAAATGTCTAGTTAGGGAGCCAATGTTCTTTGTACTTTGATTATCATTTAATGCAATTCAATTAATAATTTCATTCATTATTTTTGTTGCTTCATTTATTGTTTTGGTTTTGGATATGAAGGACCAATTCTATTCTTAATCTTAACTATGAATGATTAGATGTTAGAGAGTATTTAAGAGACCATTTAGGTATAGTTTTTTTTTTTTTTTTTTTTTTTTTAATTTAAAGACTGAATAATACTTAAACTTAATGATGATTGAATAGTGGCTGAAATCTTAAATCTAAATAATATGTTTAATTCGATTTCACACCTCTTAATGTACTATAAAATAAAATTGTTGCTTTTTAAAGTTAAAATTGTTTAAAAACTTATATCCTTTTTATTATTAGTTGTTATAAAATTTTATTTAATATATTACAAGCAAAAAAATATATAAATAATTATTTGTAACATGTATGTATAATTGAAATATGATTAAAAAGTATAATAGAATTAATTATATTTATATTTTTAAATAAAAATAATAAAATTGTCTATCAGTTGAATTATATTTAAAAAGCAACTAAAAAAAGTAAATATTTGAATTGTAAATAAAAAAAACATTAGTCCAATTTAAAAAGTTTTGGGATGAAAGGGTTTTTCTTTTTTTTTAAAAAAAAAAAAATTATGTCATATAAGTATTAGGAAAAAAAATATTTATAATATAGATTTAGGATAAAATTGAAAATATATTATTTTGGGGATGATAGACTTATAATAGAATATTTTAAATACCATTAAATGATTTGTAATTAAGTTGAAAATCAAGAATTCTGACTTTTTTTTTTCAATTATTTTTGGTAATATTAAGTGGTTTGATCACTTAAAAAAACAAACAAAAGTAACTTAATAGGTGCAATTCAATACCATGAAATTAAGCGGAAAAACTAGTAGCTTCTTAGTACAATCTAGTAGACCTAGATGAATGATAACTTGATTAAGCATGTCCATTGTTTAATTAGGCTAAAAGTTGATTCTCTTATTCGGTTTTCAATTACAATGCACTTTAGGACCAATAGGTGTAGTAATTGGGGATCGGATTTAGGGTTCATATGGTGACCGAACTGATAGGACTCTCAATTAAGAGTTAGGGTTAATTAATTGAATTAATGGGCTTTGATTGAATCAAAATACAATAGAGCATTGGTGATCTAACATTTCATTCCATTTGTTTTCTCTCTCAGAATATGGCATAATTTTCTTCATCAATTTTTCTTTTAAATCAAACTTTGTTTCATTTTTAGTACACAATTTATTCACATTAGAATTTAGTATAGTCAGTCATCTCAGAAAAACATCTATGTGGGATGATCTTGCTACCATTGTACTATAGCATTGTTTGGTTATTATTGCATGATAGAGAAATTAACCATCACCTCCGGTTAACATGACCATAGTTTTTTAGCTTACTAGTTCGACTCTCTCTGTAAAACCCAAAACCTCATCTGATGGTAAATAAATTATTTTTCTGATGAATAGTATTTTCGAAAGGAAATAAAGTTAGTATGAGCGATATTTTCAAAAAATAAATTCTTAAGATTAAAAGTTTCAATAATAATATTAAAATTAAGAAACTCAAAAGCAGAGCGAAGAAAAGATCCTTCGATTAGATTTTAAATAATTCGAAGTATAATAGATGGAAGTACTTTATTTAATTAGTATCCCATATATAATATTTGTAGAGAAATAAAATAATTTTCAGTACCCGGTTGTAAGAATGAAATAAGAGCATGAAATAAAGGAAAGCGGAAACTTGGCATTAAAGGAAGGAAAAATGAGTTGATTATGACAAGTGGCATGAGTTTATTGGAGGTAGATAAAGTTAAAAATAAAAAATTGATTAAGTGTGGAAAAGTTGAGCTTAAGTCGGTCAAATAAGGAGGCCAAGATGAAATAATTGAGAGAAGTTGGTCAAGCAAGCAATCAATTTGATTGGTTATGGTAGAGACTAGGTGAGCCGAGAGAAGAATATAAGAGAAGGTGAGGGCTGTGGTGTTCTGTCGAGAGAGAGAGACTTCATGCAGCAGATGAGTGTAAGCTTTAAGAGAATTAGAGTTTTTCAAGAGAGAGGGACAAGAAGCAAGAGAGCAACTGGTTGGAGAAGAAGAAAAAGCTGTTGATGCTAAGAGAATAAGTGTTTTGTCGTAAGATCAGTGTAGGTGCAGCAAGCTGTTTAAGAAGGTAATAACCTTATTTTCTTGGTTTAACTTGTGTGTTAGTTGGATTATGTGAGATGAGGTTTGAGTCGAGTTTTTAAAGTTTTAAGTGATGAATGATGATTTTATCGTAACTTCTGTTGAGAGTAGTAAAGTTGTTGTGTTGCATGTTGATGTGTTAAGAAAATAAGAGTGGAATGTTAAAGTTGAAGTGAGCTTGAAAAAAAAAAATGAGAGCTGTCATGTAGGTATGTATGTGTAGTGAAATGTCAAGTAATCCTTCTAGATGAAGTTTAGATCAAGTTCTATCTTTTTCAAAGTACTTAGCCTTAAGTTGCGAGTTGGAGTTAGATCAAGACAGTTGTTCACAAAAATTGGAAAGAGTGATCTGGGCGAGCTGGTCAGTGCTCACAGTATGAATGAGCTGAGCTGAGCCAACGACTCATAAGGTCAAGCTAAGCTAGGAAATCAGCTCGCAAAGCGAGCTTGGTAAAGCCATGATCTGATGTGAGTTTGATTCAAGGTGAGTAGTTAGTAGCTCATGCAGTGCGAGCTGGGTTAGAGCAGTAGGCCATAAAGTGCTTGCTAGGTTAGGATAGTAGCTCGTTAAGGGTGAGCTGAGATAAGCTGACAGTTCAAGTTGAATTGAGCTCAAGCAGAAGCTTGTTGGTTGAAGGAGCTGAGTGGTAGCTTGCAGAAAGCGAGCTGTGTAGAGCTCGCAACTCTGAAAAAGTGAGTTGGTTAGTGCGCATAAAGTGTAGTGTTTTGCATGCTTAAGCAGTGAAGACTTACAAATGTAATACTCTAGATTGTGATCAGAATTGTTATGACTCAAAGATCTCATTTATATTCAAGTGTAGGTAAAGCACCAAGCTTGTAAGAGCGAGCAAGAGTGGTTATTATTTTGGAAGCAAATAGTGAGTGTGGTTAATTTCTAAAGCTTTTACAAATTCATAAATTCATTATAGATATTTCTATTTGTTTTTAGTATGCAAGTTACTACATCAATTGATTTATTTTAGCATATATTTATTTTATATAACGCATGTAAGTTATGAAATGAAGATTATGAGTATTTATATACCTAAGAAGCAAAATTATTTAATTATATTTATTTACATGCCGATTAAATGATATGCTAGAGATTATTTTCTGAGAGAAAGAGAAAATAAAGTTTCAAGTAGCATAAAAAGATTTTAATGTCATTGGTTTACCCTAGCCTCAGTTACACCCGATTGAAGTATCGTGTGCATGTATGGTCAATGAGTTGGGAGAGTCACTAACTTTAGGGGGGAATTGAGTTAGTGTGTCACCCTCTACATGCATACGGTAGTGTAGATCTACCTAATGTTGGAGGGAATCGTAATCTCAAAGTTTCCACATCTGCAACTATATATGGTGATAGTTCCTGAATCCTAGTGGCGTGTTTTCGTACCGTCACAAAGAATATGTAAACCCCTATAGTCGATTTTTACATTCCTAGCTTTAGAAACTAAGTTATCAAATGAAAAGGGCGAAACGGTCATTTAATAAATAAGAAATATAAATGGATGGCAAAGTTGTAGAACTCTCATTAAGTGACTTTAATAAGTTAATTAGAAATGAAATGGTAAAGACTTAAAAACTATAAATGTTATTAGTAAATAACATCACTAAGGGCAATTTTGTAAATCCAACATCAAGAGAGGATACAGTGGTCATTTAGCAAAAGATGGTTATATAAATACAAGACTTAGTCAATTTTTTCATTTCAAACAAGAAGTTACCGTGAATCAAAGAAGCAAAAAGAAAACGTAAGATTGACAGAGGGAGAGCAAAGTGGAAAGGCAAAGAGGAGAGACTTAGGGAAAGAAGACCAAAGGTGTTTCCAATCCATTTTTAAAGCTCCAAACATCATTTCCAAGCAAAATCAAGTTAGGATATCAAACTCCAAGCAAGATTCAAGTAAGTTATTAGCTGCTTTCTCAAGCTTCAAGTTAGTAGAAATTGTATGAAAATGGTTGGAATGGTGTAGATATTGTTTTAGTGGGTTTGTTGATTGGTATAATGGTTTTGTTGTTGTGAGGGGAATTTTTACACTTCAAACAAGTGTAGAACCCTAACTAGATGATGTAGAGATTTAAATGACATGTTGTGGTGTGTAAATGGAAGATTAGGGTTGTACAAAAAGGGCTTCCATAAGCTTAATAATAATGGAAACGAAAGTGGTTTTCATGCACTCTAAGTATTTGTCAAAAATTGTGAGTGAGTTGTGAGTGTAAAAATGATAAAATAGTGGATGTGTGTGTGTCATGACTGTGAATACCAGTGGAAAACCTCTGAGATTAGATGGTTTTGAACCCAAATTTAACCATAAGTAAGGTTAGGAAGATAAGTAGAAGAGATAGAAGTTCAATGGTAGTAGTTTTGGGTAAATTGAAAATGCCGAGCTCAAACCATGGGCTGGAGATAACCTGGGCAAAACTGACATATATGGGGGTGTTTTACACCTCAAATGATGCCTAGTAGTCATAGAAAACTATAGGTTTTGGAACGGATCGATTCCGATAAAGATTGCGCAAGTTATGTGCAAAATAGTGACGTTAGAGAAATCCCGAGCTTAAACCATGAGCTGGAGATAACCTGGGCACAACTGACATATATGGGGGTGTTCTACACCTCAAATGATGCCTAGAAGTCATAGAAAACCATAGGTTTTGGAACAGATCGATTCCGATAAAAATTGCACAAATTATACGCAAAATAGTGTCGTTAGAGAGTCGATATGTGAAATAGCTATAAAAATGTAATTTTTATTACATGGAATGAATTTAGTTGGTCATAAATAGGTAAAAGAAGCTTAGATATAAAAGAAAAACCAACGTCGCTCGTTCGATGTTAAAAAGTACGCAAAAAGTGCACGAAAAGTGCCCCAAAAGAGCGTTTTTCGTAGATTTGACATAGCAAACGATAAAATTTTTCAACATTATTTGACGTGTGACCAGAATGTAAGATAAGTGAACCGTTGGAAAAAGAACGAGGGAAAACGGAGCTCCGAGCAGGGGGCTGTGTTATGTTTTGTTCTGACATATCAAAGAGGCCTAAAAATGTTATTTTTCGTTTCGGGCCTCTAAAAATTGTACGGACTGCGTGAGGGTATCCCAAAGGGTTCAAAACTTAAAATTTTGTGAAGAAATCAAAGTTAGATAGCCTAAATTGAGAAAAAAAATCGAGTTAGGAAGTTATAGCGTAAAAATGATAGTTTATGAGAAAGTTGTATTAGAAATGTTATTGTAAAGTTAAAGTTGAGTATGAGTTGTCACTAGTGATAATAAGAAATTTTCATGTAGATGACGAGCGAGCGAGCGAAGTCCGAGAGACTAGTCGAGACACTTGATTCGGACTTACGCGATTTCGAGGTAAGTGTTCTGTCACTTGTGTTATTTCCATTTTTTTTTTTTTACATATATGCATTGTTGTAGTTAAAGTTTTGTAAAATGATTTCCAAGATTATGAGTTAAAGTTTTGAAAATGATCTTTACATTGAGTTTAAAAGGAGAACTTAAAAATAAGAGGTTTTTGAAAAGAAATGAGTTAAGAATTTTGAAACCATGTGATGTGAACCCGTAGGAATGAAACCTTAGAACCCACAAACAAATCAATAAACACCCCAAGAAAGCCAAGAATCAGATTTTAATTATTTCAGACCCGTTGAAAACTCGTTTCAAGAACCCGAATTGATAGTAAGAACGCCACAAAGGTTTGATCCTTTGATAAGTTCTAAGTTCATTCAAGAACAAGAAGAGGAAACAAATTCTCTCAATTCTTTTATTTGATGGCTGCTGAAAAACTGATATAAAATTAGGGTTTTGCCTTATTTATATTAAGGCTAAATAAAATAAACTACTCCTAAATGGATCCAAACCCTAATTGGCTTCAAAGGCCCATTAATTAAAATAACCCAATATGATATCTAATTAAATGAGACCCAAAACTAATCAACTTAACCCCTCATACGTGAACAGTAACCAAGTCACAAATAAGGCCTCTTGATTACAAAAACTCTAGCCCAAATTACACATAAACTTATTTAAAAAAATAATTGCTTTGGAAGCCCACACAATAAGACTCCAACAGCCATGATGCCAACCCACACGTCCAATGCTTCAAATGCTAGGACGTCTTCTCCCCGACTTCAATTACATGAACGAAGGATGGTTCCACCTCGTTTGAGCCCATCTTGAATGTTGTTGGTGTCTTGCTAGTTGCACTTTTAGCCCAAGTAGATTGCACAAGTCCTTGCATTGCTTCTTTGATCTTCTTCGCTCTTGATCTTGTTATTGGCCCATCCGGAATGTGCAAAGGATCCTTCTTATTCTTGTCAACCAACCCACCTTGGTACTCATCACCATGTGTATATCCTTAGTTTCTATAAGATTTAGCGCTACGCGACAAGGTAGAAATTTCATGCGTAGCTAATTAGATTTAAAATTTTTGACATTATGGGGTGATGTAGAAATTCCGCACATAGTTGTCAAAGTTTGATTTATGATACTATAATTGCGATGAAGAAATTCTGCACGTAATTGCCAGAATTGTAGAATTGAGTAATAACATTGCGATGAAGAAATTCCGCATTGTTTATGTTTAAAACTGAGCCGATTTTACACCACTCGGGCGACGAAGTAAATTCCGCACGTAGTGGTCAAGATACTATAGTAGCTTAACATTGACATCAATCAAAAAACAAAAGCGTCCCATGATGGTTTGAGCGTATTAAGTATACACATGGTCTTTTCATAAGAAATGGTTTTCAAATGGAAACTTTCAACGTCTATAAAAGTAGAGCACTACCATACAATATTATTGTTATATGACGAACTAACCTTTCATTTTTATTGTGTAGCTGGCTTATTTCATCAGGTGTGGTTATAAATAACGTCGGGGCCTAAAGATCGTCACTTCAATTATATGTGGGCTCGACACAACGATGTTCCCACATGATAAACATTTTGCATGTTTTGTATCTTAAAAGAATTTGTGTAAATAAATCATTTTGAGTTGTACATATTTGTAAATAAGTTGTTATTAGTTGTTATGCATATTTTCATGTTGTGAAGGTTGAAAGTTTGTGAATTGCGAATAGTAGAAATTTATTTTATATTTAAGTTTGAAATAGCATGTTGAGGCCCTGAGGGCAATCGTAGTTGGGTTGGAATTGGAAAATAGTTGAAGTGTTCTAATTGCTTTACAGGTAAATTTCGGAAATGTTCAATTTATAGTCGTTATGCTGTCAAAATTTTTATAAAATCTGTTTAAAAGAAATGGGAAAAAGTTCCACCAATCCCAACTATTTTAAAAAGTGTAAAAGAGGTTTTAAGTTAAAACGAGTAAACCAGCAAAGTATTCTAAGGATTCGCTTCTCAGATTTTCTTAATCTGACGAGTCAAGTTCACGAAGTCCGTTGAAGTGCCCGACGGGATCCTCCAAACAAGAGCTTAGAAAAGGTCTGGTTCGGGTCCTGTCAAGTTGGTATCAGAGCCAGGTTCTCATTAAGTTGAAATAAAGTTTTAAGAGAAGTTTGAACTATTTTCGCATAAAACGTGTGTCAAGGATGCATGAATTATGATAAGGAGTGAAATAGTTATATGCATTCATATTTTTTTTTAAGATTATATGAGTTATGTTGTTATTGATGTACATCAATATGTATAAGTCATTATATACATGAGACATGAGCTAGCTTATGCAGTTATATATGAGATATTAAGATTGAAGTTGACAATTGCATGAGTATAGAATTATTTCATGCATTATAAACATTTTAACTTGACTTTATGATCATTTGAAATTATAGAGATGCAGCGTAGAGGTCGCCCTAGAAGGGCAGCTGCACAAGTACCCACCCCTGAAGAGGGACATATTGATGAGTCAGTTAATATGTCGGCTAGTTCTTCACATTCAGAGCCTTCCCAACCTGAGAGACCAAAGCAAGCACAAGCACATGTGAATATAGAGCAGATGGCAGAGAGGGTGGCACAAGCTTTTGCTGCGACCCTCCATCCGCCACCACCCCAATAGCCCCATGAAATAGGGGTATCCATTGAGCGAGCTCAAAAATTAAGTGCAAAGCATTATGATGCCACAGGTGATCCAGAGGGTGCAATATCTTGGCTAGACACTAATGAAGAAATATTCCAGATTATGGGATGCACCGAGGAATAGATGGTCTCTTCCTCAACCTTTCTGCTTAAAGATCGTGCCAAGGACTGGTGGAAGGTGCATCAGAGAGCACATCCGGAGGGAGTGTCTTGGGCAAATTTCAAGAAAGAGTTTATAGAGAAATTCTACCCCAAGAGCTATAGAGACACAAAAATATAAGAGTTTTTCAAATTAGAACAGGGAAACTCCTCCGTGCCAGAGTATTAAAAGAAGTTTTCAGAATTGATCCGCCTAGTCCCTTTTATTGCAGAAAATGAAGAGCAGAAAATAAAGAGGTTCATGGCAGGCCTTAACCCTGTAGTTAGGACCATTGTATCATCCTCAGTGCATACTCGGTATGGACAGCTGGTGGAGGCAGCCACCAGAGTTAAGCAAAGTGCAGGAAATGTCCTCAAATCAAAACCACCATTTAATTAGAAGTGCAATTGGAGTGGTAGTCATCAAGGGGGACAGAGTAAGGTGGGCAAAAGTGATCAAAGGCATGCATGGTCTGAGAGCCGTAGACAGGGTCAGAGGGCACAGCCTAGTCAGAGCTAGAGTTCAGTTCAGTCTTCTGGGGGATCTAGGAGAAGTCAAAGTTGGAAGAATAGACCCGTTTGTAGCAGATGTGGTCGATCACACCTCGGCGAGTGCCTTCAAGGCAGGACGGGATGCTACTGATGTGGTCAGGAAGGTCACTTTATGAAAGATTGACCCAGCTTAGTCGCTTCCAGTCCATCAGAGGCTCGATCAACGGTACAGGGACAGCCCAGTGGGAGCCGTGGACCCGATAAGAGAGGCCCCCAAACTGGAGGAGCTACTAGTGCAGGACAGCCCAGTGGCGGATCAGGTAGAGGCATGCCACCTAGAGGATAGCTTGGCAGACCTCGTAGTCAGGTCGCTAGAGTATATACAGCGACACAGCAGGTAGCAGATGCGACACCAGAGGTGGTCACAGGTATCATTTCTCTATTCGATACTGATGCTTATGTATTGGTGGACCCAGGGGCCACCCATTCTTTTATTGCACAAGAGTTTATAAATAGAGTCGGGATAGAGTTGAGACCGACCGAGTGTAGCCTGGTAGTGTCATTTCCCACAGGTGATTCGCTTATTGCTGATAGAGTTTACATGGGAAGTAAAGTGACTATAGCAGGTCATAAGTTCGAGGCTGATATGATAATGCTCGATATTCATGATTTTGACATTATTTTGGGCATGGATTGGCTATCCAAGCATCGTGCCGCCGTAGATTACTACAAGAAAGAAGTTCAATTTTACAAGCCTAGGGAACCAGATATGATCTTTTGTAGAGAGAGGAAAATACTCTCTACAAGCTTGGTAAGTGTGATTCAAGCCAACAAAATGCTCCGTAAAGCATGCCAGGGGTACTTGGTTTATGTAATAGAAGCTGGCAGTAATGAGTTGCAATTGATGGAAGTTCCTGTGGTTAATGAGTTCCCTGATGTATTTCCTGAAGACCTACCAGGGTTACCACCAGATAAGGATGTTGAGTTCGAGATTGAGCTAGCACCCGGTACAGAACCTATTTCTATAGTGCCGTATCAGATGGCATCAATAGAACTAAAGGAGTTGAAGGTGCAGATGGAAGAACTATTGAGTAAAGGCTTTGTTAAGACGAGTACGTCACCGTGGGGAGCTCCAATGCTGTTTGTTAAAAAGAAAGATGGAAGCCTCCGCTTATGCATTGATTATAGGGAGCTTAACAAGGTAACCATCCAGAATCAATATCCGTTGCCAAGAATCGATGATTTGTTCGATCAACTGCAGGGAGCCAAGGTTTTCTCGAAGATAGATCTACGATCGGGGTATCATCAACTGAAGGTACGTAGGGAAGATGTTCCCAAGACGACCTTCAGGACTAGGTATGGGCATTATGAGTTTTTGGTGATGCCATTCGGCTTAACCATTGCCCCAGCAGCTTTTATGGACTTAATAAACAGAGTTTTCAGACCCTACCTGGACAAGTTCGTAATAGTCTTCATTGATGACATCTTGGTATACTCAGGTAATAGAGACGAGCATGGAGAACACTTGAGGGTTGTATTGCAAACTTTAAGAGATCATCGGCTTTATGCAAAGTTCAGCAAGTGCTAATTTTGGCTTGATGGAGTGGCGTTTTTAGGACATGTATCCGCAGAGGGTATTTCAGTAGATCCCCAAAAGATAGAAGCCATTGTAAATTGGAAGCCACCCACAAACGTGACTGTAGTTATAAGTTTCCTGGGTTTAGCTGGGTATTACAGGAAGTTTGTGGAAGGGTTTTCGAAGATTGCCACCCCGTTGACTAGATTGACAAGGAAAGAAGAGAAGTTTGTCTGGTCAGACGCGTGCCAGAGCAGTTTTGATGAGTTAAAGCAAAAGTTGACTACTGCACCAGTGCTTACACTTCCCTCAGGAAGTGAGGGATTTATCGTGTATTGTGATGCTTCTGGGCAAGGTTTAGGTTGTGTGTTAATGCAGCATGACTGGGTGATAGCTTATGCTTCAAGACAGTTAAAGAAGCATGAAGTAAACTATCCAACACACGACTTGGAGTTAGCGGCTATAGTGTTCGCATTGAGAATTTGGAGGCATTACCTCTATGGAGTACCATGCCGGATATTTACCGATCATAAGAGATTGCAATACCTATTCTCGCAAAAAGAGTTGAATATGAGACAGAGAAGGTGGATTGAGCTCATTAAAGACTATGATTGTACCATTGAATATCACCCAGGTAAAGCTAATGTGGTAGTAGATGTGTTAAGTAGGAAGCCTACCAGTTCCTTATCCCAGTTGAGAGCCGAGTACTTGCCCATGTTAGTAGAGTTAAGATCTATGGGTGTCAGATTAGAGGTGGCAGATTCAAGCTCTTTATTGGCAGCTTTTCATGTCCGTCCAGTATTGGTGGATCAAGTTAAAGAGTTGCAAGCTCAAGATCCCTACTTGATGAAACTTAGAAGCGAGTTAGAAGCTGGTCAGCAAAGTAACTTCGCATTGACAAACGATGGGGCACTAATTCTGGGGCAACGATTATGTGTGCCACAAGTAGCAGAATTGAAGAGAGAAATCATGGATGAGGCTCATTCATCCGCCTATGCCATGCATCCAGGGAGTACCAAAATGTATCGGACTCTGAGAGACCACTATTGGTGGAGAGGAATGAATAAAGAGATAGCAGAGTTCGTATCCAAGTGTTTAACTTGCCAGCAGATTAAAGCCGAGCACTAGAAACCCACAGGTTTATTGCAGCCTTTGTCGATTCCGGAATGGAAATGGGAAAGGATTACGATGGACTTCATGATTGGACTGCCACGGACTCAGAGCGGACATGATGCCATATGGGTGATAGTTGACAGATTGACAAAGTCCGCTCACTTTCTAGCCATCAAGAATACTTACTCCCTTGAAATGTTAGCACAGCTCTATATGGATGAGATAGTGAGATTGCATGGCTCACCAATGTCCATTGTATCAGATAGGGATCCTCGATTCATTTCGAGGTTTTGGCCGAAGCTCCAAGAAGCCATGGGTACTAGATTGAATTTCAGTACGGCCTTTCACCCTCAGACTGATGGCTAATCAGAGAGAACTATTTAGACTCTCGAAGACATGTTGAGAGCATACATAATGGAGTTTAGAGGGAGCTAGGATAATTACCTACCTTTAATAGAGTTTGTCTACAACAACAGCTACCAGTCTAGCATCGGCATGGCACCATACAAGGCGTTGTATGGCAGAAAGTGTAGAACCCCTATTTGTTGGGATAAAGTAGGTGAAAGAAAGTTGATTGGTCCAGAGATTGTTCAAGCTACAACCGAGAAGATCAATGTGATTAGAGAACGGTTGAAGATAGCAAGCAACCAACAGAAGAGCTATGTGGACAACGAAGGAGAGACTTAGAGTTTGAAGTGGGTGACAGAGTATTCCTACGAATCTCGCCTTGGAAGGGTGTTTTGAGATTCGGAAAGCGTGGAAAGTTAAGTCCACGATACATTGGACCGTACGAGATTATGGCAAGAGTGGGCAAAGTAGCATACCGATTGAAGTTGCCACCACAACTTGCAAATATTCATGTTGTATTTCACGTCTCTATGCTCCACAAGTACGTAGCCGATCCATTGCATGTCTTAAAAGACCAACCAGTGCAGTTGAAAGAAAACTTGACCTACGAAGAACGACCAGTAGAGATCTTACATCGTAGAGATCAAGTGTTGCGTAATAAGGTGGTTCCACTAGTGAAAGTGTTATGGCGAAATCACGGATCAAAAAATGCTACATGGGAGCTTGAAGAGCAGATGCGCACCCAGTATCCGCGTCTATTCGCCACAGCTATGTAATTTAAAAATTTTGAGGATGAAATTTCTATAAGGAGGGGAGAAATTGTAAACCCCTATAGTCAATTTTTACATTTCCTAGCTTTAGAAACTAAGTTATCAAATAAAAAGGGCGAAACGGTCATTTAATAAATAAGAAATATAAATGGATGACAAAGTTGTAAAACTCTCATTAAGTGACTTTAATAAGTTAATTAGAAATGAAATGGTAAAGACTTAAAAACTATAAATTTTATTAGTAAAGAACATCACTAAGGGCAATTTTGTAAATTCAACATCAAGAGAGGACACGGTGGTCATTTAGCAAAAGATGGTTATATAAATACAATACTAAGTCAATTTTTTTATTTCAAACAAGAAGTTGTCGTGAATCAAATAAGCAAAAAGAAAACGTAAGATTGAGAGAGAGAGAGCAAAGTGGAAAGGCAAAGAGGAGAGACTTAGGGAAAGAAGACCAAAGGTGTTTCCAATCCATTTTTGAAGCTCCAAACATCATTTCCAAGCAAAATCAAGTTAGGATATCAAATTCCAAGCAAGATTCAAGTAAGTTATTAGCCACTTTCTCAAGCTTCAAGTTAGTAGAAATTGTATGAAAATGGTTGGAATGGTGTAGATATTGTTTTAGTGGGTTTGTTGATTGGTATAATGGTTGTGTTGTTGTGAGGGGAATTTTTACACTTCAAACAAGTGTAGAACCCTAACTAGATGATGTAGAGATTTAAATGACATGTTGTGGTGTGTAAATGGTAGATTAGGGTTGTACAACAAGGGCTTCCATAAGCTTAATAATAATGGAAACAAAAGTGGTTTTCATGCACTCTTGTCAAAAATTGTGAGTGAGTTGTGAGTGTAAAAATGACAAAATAGTGGATGTGTGTGTGTCATGGCTGTGAATACCAGTGGAAAACCTCTGAGATTAGATGGTTTTGAACCCAAATTTTATCATAAGTAAGGTTAGGAAGATAAGTAGAAGAGATAGAAGTTCAATGGTAGTAGTTTTGGCCAAATTGAAAATGCCGAGCTCAAACCATGGGCTGGAGATAACCTGGGCAAAACTGACATATATGGGGGTGTTTTACACCTCAAATGATGCCTAGTAGTCATAGAAAACTATAGGTTTTGGAACGGATCGATTCCGATAAAAATTGCGTAAGTTATGCGCAAAATAGTGACGTTAGTGAAATCCCGAGCTTAAACCATGAGCTGGAGATAACCTGGGCAAAAATAACATATATGGGGGTGTTCTACACCTCAAATGATGCCTAGAAGTCATAGAAAACCATAGGTTTTGGAACGGATCGATTCCGATAAAAATTGCGCAAATTATGCGCAAAATAGTGTCATTAGAAAGTTGATAGGTGAAATAGCTATGAAAATGCAATTTTTATTGCATGGAATGAATTTAGTTGGTCATAAATAGGTAAAAGAAACTTAGATATGAAAGAAAAACTAACATCGCTCGTTCGATGTTAAAAAGTACACAAAAAGTGCACGAAAAGTGCCCCAAAAAGGGTGTTTTTCGTAGATTTGACATAGCAAACGATAAAATTTTTCAACGTAATTTGACGTGTGACCAGAATCTAAGATAAGTGAACCGTAGGAAAAAGAACGAAGGAAAACGGAGCTCCGAGTAGGGGGCTGTGTTATGTTCTGTTCTGACATATCAAAGAGGCCTAAAAATGTTATTTTCCGTTTCGGGCCTCTAAAAATTTTATGAACTGCGTGAGGGTATCCCTAAGGGTTCAAAACTTAAACGTTTGTGAAGAAATCGAAGTTAGAGAGCCTAAATTGAGAAAAAAAAATCAAGTTAGGAAGTTATAGCGTAAAAATGATAGTTTATGAGAAAGTTGTATTAGAAATGTTATTGTAAAGTTAAAGTTGAGTATGAGTTGTCACTAGTGATAATAAGAAATTTTTATGTAGATGACGAGCGAGCGAGCAAAGTCCGAGAGACTCGTCGAGACACTTGATTCGGACTTGCGTGATTTCGAGGTAAGTGTTCTATCACTTGTGCTATTTCCTTTTTTTTTTTTTTTTTACATATATGCATTGTTGTAGTTAAAGTTTTGTAAAATGATTTCCAAGATTATGAGTTGAAGTTTTGAAAATGATCTTTACATTGAGTCTAAAAGGAGAACTTAAAAATAAGAGGTTTTCAAAAAGAAATGAGTTAAGAATTTTGAAACCATGTGTATATCCTTAGTTTCCATAAGATTTAGGGCTACGCGATGAGGTAGAAATTCCGTGTGTAGCTAGTTAGATTTAAAATCTTGGGCACTATGGGGCGATGAAGAAATTCCGCACATAGTTGTCAAAGTTTGATTTATGGGCACTATAGTTGCGATAAAGAAATTCCGCACGCAGTTGTTAGAATTGTAGAATTGAGTAATACAATTGCGGTGAAGAAATTCCGCATTATTTATGTTTAAAACTGAGCCGATTTTACACCACTCGGATGACGAAGTAAATTCCGCACGTAGTGGTCAAGATACTATAGTGGCCTAACGTTGACGTCAATCGAAAAACAAAAGCGTCACGTGATGGTTTGAGCGTATTAAGTATACACATGGTCTTTTCATCAGAAATGGTTTTCAAATGGAAACTTTCAACGTCTATAAAAGTAGAGCACTACTATACAATATTATTGTTATATGACGAATTAACCTTTCATTTTTATTGTGTAGCTCACTTATTTCATTAGATGTGGTTATAAATAATGTCAGGGCCTAAAGATCGTCACTTCAATTATAGGTGGGCTCGACACAACGATGTTCCCACATGATAAACATTTTGCATGTTTTGTATCTGAAAAGAATTTGTGTAAATAAATCATTTTGAGTTGTACTGTAAAACCCAAAATCTCGTTCATCGGAAAGCGAAATATTTTTCCGATGGATCGTGTCCGATTGAAAAAATATAATTATCGAGTTCGAAAATACTCGGAATAATTATTTTAGAAAAATAAAAATAAATTCGAGTTCGTGAAGACGAATTCGATATTTATAAATAATTCCAAAGGCGAAAGCGATTAAAAGTGAATTCCAGGGCGGACGGACGGAAACGAAATCCGAGCTTGGAATTAAAAAGCGAGAATGCATGAGAAATAAAATAAAGATAATGCATGAAAGTGACATGTGTCACACATGCAAGGATGGAATTATACAAGTGTCCAAAGTGATGAAAAGTTGAAATAAAAAAAAAAAAAATTGCAAAGCAAAGATTGGAAGAAATATCATATTCGGTCACTTATCATCTCAAAAATCGAGACTTGAGCTAGAGAGAAACAAACCAAGACAAGCATTCGACCTTGATAACAAGCAAACCGAGAGAAAGTGAGTTAGAGGGTGAGAGTGTTGCTTGTGAGTGAAACCGAGAGAGAGTGAGATTGAGAGAGATCCGAGCGTGAGAAATTGCAAGGGAGAAATAAGGAGACCGTGAGAGAGCAGAACCGAGAGCAGATCTGAAGCAAAGGAGGACATGCAAGGTCAGATTTGAGCTCTTCAGATCGTGCATGCAAGCTGGGCGAAGTCAGGCCATGAGCTGAGGAAGCTGCTGCCTTGTTGTCGTACTGCTGTTGTCATCGTGAGCTGCTGGCGACGAGAGGCGCTGCTGGCGTGAGGAGGCTGTGCTGCTGCTATCGTCGTCCTCAGGTGCTGCCGTGGTCTGGTAAGTGTGCTGGTGCTAACCAGGTGCTGTCTTGCTGCCATGAATTGAAGCGGAGCTGCCATGAGCTGAATCAGTTGTTGTCACCATTGCTGCCAACTACTGCCGTGTGCTGTCATCGTGAGCTGCTGCCGAGCAGCTACTATCAAGCTGAAAACAACATTCAGACCTGAAGTGGAACAGCAACAAGAGAAGACAGTTTGCTGGTGGAAGAAGTTGCTGTCGAGAGCGAACGTTAGAGCATCATCATCGTCGCACTTGCTCGAAAGTTGTTTCGAAGCGAAACTGTTAAGGTAGGTGCTGTCCCCTTTGTTTGTGTTGTGCATTTCGAGTAATTGTTAAAGCATACATGTGAATAGAATTGAGATATTGATGATATTATGATTGGGTTTAGGATTGAGAACCTTATTAGTGCGGAGGTTCGCACGTTGTTGTTTCGGTTGTGTTTTGAATGATACTGTAAATAGTTGTTTCTGTTGTGAAAACTATTACGGGCTGTTAGACGATAAGTTAGGGGCTGTTGAGTTATACTTTTAGTTTCGAGTTCGTTGTCGTGGAAAATGGTTAGTATTAGTGTGTTTTAAAGTATCGGATAGTCGTTCGGATATTGAGAAATTGTTTTCAAGCGATTCGGTTGAGTTTTCCACGAACGTAAATGTTTTTCGTTTGTGATTTTTGTTGTTGACGATGAAAATGTTTATGATGTTATCTCGCTGCCTCAAGTCGTTATTAAGCTCATTAAAGTGTTAAAGTTTATGTTAGAATAGTTTGAAAGACATTTAAGTTTAATTGGAAACGAAGAAATCGCGCGAAACGCCAAAAACGATAAATCGCGATATCTAGTTGAAATCGCATAAGCTTTATGTTAGTCATTTGGTTTCGAATCTTCTTTTCATTGAATCCTTTAGAATCTGATTTTGATGATGTTGCATTAGATTCGAATGGCATAGTTGATGGGTCCCACATCGGTTAGTGAGGGTGATCTTGGGTGTTATATATATGGGTTTGCAATCCTCCCCTTGCAAGCTAGCTTTTGAGGAGGAGTTAGGCAGGTCCGTATCATATGGTATCAGAGCCACACCTCATCTGGTCGGTGGGCCATGTACGAAGGTTCTCTGCACGAGGACGTGCAGTCTAAAGGGGTCGGGAATGATGGGTCCCACATCGGTTAGTGAGGGTGGTCTTGGGTGTTATATATATGGGTTTGCAATCCTCCCCTTGCAAGCTAGCTTTTGAGGAGGAGTTAGGTAGGTCCGTATCAATAGTTGTCGATTTTGTAACCGTAGAGTTTCGAGTAGTTTATGTCGCCATAACGAATTGGTTTGAAATAGTCTTCGCATGCGAATTGAGTTTTCTGTTTTGTTATCGTGTGAGGATAGTCACTTGAATTATTGTGCTTAGAAATCCTCATATGGCTTAAAGTCTAGTTTGCGCGCGAGTTGTGTTTACCAAAATCTCGATCGAAACCAATTGTAGGTGAATCGGAAAGCGAACGAGATCCGTAATGGAAGCGGTGATAAGTAATTGGAAGCAAGTTGTGAGTGTGGTTTTTTAAAAGTTTTCATACTTTTTGTTATATGAATGCAAATCATTTAGCAATCGAATTGTTTTCATACTCAAGTAAGCTTTTATGATATCATTACATTTCCTTCAAATGCATGTATAGGTTTAAATGAGTTATGCTATGAATATATGTATCTATATATTCTTTAAGTAAAGTAAATGAGTAAGTTAAAATCATATACATGCATAGAGATATTAATTGTGAAAGTTATTTTGCGATATTGTAGCATATTGTCGAGATTTCATTTTATATATGCCTATGGTTTACCCTAACCCCTAAGTTTACACCCGGCCGAAAGTATTCCATACGTGTACGGTAGTTGGGGGGAGTTACTAACTTTGGGGGGATCGAGTCTGTCAATCACCCTCTGCACGTATGGGATAATGTAGATCTACCTAATGTTGGAGGGAATCGCGATCCCAAAGTTGTATCACAGAGTTGTATCCACATCTGCGACTACACATGGTGAGAGCTTCCCTATCCTAGTGGCGTATTTTCGCACCGTCACGAAGGACAAGTTTTTCTTGGGTTGCCAGATAGGCTAGTAAGAAAAATAAGAAAATTTTTTAAGAAAAGTTTGATAAATAACTTTCGTATCTTTTAAACGAATTTACAGTTTTCAGAAAAAGTAAGTAAGTAATAGTTTTCCAACCTATTTTTGGGTGGAATAGTATTTTAAGCAAAAGTATAGTTTATGTTAAACTTACTCACTCACTGAGTTATTCTCACCACTGTTTTTCCTGTTTTATTTAAAATTCTCCCTAGGTACAGGTGCAGGTGCGAGCAGCGCGGCGGACACATCTCCTTCGGACATGCAGGCCAGCTAGACACACGACCAAACTGCACTATATTCTAGACACAGCATCATGTATTGTATTTATTATCTTTTCTAGATTCTCCAGTTTTGTAAATATTATTTTGAGTTAAGGATTTTATGTAAATATCATGCATGACGTTTTAAGAGTTTAAGCAAGTTGCTTTCCGTATCATTACATGATTGTGAGTTTGAAAAGGGCCTAAGGCCTATTGATTATGGAAATATTTGTGAATAAACTTATATAGGTTTTGTGAAGTCTTTTACAGGGTGGAATTTTAGAAAAACAGTCGTCGTGCTATCGGATTTTCATGAAAATTTTATTTTCATAAAGTTATTTTCAACGAACAAAATTCCCACCCATTTTCAAAACTTAAAGGATTTCAAGCATTTTAGAAAAGAAAAGATACTTAACTCCACGGGAACTTTCCAGTCGGAGTAGATCTCGACTGGGGAGCTACCGTGGGGTGCCAGGCAGGTCGCCTAACTAGTAGTTAGAAAGGGGCCTGTCATGTACATATTTGTAAATATGTTGTTATTAGTTGTTGTGCATATTTTCATGTTGCGAAGGTTGAAAGTTTGTGATTTGCGAATAGTAGAAATTGATTTTATATTTAAGTTTGAAATAACATGTTTGAGGCCCTAAGGGCAATCGTAGTTGGGTTGAAATTGGAAAATAGTTGAAATGTTTTAATTACTTTACAGGTAAATTTCGAAAATGTTTAATTTATAGCCGTTATGCTGTCAAAATTTTTATAAAATCTGTTTAAAAGAAATGGGAAAAAGTTCCACTAATCCCAACTATTTTAAAAAGGGTAAAAGAGGTTTTAAGTTAAAACGAGTAAACCAGCAAATTATTCTAAGGGTTCGCTTCTCGGATTTCCTTAATCTGACAAGTCAGGTTCGGGAAGTCCGTTAAAGTGCCCAACGGGATCCTCCAGACAAGAGCTTAGAAAAGGTCTGGTTCAGGTCCTGTCAGGATAAGTTTCCTTGGGTTACCACATAAGACTAATTAAAGAAATAAAGTACGTCAATAGACGTAAGTTTCAGAAAAAGAAAAGATAATAATTTTTTAAAGTACAAATAAAAGTATTTATTTGTAGTATGAAATCTTTATCGTTTTCAAGAAAAATAAGAACTAGTAATTTTTTCAACCTATTTTGAGAGGATAATAGAGAGAGAATAAAGTTATAGTTAATAGAGATTACCCACTCACTGAGTTATACTCATCGCTCGTTACTTCGTTGATAAAAGTCCTCCCTAGGTGCAAGTATGAGTAGCGCAACGAAAGCATTTACGTCGGACGTGCAGACGAGATAGACATGACGCATCTACACTAGATTGTTCTCTGAATTTCATGTAATTGTCCACACTTCATGTTTAATTTTATGATTTAAAAATTGACACTAGCTTTATAAATATTATTTTGGATGATGCAATACTGGTAAACTTTAGTAATGATGTTTTAAAATTTTTCGTAAATTAGATTTTTCAAAAAATCTGATTTGCAAATAGTTGTCTTAAAAAGAAAAATTTCTACTCATTTATATAATAAGAAAAAGGTTTAGCTTCATGAGAACTTTTCAACCAAAACAGATTCTAACTGGAAGGCTACTGTGAAGTTGTCGGGCGAGCTGCCTAACTAGCTAAGGTAATGGGGCCTGTCACTCTCTCTCTATAAACTTTTCTTTTTTGTCCCTTCTCTTTTTATTCTACTTCACTCATTATTCTCATTTTCTTTGTTATTTTTTTTTATGTGTAGTGACATAAGAAAATTATTGAGGATTTTGAAATTTTTGTTTGAAGAAACAATGAGTTTCTTGAGTTTTGAATTTGTAAAATAATGTGGATTTGTGTTAAAAGAAATTTAATTGTTAAAATTGAGTAAAAGTGGAGGATAAGGATGACATTAAAGAGAGGAACTGCGATTTACATTTAAAATTTCAAATTTTAAGACCTAATTTTCTTTTGTAGGATATTTTTCTTTATTCATAACATATTTTCTATATTTTGGGACAATTCTAGTATTATTTGTCAATTCAACATAAATGACCTACTTGTTAGGATCAACACGAATGAACTTTTTTTTTTTTTTTATATTAAGGAATGAACTATCTGTCTAGGTTCCAAATCATGGGCCATGGGTTTGGAACCATACCCATTTCAATCCCTATTCCCCATTTCAAAAGCACGAATATAATAACCTCAATTTCATTAATTAAATTAATTGATCCATTTTAAAACCCAAATTGGGATGCATTCTTTGTCATCACTATTAATTGCCCTTTTGGTGTCACCTTACATTGTCACCATCGACCGATCATTCTCTCTTTCTCTCTTTCCCTCTCTCTCTCTCTCTCTCTAATTTTTGTTGGTTGTAGAGTTTTTGTTTCCCTTTTATAAAAGGGTAATTTTGTCAAAAAAAAAAAATGAAATAAGCGATATATGAACTCAAACTGTTGATTTAGTGACATTTCCCAAACCCACTCAATAAAAAGTTATCACTCTCCGGAATCCGAGTATATGAATAAAATATTAAAGTTAAATGGAAAAGTAGAAAAATTTGAATTTCTCCACTTTACAATTCACATTTTTAATGAAACCCATCCCTAAAAAAAAATTCGTTAGAGTTTCAACTTTATTTAAAATTTCTCAAAAAAATATTCAACTTGCACTTATAATATCTCAAGTCCATAAATAGCATCCATCATAAAATTAAGATTCCGTCTCTTACAAAATATTTACAAAACATTTCAATTACCATAAACATAATTCCATGTATATATATCTCCAAATTTGTAACATTAATAACTCTAATCCAAATATATACATCTATGATTACATTCCTCCCTATATACATCAAATGGGAAGATTAAACAAATCAACTAGCCATTTCACGACTCTTAAACAAAAATCTCAATTATGCAAAGGCCCAAAATTTAGTAACCTATAGCATTATCATGCCAGTATTACATGTATATCTGATTTATGAATACTTTAAGATATCAAGAAAGATTACAACTACGGGTCGACATTTGGGTGTTCAGTTTAGTTGTAATAGGAATCGAACACGAACAGACAAATCATCAGTTTTCAAATGGAAACCGAACATGCTTCTTTGTAAGGCTGGAACCAACCAAAATCGAACAGGATAGTTCGATTTGGTTTGGTCAATTCCATGTTTGACACCTCAATCGAACTAACCAAAACTAAACTCAATCAAAACTCATATTCAAACACTGATATTCAACAAATCATAACTCAAAAACTAAATAAAAACTCAATTGACACTAATATTTAACAAAATTAACCACAATCAACAAATAAAAAATAAATAAAACACCTTGCGATGGTGAAATGCCATTTTGCAAACCAGCAGCCACCGTCGAGAAAAAGTGATGACCAACAGCGATTGTTTAGAAGAAGTGACAAGTAACAACGATTGGCCAAGAGAAGCAACAAGCAGCAACCACCAAACACTTAAGTAAGTGGATGAAGACGAAGCAAAGGAGAGAGTTAAGGGGAGACAATGAAGGCCTGAAGGGGAGTAATGAGATCGTCGATGGCATAAGCAAGAAGAAAGAACAAGAGAGAGAACAAGAAGGAAGAAAATGGGCATGGAAGGAAGAAGAAGAAGGAGGAACAAGAGAGAGAATAGGAAAAGTGAGAAATGACAATGAAGTTTGTGAAGAAAACTCTAGAATTTTTTGGTGAGTTTATATGCATGTGCCCTTGTTTCATAGGTCACATTACAACAAACAGGTCAACCATACTGGGCAATGCCTGCTATGGTTGACTATCTATACCGGGCGACCCGCCCGATGTAGTTGCTACCGGTATGGATATATTAACGTAACGGGTTGGCCTATGGGTTGACCCACAACAAGTCTAGCATCCATACTGGGCAGCTGCCTGGTACGGTTAATTTTATCCGTACAGAGCAGATGCCCGGCATGGAAAATATTTTAATTTAAAAAAAATTAAAAAATATGTAATTCAATATTAGAATAAAACTTTCTTGGCTAGTATGGAAAATATTTTAATTTAAAAAAATTAAATACATAAACGTTAAAAATATATATTATTTAATATATAGGTTAACAACATTTAAATTACATACTTTAAAATTAAACGTACATTGTGAAATGTTATAATAAGTACTCAGTACATAATCCTAAAATAGAATATATTTAAAATGCAATATATTTTTTACTTGCCAAGCAATCAAAAAATTAAGTTTCCTTTACCACCATCAACTTCACTAAACCACCCCTAGATCTCTAAGCAGTTCTTGGCATCAAATGTCTTAACAATTTTATACACCAAATAAAAAATAGAGCCACTCATGCACAATAATCAACAACTTGAAACCAAAACTAAACGCAATAACATTTCCTGACCATTATTAAATCCATTAAGCCCAAAGTTCAGCACATTTCGAAAGCAACAAATAGAATCCCAAATATATTTCACTACCACCCACACACATTATAACACATTTTAATGCTACAATTAATTCCACTAAACCACCTCTACACCAAAATACCCGCTTTGCACAACTATCATGACAAGCCCCTTTCTAGCTACTAGCTAGGCGACCTGCCCGGCAACCCCACGGTGGCTCCCCAGTCGAGATCTGCTTCCCAAATGGAAAGTTCCTGTGGAGCTAAGCCTCTTTTCTTTTCTAAAACACTTGAAATCTTTTTAGTTTCGAAAATGGGTGAAAATTTTGTTCGTTGAAAATAACTTTATGAAAATAGGATTTTAACGAAAATCTGGCAGCACAACGGCTGTTTTTCTAAAATTCCACCCTATAAAATGCTTCACAAAACCTGTATAATTTTATTTATAAATATTTCAATAATCAATAGGCCTCCGGCCCTTTTTAAACTCATAATCATACAATAAATCGGAAAGTAACTGAATAAAATCTTAAAATAACATGCATGATATTTACGTAAAATACTTAATCCAAAACAATATTTACAAAACTTGAGGACTCTGAAAAACGATAATAAATGCAATACATGATAACGTGTTTAAAACTAGTGCAGCGTGGTTGCGTCTGCAGCTCGTCTGTACGTCCGATGGAGATACCTCCGCCGCGATGCTCACTCCTACACCTGGGAAGGAATTTAAATAAAACAGAAAATGATGGTGAGAATAACTCAGTGAGTGCACATAAATAATAAATTCTGCTTTCATTAGTATTTTGAAAATGATACGATTTATATAAGCAAAAGATTATTTTTATTCTAAACTAACGTCTATTGACGTATTTCAACTTAGAAGGGTAACTCTAGAACAACTTATTCTATTAAGCTCTTAAACTAAATATCTATATGACATGAAATACTAGAACTTTTCTATTTGCGTGTACTCAGATGCGGGAACTCGGGATTACGATTCCCCCCGACATCTAGAAATATGCGGGAACTTGGGATTACGATTCCCCCCGAATATTAAGCCGTACAGGAACTTGGGATTACGATTCCCCCCGTATGATACTATACACGCATAGGGTATCTCGGACGGTTTCTATTAGAGGCCAAGCTAAACTAAAGAGATACTAATTACCTTTACAGCTGTCATATATGTGTCTCGCTTTCTACTTACGATTTAAGACCGAAAATTTGCTTTCTAAAGCGGAAACTCAATTATTGAAACAACGTTTTCAAGTCTCTTTACAACTAAAAACATCTATACAACTATGTATGCATTATAGAGAAAGCGATAATATTCTAAAATATTACTTCAATAACATAAATAAATAATAAACCACATCGCATTAATAATGTCATGTAACAAAATTCTCGAAAACTTAATAAAAATGCACACTCACAACTTGCTTTCAATAACTGATCAACCACTCCTGATATAGCTCTCGTCCGGTGTTCAATTCACCTACATTTGATTTCGATCGGAATGTCGTTAACACGTAACTCGCACGCAACTAAACTTTAAGCCATACGAGGATTTCTAATCACATTAACTCAAGTGACTATCCTCACACGATAACAAAACGAAAAACCAATATTCGCCTGCGAAAACTGTTTCAAACCGATTCGTTATCGCGACTAAAACTACTCGAAACTCTACGGTTACAAAACCGACAACCATGCCATTCGAATCTAATATAATATCATCAAAATCAGATTCTAATGAATTCATTAATCAGAAGATTCGAAACCAAACGATTAACATAAAGCTTACGCGATTTCAACTAGTTATCGCGATTTACCGTTTTTAGCGTTTCGCGCGATTCCTTTGTTTCTAACTAAACTTATCGTCAAATTCAACTCGTGACTTTACTTAAAACACGGCAAACGAATATTCAAACATGATTAAGCACAAAGACGAAAATATGGCAGCAAGCTTAATGCGTATTTATTTCCGTTTTCAACTCCGAAATTTCGATAATTAACGATTTCTCGCGAAACAAAAACTATCCGATTAACTTTATTAAAACTCGAACTATCCTAACTTCAACTTAAGCATTTTAACGGGCTTAATAACAATCTCGGGGCAGCGAGATAACATTCACAATCCTTTTATATTCGACAACGAAAATCACAAACTAACAACGCTCGCATTCGCGGAAAAGTTCAACCGAAAAGCTCGGAAACGATTTCTAAATATCCGAACGACTATCCGATAGTTTAAAACATTCTAATACTATCTATTTTCCACGACAACGAACTTGAAACTAAAAATATAATTCAACAGCCCCTACACATCTCATAACAGCCCATAACATAACTTGCAACAAATACGATCGATGATAAAAACACAATCGCAACATCAACGAGCGAACCTCCGCACTAACGAGGTTCCCAATCCTAAACCCAAACATAATATCATCAATTATCTCAACTCTATTCACAGGTACGCTTACTAATTACTTGAAACAACTCAACAAAAACAAAGGGGACAGTACTTTACCCAAGAAGCGAGCTGTTTTCGGCTTCGAAACAGCTTCCGATCGGCGACGATCTCTCGCGCGCAGCAAGCTGTCTCCCTTTGATAATGGCCTGACAGCATCAACACAACTCACGGCTTCAGCTCTGAAATGATGCACTCGGACAGCCTTGACAGAAATAGCTCACGTTGACAGCATATGGCACAACAGTGACAGCAACGGCAACAACGTGACAGCACAGCAACGGCAGCTCCTCCAGGCCTGACAGGTCCTTACACCAGCAGCTCCCCCTCACCAACAGCAGCAGCTTCACGGCCAAACGGCAGCTCGGCAGCAAGCTTCCTCTCACCGGCGATAGCAAAGGCAGCACGGCAGCAGCACAACCTCACGCCAGCAGCTCCCTCCACCGGCGACAGCTCACGACAGCTTCAACTCGGCAGCAACTCCTCAGCTTGCATGCAAGGTATCTTTGCTCAGATCTGCTCAAGGATGATTCAGTTGCTACATGCAGCTGCTGGATAGAAGATTACCCTCAGATCTGGTCTTCCTCCTTTGCTTCAGGTGCTCTCGGTCTGAAGACAGCCACTCGACCTCTCTTGCTCTTTCAAATTCTCACGCTCACTCTTGGTTCTCACTTACACGAGTAGCACTTCTCACATTTCAGTTTTGGATGATAACCGAATCTCTCTATTTCAGCTCTTGGATTTGTTCTCAAGCTCTCTCTCTAGTTTTTTATTTCTGTTTTGAAATGAAAATGAGGTCACTTTGGTTTCTATTTTTGCTTTTAATGAAGTGTTGACCGAGTAATGCAAGCTTTTACTCTCCGTTTAATTATTAAATCTTTTAATATTTGCTTTTTCTTGACACTTGTATTTTTCCTTGCTTGCATGTGTGACATGTGTCACCACCATGCACTTGCTTTATTTTTCTTAAAGCCTTCCATGCATTCTCGGTTTAACTTCCAAGCTCGGATTTTCGTTTTCGTCCGGGAATCCACTTTTTAAATAAATCTTGGGTTCGCATTCTCAGAATTATTTAATAAATTTCGAATCCGTCTCACGAACTCGAATTTATTTTTTTTATTTATTTTTTTTTATAAATCGAAAATAATTATTCTGAATATTTTCGGACTCAATAATTATATTTCTCCGATCGGACGCGATCCATTGGAAAAATATTTCGCTCTCCGACGAACGCGGTTTTGGGTTTTACATATCACCAAAGTATACACACATCCAATTACTGCAAATTTACACAGATTTATGTATTCACTACCATAGCCAAGCATAAGATAACAATCAAGCTAATAAATTAGTCAATAATTTCTATTCTAAAAATTGAATAAAAATGACTAAGGATAAGATAACCAAACTGACCTTTCAAAATACTAAAATATCAACAATAGAAATTCTAGTAAGAATCATTATTTAGACCTCAGTGTGTTTCCTGGGGGAGACATTAAATTATCACTAAAATTATTAAATTTATAACCAGTATGCGTAAAAAGTATTGAACTCTTCCAAGAACATATACTTTGTCTCTCCGCAAACATAAATACAAACAAACAATATTCAGACCTTTAATGCTCGGTATGAATATTGCGGTATCAATGTTTAGTTTTCTTGTAGTGTCAGATTGGTTCAGGGTATCAGAACCGATCCGATTCATGAAACATGATGTTTTTCAGCCTTGGGGTCCAAACACCTTTAATTTGAACATAGGAATAAAATCGAACACCCACGGATTAGTCTGGGTTGGTGCCATGTTTTCAAGCACTCCCCTAGTTACAACTAGAATTTTAATATGTAGAAACTGTTTTCAATCTATATATAACTTTTGCTAAGGACACGCAACACATGGAATTATGATATCATGCAAGACATTCACTTTCAGATGTCTGGTTGTCTGTGTGAGTGCACAAGCTGCAACAAGCTGCCAGGTGATTGATGTATTGACAGTTGTAATAAATCAATCAGATGGGGACCCTAAACGTGTCCTTCGTGCTATTGAATTTTGAATTATTACATGTAATCACTCAATCAAGCGTGTTTTCTGTGGTATCAGCTTTCTAACCTAAAGCAATCGCCCTGGCATCACGTTGTGGCTTGCAAAATGATTGATGAATTTTGCCGACACCATAAATCTATTGTTTTGGTCCCACGTACAGAAGTCCATATTGTCTTGCATCATAAATCTATTTTCGGCTTCATTTTCGGCTTCAACAAAATCGTAGCTTAAGATATTTGGCAAGAAAAAGTTACGAATGTATGTTTAACAATGACATTCGAAAATGCATGAACAATTCTAACATTATAAAATAATTTTATAGTCGTCGAAGTTGGCAACTCCTTAATCTCTATAAAAGGATAACAGAAATTCTCTAACCTTTCTTATCTCAACAAATTAGTCTTGGGTTAAGACACCATGGGGTTGTTTTTCTTCACATTCATGCATTGTGTTTTTTGGCTGTCTTTTCAACTTACAGTTTCTCATCATATTGCTGGTTCTTTGCAACCACTTTGTCATGACAACGAGCGTTTTACATTGTTGCAATTCAAGGAAAGCCTTACTATTGAGCCTTCAGCTTCTAGGAACCCTTCTGCTTATCCGAAGATGTCGTCATGGAAGCTGGAAGACAACAGCCATGACTGCTGCTTTTGGGATGGGATAGAGTGCAATGAGGACTCCGGTCATGTGATCAAGCTTGACCTCACTAGTAGCTGCCTCTATGGTTCCATCAACTTTAACAGCAGCCTCTTCGACCTTGTCCATCTCGAATGGCTTAGCCTTGCTGATAATGACTTCAATCAATCTGAAATCCTTTCTACAATCATCAAACTGTCCAAGTTATCACATTTGGATCTTTCTTATTCAGGCCTTGTTGGTAAGATACCACATGTCATGGCAAATCTATATTCTTTGACTCATTTATCTCTTGACAGTGTGGATTGCAAGGCTTATTTCCTATAGAGATTTTCAGATTACCAAACCTTTACTATCTCAATGTGGCCTCTAATCAAGAGCTCAGAGGATATTTGCCCGAGTTTCAAGAGAGCAGTCCCCTTACTGAGTTGAATTTGACAGATTCAGGATCCCGAGGTAAGATTCCCCATTCAATTGGTAACCTTACCAAGCTAGTCAGTTTAGACCTTTCATCAATTGTTTTTTCTGGTGAGCTCCCCACTTCAATTGGAAATCTTGCTCCTAATTTGAAATATTTGAATCTCTATAAGGCCAATTTGTCCGGCCAACTTCCATCTTCCTTGAGTAATCTCACCCAACTCACCTTTTTAGACCTTTCCTACAATGATTTCTAGAGTTCTTCATTGTCTTGGTTTTCTAAGCTAACCAAACTCCATACTTTGAGCCTTTGTGGTGTGAACTTATTTGGGGAATTCCTTCTTTGCTCACGAACCTAACTCAAGTTCATCAAATTTTTTTAGGTGTAAACCAATTAACCGGTTTTATCCCACCTTGGCTCATGAACTTAAATCAAGTAGAAGTTCTAGGGTTGACGTTTAATCAGTTGAGATAACAAGGCCCTTTCTAACTATACTAGCTAGGGACCTGCCCGGCACCCCACGGTGGTTTTCCAGTCGAGATCTGCTCCGGTTGGAAAGTTTCCGTGGAGCTAAGCCTCTTCCTCATCTGAACATACTTTAAACTCTTTTAATTCCAAAAATGGGTAGGAATTTTGTTCGTTGAAAATAATTTATGAAAATAGAGTTTTACGAAAATCCGGCTGCACAACGGCTGTTTTTCTAAAATTTCTACCCTGTAAAAACTTCACAAAACCTGCATAAGTTCATTCAATATCTTTATCAAACTAAAAGGCCTCAGGCCCTTTTTTAGATACACAATCATTCGCAACATGCTTAAAATATTCAATGATATAGAAAGCAACTTAATTAAAATCTTAAACATCATGCATGATATTCACATAAAATCCTTTATCCAAAATAATAATTACAAAACTTGAGGAATCTGAAAATGATAGTAAATGCAGTACATGATAACTTGTTCAAAACTAGTGCAGCTTGATCGCGTCTGTAGCTCACCTGTACGTCCGATAAAGATACTTCCGCTGCGCTGCTCATTCCTGCACCTGGGGAGGATTTTAAATAAAACAAAAAATGATGGTGAGAATAACTCAATGAGTGTACTTAACAATAAATTTTGCTTTCATTATTATTTTGAAAACGATACGGCTTATTTAAGCAAAAGATTCTTTTAGTAAACTTTTTGTAATTGAATTTTTCTTATTATTCTAAACTAACGTCTATTGACGTATTTCATTTCTTTACTAACTTAGAAGGGTAACTCTAGAAAAACTCATTTTCTTAAGCTCTTAAGCTAAATATCTATATGACATGAAATACTAGAAATTTTCTGTTTCCGTGTGCTCAGATGCGGGAACTTGGGATTACGATTCCCCCTAACATCAGGAATGCGGGAACTTGGGATTACGATTCCCCCAGAATATTAAGCCATACGGGAACTTGAGATTACGATTCCCCCGTCTATTAGGCGTACGGGAACTTGGGATTACGATTCCCCCCGTCTATTACCATACACGCATAGGGTACCTCGGTCGGGTTATGTTAGAGGTCAAGATAAACTAAAGACATCTAAAAATCTTTAAATACACTTAAAACTTACACTTAACTTATATTTACTTAGCATTCAAGCATATTAATCATTTTTAGAATTATCTCATAAGTGTTTCGTTTTCTAGTTACGGTTTAAAACCGAAAACTTGCTTTCTAGAGCAAAAACTTAATTATTTGAAATAACGTTCTCATGTATCTTCAAGCTAAATACATATATACAACTATACATACATTATAAGGAAAGCGATAATATTCTAAAATGTTACTTGAATAACATAATAATCATAAACTAAAATAGTATCACATTAATAATTTCATATAACAGAATTCGCGAAAGCTTTATAAAAATGCACACTCACAACTTGCTTTCAATAACTGATCAACCACTCCTGTTATAGCTCTCGTCCACTCGTCAGTTCACCTACGATTGGTTTCGATCGAGTTTTCATTAAAACACGGCTCGTGCAAAAACTAAACTTAAACCACACGAGGATTTCTAATCATGATAATTCAAGCGATTATCCTCACACGATAACAATACGAAGAACTAATATTCGCACGCGAAAACTATCTTGAAACAAAATCATTATCTCAACTTAAACTACTCAAAACTCTACGGTTATAAAACCAATAACTATGCCATTCGAAACCAAGGCAACATCCTTGAAATCAAGTTCTAATGGATTCAATAAAAAGAAGATTCGAAGCTAAACGAACAACATAAAACTTACGCGATTTCAACTATTTATCACGAATTATCGCTTTTAGTGTTTCGCACGATTACTTCGTTTCCAATCAAAATTTTCGTCAATACTACTCGTGACTTTACTTAAATCATGGAAAACGAAGATTCAATCACTTTAAGGCACAAAAATGAAAAACATGGCAGCAAGCTAAACGAGAATTCATTTCCCGTTTCAACTCCCAAATTTGACAATTTAATGATTTCGCGTGAAACAAAAACTATCCGATTAACTTAAATGTATTTCAAATTATCTTAACATCAACATTTAACACTTTAACAGCTTAAATACATCTCAAGGAAGCTTGATAATATCATAAACACTTTCACATTTGACAACAAAAATCACAAACAAAGAACATTCGCACTAGCGGAAAATTTTCGCCGAATCATTCCAAAGCGATTTTTCAATGATCGAACAATTATTTGACACATTAAAACACACTAAAATGCATCATTTCCCACGACAATGAACTCAAAAATGAAAACATAACTTAACAACCCTTAACTTCTCCTATAACAGCCCTTACAACACATTTCATAACGAAATACAACCAACAATAACAAACGAACCTCCGCACTAACGAGATTCTAAATCCTAACACCCAATCATCTCATCATCAATTTAATCCATATCTCAATTCTAAATAATTTTCATCCAAACTAAAACAATAAAATCAAAACTTACCTATCTAAAATCGCTCGAAAGCTTTGAAAATTACTCGCAAAGGAGCTGCCTATATCATTTCTATAATCTGAGAGCTTCCTTCAATCCAAAATTGACATGCAAGCTTTCAAAACCACTCAAAACATCTTATCAAAACTAATGGGACAACACTTACTCGAAGAATGAGTTGTTTTCTGCTTCGAAACAGCTTTTGAACAATCGCGACTATGAGACGACGCTCACTAAAGCTCACGATAGCAAGCAATCTCCTTCCTCCGTTCAAGAATGAGTTGAAACTACTCAAATTAACATCAAAAACATGCTCTAGCTGTTAGGTCTTCAAGGCTTACCATTACAACTTGATGAAGGTCCAAAGGAGGATGGGTTGATAGTCTAAAGCTGCTCGGTTTGCACTTGGAAAGCTCTTGGCCTGACGACAGCCGCTCGGCAGCAACTCCTGATGGCAGCAACACCAGTTCACAGTAGCACTTCACGGTAGCAGCACCAGCTCATGGCCTGACCTTTCCTTGCTACTCTTCCTCCTCACGGTCTAGACTACTTGCTCACGGCCTGACAGCATCTGCTCGGTAGCAGCTCACGACTTTAGTTCACTAGCTTACTCTTGCTTGCATGCACGGGCTGCACAACACAATCCATCAGCTCACGGTTTGGATGGGCTTCTCTTAGCTCAAAGATTGAAGATGATTCATGGATTGAAGATGCATGTAGTTTCTGGCATCAGATCTCACATTTCCTTTGCTGAAATCATGAGCTGAGACCGTCCAAGGAGGTGCAAATGCAGCTGCTGGTATGACACACCTAACAACAGCTGCTGGCACAGATCTCACCTATCTCTCTCGGCTTGAGTTGGAAATGGTGACCGAATACTTGATAAATGGATTTGTTTCTTTTTACTCAAACTTCACTTTATTTTCAATTGATATTTATATATATATATATATTAATCAATTGCTTGACATGTGGCACCCATGCAAAAGGAATTTTTGCCACATGTCTTGCTTATTCCATGCATGCCACCAATTATTTTGCTTATCTCTTTTTGTGCCACTTGAATTCATTCCACTTTCGAAATCCAACTCGCTTCCGTCTGTCCGTGAATGCTTATGATTTAATCTCGTCCTCGAAATTATTTTAAAATTTTGAATCCGTCTTCACGAACTCGAATTTATTTTTATTATTCTAAAATAATTATTCAGAATATTTTTGAACTCGAAAATTATATTTTTCCGATCGAACGCAATCCATCGGAAAATAATTTGCTCTCCGACGAACGAGGTTTTGGGTTTTACATGAGAGGTCCAATCCCATTTGAAATTGGAAACCTAACCAAACTGAATTCTCTTCATCTTGGATTTAATCAATTGGAAGGCAAGATTCCTAACTCAATTTTTGAACTCAGTAGTCTCATACATCTTTTCCTTTGTTCAAATAATTTAAATGGCACTGTAGAAATGGACACATTTCTTCTTAAACTAAAAAATTTAACAGTGCTAGATCTCTCCTCAAATAATTTATTAGTAATTAACAAAACCACTGCTACTATTGATTCTCGACAATTTTTGTTTTTAGGACTATGTTCATGTAATCTTGGTGTCTTTCCAAATTTCCTAAAAAATCAAGAACAATTAATTGAATTAGACCTCTCCTCCAACAGCATCTCAGGCCAAATACCCGGATGGCTGTTAAATGTAAGTGTCAATAGTTTAACCTTCTTAAATCTTTCTCACAATTTCTTAACAAGTTTTGACCAACATTCTATTGTTCTTTTGTGGACTCAACTATTGACTTTAGACCTCAATTCAAACCAACTGCATGGACCACTACCTATTCCACCATTGTCCACAATTAGCTATATTATTTCCAACAACAACCTAAGAGGAAATATTCCACTCTTCATAGCCAACTTGATTAACCTTTAGGTCCTTGATCTATCCTCTAACAACTTAAATGGCATGCTTCCGGAATGTTTGGGCAATTTTCCTTACCTATCTATACTACAACTAGAAAGCAACAAATTTCATGAAAACATTCCTTCAACTTTCATCAATGGAACAAATTTGAAGATGATTGATTTGAGCAACAATTTTTTTCAAGGAAAAATTCCAAGATCACTAGCCAATTGTACAAAGCTAGAATTTCTTGATCTCGAAAATAACGAAATTAGTGATGTTTTCCCCTCTCGGTGGGGAACTTTAACTGAACTAAAGGTTCTCATTTTGCAGTTAAATAAGCTTCACGGTGCGATACACGAACCCAAGACTGCTCTTAACTTTCCCACATTGCACATCATCGACCTCTCTCATAATATGTTTACTGGTAAACTTCCATCAAAATACTTCAAATGTTGGAATGCCATGCATATCATTAATGAAAAGCCAGTTAACATATCTACAGGAAAAAATAACTCCTATTGGATCTTTCATTTTTGTTGACTACCTAAGCTATGCTTACTCATTAACAATGAGTAACAAAGGCATAGAGATGAAATACGGGAAGGTTTCAAATATGCTCGTAAGCATTAACCTCTCCAATAATAGGCTCACAGGAGAGATTTCAGTATCCATTGCCAAACTGAAAGGGCTGCGTATGCTTAATCTTTCCAACAACAATCTCGAAGGCCACATCCCATCATCTTTGGGCAAGTTAGCTGGGCTAGAATCATTAGAGCTTTCTAACTGTAAAACCCAAAACCTCATTCGTTGAAGAGAGAATTATTTTTTCGATGGATCGCGTGTTCGCTCGGAAAAATATTTTTCAATTCAAGCTCACTCGAAATATTTTTAGAAAAGAAATATTAAAATAATTTTGAGAGCATGAAGACAGATTAGAAATTTAAAAATAATTTCGAAGACAAAATCAAGTCATAAACGGATTCCCGGACGGACGGACAAAAACGGATTCAAGCTTGGAATCAAATGGGAGAATGCATGGAAGAAATAAATAAAATAAATTGATAAATGACGGACACATGTCGCGCATGCAAGGAATAATCGAGACAAGTGGCTTGAAATTAAATGCTTGCATGACAAATGTCCAAAGTGGAGAGCATATATATAAATTGAATGAATAAACAAATATATATATCAATTGAAAAGCAAGAATTGAAGGATATAGCATTCGGTCAGCCTCTTTTGTTGTGAATCCAAGAGAGTGAACGAGAGAGATAGAGAACGAGAGAGTGAAATGTAAGAGAAAGAGAGAGAGCTCGTGAAACCAGGAAGCACCAAGCTTAGCCCAAGCTGATCGTGCATGCAAGGTCAGATCCGAGAATATCAGCTCGTGCTTGCAATAAGAGAAGCTTACCTAACCATGAACCAAGTGAAGCCGTGAGCTGGTGAAGGCAGAAAGGAACAAGCAACTACTGTCAGGCCGAGAGTAAGCATAATCAGACTAGATCTGAAGCAAAGCTGAGTACATGCAAGCTTCATCCATCCATTCCATGAGCCATTGAAGAGGGAGGCAGTGCAGATCAGAAGCCAAACCGAGAAGACGAACTATCCGTGACCTACAGCAAGAAGGAAGTGAACCCGTGATCTGGTATGTGTGCATGTGTAGACCGTGAACCAAGTGAGAGGCCGTGAGCTGATGGGTTTGTGTTTGTGCAGCTAGTGAGCAATCAAGAAGAAGGAGCTGGTTCGGTTTGGAGAAGGTGACAGCCTGATGCTCGTAAGTTTAGGAGTGTTTTGAAGATTCTTTTAGCAGGCAAGATTGAGTTTTTAAGAGCAACAGCTTGGTAAGTTACTTGATTTGTTTTGGGCATGAAAATCTGATAGTTTGTGAGTTATTTAAGTGTTGTCTTGAAACATTTTTAGCTTGCAATCAATGTTAGGTGCAGTTAGAATGATGACAACTCGTGCATGTAGTTGTAAGCGGTGTTGAGAGCTGCCGTGGACTGCCATTAGGAAGACAGCTTGTTGTTCGAACTCATAAGGGCTGTTTCGAAGCGAGGAACGGCTCACACCAAGGTAAGTGCTGTTTCGTTTAGTTCGTGTTGACGTTTCGATTAGTTTTTATTAGTTGCATGTCAATTTGGATTGAAGGGAGCTCGCGAAGCATTAATGTGAGTAGCACCTTCGCACAATCGTTTCGAAGTTTCGAAGTGAATTTCGAAATGTACATTGAGTTTTATTGATTTCGTTTGGATGGATAATGATTATGTTGAGTTATGGATGATAGTTGATATTGTTTTGATTGAGTTTTAGGATTTAGAACCTCATTAGTGCGGAGGTTCGCTCGTTATTGTTCGGTTGTGTTTTTGAGTGATATTGTCAACAATTATTTCTGTTGTGAAGTTGATTACGGGTTGTTATAGGAAGATTTAGGGGCTGTTATGTTATGTCGTTAAATTCGAGTTCGTTGTCATGAAAAATGATTAGTGTTGGTATGTTTTAAAGTATCGAATAGTCGTTCGGATGTTAAAAAACCGTTTTCGAGCGATTCGGATAAGTTTTTCGTGAATGCGAATGTTATTTAGTTGCAAGTTTCGTTATCGAATGTGAATATGTAATTGATGATTAGCAAGCTACCATTTATGTGATTAAGCTCATTAAAGTGTTAAAGATTGATGTTAGGATAGTTTGAAATATATTACAGTTAATCAGATAGTTTTGTTTCGCGCGATTATATTAAATCGTTGATTTTCGGAGTCGAAACGGAAAATGAATAATCATGTAGTATGCTGCCATAATTTTCATTTTTGTGTTTTGAAGTATTTGAATCTTCGTTTTCCATGATTTGAGTGAAGTTTCGAGTAGTATTGACGATAAGTTTGATTGGAACGAAATAATCGCGTAAAACGTTAAAAAGGATAGTTCGCAATAAATTGTCGAAATCGCATAAGTTTTATATTATTCATTTAGATTTGAATATTCGTGTTGTTGAATCCATTAGAATGTGATTTTGATGATGTTACTTTAGATTCGAATGGCATAGTTTTCGGTTTTATAATCGTAGAGTTTCAAGTAGATTATGTTGCGTTAATGAATTGGTTTCGAGATAGTTTCCACGTGCGAATATTAGTGTCTTCCGTATTATTATTGTGTGAGGATAACTGCTTGAAATGTCGTGATTAGAAATCCCCGTGTAATTTACGTTTAGTTTTCGTGCGAGCCATGTTTTAACGAAATCTCGATCGAAACCAATTGCAGGTGAACCGACGAGCGAACGAGATCCGTAATGGGAAGTGGTGATAAGTTTTTGGAAGCAAGTTGTGAGTATGAATTTTCATAAAAATTTTGTGAATTATATTATATGATGTATTTATTAATGCAATACCATTTTAGTTATGATTATTATGTTATTCGAGCAAAATTTTAGAATATTATCACTTTCCTTATAAAACATGTATAATTGTAAGTATATATTATGAATGTATCTTGTCTTGAAGTAGAAAAAAATATATATATAGAAAGTGTAATAAAATACATGCATAGAGATACATGAGAAAGTTATTTCAAATGATTTAAGTTTTTACTCTAAAAAGAAAGTTTTTTTTTTTTTGTTTTAAATCGTAAACTAGAAAACGAAATATTTATGAGATATTTCTAAAAGTCATTAATATGCTTGAATGCTAAATAAATAAAAGTTAAGCGTAAGTTTTAAGTGTATTAAAAGATTTTTAGATGTCTTTAGTTTATCTTAACCTCTAGCATAACCCAGTCGAGATATCCTATGCGTGTATACCTAAGAGATGTGGGGAATCGTAATCCCAAGTTTCCGTACACCTAATAAACGGGGGGAATCGTAATCCCAAGTTCTCGTACGCCTAATAAAAGGGAGGAATTGTAATTCCAAGTTCCCGTATGGCTTAATATTCGAGGGGAATCGTAATCCCAAGTTCCCGTACTTCCTGATGTTGGGGGAAATCGTAATTCCAAGTTCCCACATCTAAGCACACACAAATAAAAAATTCCTAGTATTTCATGTCATGTAGATATTTAGCTTAAGAGAATGAGTTTTCCTTGAGTACCTTTTAAGTTAGTTAAAGAAATGAAATACGTCAATAGACGTTAGTTTAGACAAATAAGAAAATTCATTTACGAAAAGTTTACTAAAAAGAATCTTTCGCTTAAATGAGCTTTATTGTTGTCAAACTAATAATGAAAGCATAAATTATTATTAAGCACACTTACTGAGTTATTTTCACCACTATTTTCTCTGTTTTATAAAATCCTCCCCAGGTGCAGGTACGAGCAAGGTAGAGAAAGCATCTTCGTCGGACTTACAGGCGAGCTAGAGACGCGACACTGCTGCACTAGTTTTCAGTAGTTAAACCATATATTGCATTATTTTTGTTTTCAGACTCATCTCATGTTTGTAAATATTCTTTTGGATAATCGATTTTACGATAAGTTCCATGCAACAATGTTTTAAGATTTTAAATAAGTTGCTATCCATATCATTGAATATTTTAAGCATATTGCGAATGATTATGTATCTGAAAAGGGCCTGAGGCCTATTAGTTTGATAAAAGATATTGAATGAACTTTTACGGGTTTTGTGAAGTTTTTACAGGGTGGAAATTTTAGAAAAACAGTCATTGTGCTGCCGGATTTTCGTAAAACTCTATTTTCATAAAATTATTTTCAACGAACAAAATTCCTATCCATTTTCATAACTAAAAGGATTTCAAGTATTTTCATATAAGAAAGAGGCTTAGTTCCATGGGAATTTTCTAGCCGAAGCAAATCTCGACTAGAAAGCCACCGTGGGGTGCCGAGCATGTCGCCTAGCTAGTATAATTAAAAAGGGGCCTGTCACTAACAATATGCTTTCAGGAAAGATTCCTCAACAACTACATGAACTCACTTTCCTTGCATTCCTAAATGTTTCAAATAATCATTTAACGGGATCCATTCCACAAGGGAAACAATTCAACACATTTGAGAACAATTCATTTGATGGGAACACAGGATTGTGTGGAAAACCTTTGTCAAGAGCATGGGAAATTTCTGATGAAACCAGGAAGGAAGAAATTCATCAAGGCTCAACATCTATCGTTGAATTAATTGACTGGAAAATCGTTGTGATTGGGTGTGCAAGTGGGCTCATAACTGGGGTCGTTCTCGGACGCATCTTCTGCGAAACAAAAGGTGAATGGTTTTTGATGATTTTTGGGAGGCATTCGAAAAAGATGAAGATCAAGAGGAGGAATTGAAGCTGAATGTAATTAATTAGTTTTTGTTTCAAGCGCTAAGGCCAAGCTGTGGCTTCATAAGCTTCATGTGCACTTTCTTTTTCTCACATTTTATTTTCAAAGGTACGATTAGGAAGAACTCTAATGTATTAAATAAATTGAAGGAATTGATACTCTAGTATATTGAAAATCAGTTATTCTAATATTGTGCTTGAATTTTGATGGCCAAGAGGTTAGTCTCAACTAGTCTATTTTGACGTTTTAGTTTTGATATTATTCTAACACTAATATATTTTTTTTAATAATAAAACACTAAGATCCTAATCTTAACTGGTCTTATTTGTTCGGACTCCATGTGCTGGAGACTTTAGATTTAGAAGCCTGTTTGTGTCAACACTTGAAACTAGACATAATTATAGACAATCATTAGCCTAGCCTATCAATGGCACTTTCAGATTATTAAGGCAGCAATGGACATAATTATAGGAAAATAATCAGAAAATCTTAACAAATAATTCATGAAAATTCAACTCAACTTGGTTTTGATGGATTGTTGTGTGTCGTATATAAAGTTTCAAACTGTTGATAGAATATTAAGGTTGTTTTCTTATTTCAACAGGCTATTTTCCTTTATACAAAGGATGGTTGTTGGCACATGGTGTTCATTGAGATTTGCAGAATCTGTAGTGCCTCATAATTTAATCTTTACTTGACATTGTGATTGAAAACTTTTAGAAATGACAATGTGTTGGCTTCCATGAACATGATACAAGATCCTCTCAATTTTTTAATTTTGTTTATAGCAATGACTAAAAGCTTTTAATTTGGTGGATTGAACTTGTGTTTGTAATGTCTTTGTGGTGGATTGAACTTTGTGTCTTTATTTATAATTGTTTTATGAATCATTATTTTTGATGTTTGAATTTACATGTGATATGTAATATTAGGCATGTTGATTATAGGAACTTTTTGTATTTCAACGAATTGCCAACTGATCACGATAAAATCTATTATAATTTTATGCTTTGACATCTCAATTTTGTAATGAGAAATTAAATAAATCCTTATTATTTCTATATATTTTTATTCATTATTTTAGGCGAGTCATAGAAGAATAAATTAGCAAAATAGTGAGGTTTTCAAGGCAATTAGCATGCATGGGTTAAATTTGTTTCAAGGAATAATTAATTGGATCGAAATAATATACTCTTATTGTTGTTTTTAATTTATAAATTAATTTTCAGCCCAGGTTATGATTATATGAAGCAATTTATGCAGCCCACAAAGCTTAATCTCAAAGCCTAATTCATGCATCAAATTCGCAAATATATGTTAACCCAAAGCATCCAATCCAAGCCCATGAAATAAGACAAGCATTAGCTCTTGAAACAAAAGAAGAGTGCATAGCCCATGCCAATCGCAAGTCATGTAAGTCTTGCTCAAGCCCAAGTGGTCATCCAGTCCATGAATCAAGAATGAAGCCCATACAGCGTGTAGACCTGGAACACCTCATTTGTTACCCTAAATGCACCCCTATAAATACATGATTTAGAGGAGAGAAATGCAGCTTTGGAAGGAGCCACACAACACAACCAAGGAGGAGAGAAAGGAGAGGGCTTTGAAGATGGTTTCAAAGGATCATGTTCATAGCCACTTAGCTACCCACGGGAAAATATAACTATGATAAAATTATGGGAATTAATCCTGAGTTGGTTGGCTTCTATCTCTGATAGAACAGACTAAGAGGTTCAATTTTTTTTTTTTATTATATAATATGTTGAGCAACTAACAACTTGTGCCAATGACAAGAGTGAGAATACTTGTATGATTTGTGCTAATTGTGGGAAGTTTACTACTTTGATATTAAAGTTTTTGAATCATTGCTAGGAAAACATTTCAAGGATACTAGTTGTTGATGTTCAATTTCAATCAACGAGATTCTTCTAAGCCCAATGCTGAAATATGATTAAAATAGTGTAAGGAATAGACATAAAATGGATAAGAAAGCAAAAAGGAAGAACGAAAGACATCAGGATTTAGAGTGGTTCAGCCAAATTATGCCTACATCCATTGTTTTTCTCTCATTATCTGGACAGAGTAACGGTAAGTTTACACTAAGTGTTTTTCTCTTGGTTTTATAATGAAACTCCTCCCTTATTTATAAAAGGGGACGTGCTATAGTAAAGTAAAATAAGTTAAAATACAATGATGACTATATCTAATGCACCTGAATTACAATTAAAGCAGTCGGATTACATTTAATGTATCTGACACTTATTAGGTTTATTCTATCAAAGTATGGGTTTATACGGCTCACCCATGTAGGTTAGGTGAAATCTTTGTAATTCAAGCTGTAATTTCTGACGGTATTAACGTGCATGGCATGTTATAAACTGGCCTAGTTTTGCCCTGGACGAGCTGGAGCTCGAGAGCGCGAGCTGGAGATCTCAGTCTTTTAAATAACATACGAATTGGTAGAAATCGAGCTTGAGATTGTCGGAGTTATGAAACGCGCGGGATGGGAGCTTGCTTCTCCAGACTGGCAGATTGAGCCTGACCTGTTGGGTCAACTAATTAGGCTTTTACCAGCCTACTTGGGTAATCTAGAAAATATCCATAACACTAGTAAATCACACCGTTTTCCCAAAAATCTTTGTGAGGGAGAGAAAGAGAAAATATACTAGTTAATTTGTGTTTAATTTAAAAAAATTTTGTATCAAGCTAGCTATGCCTTGACGATACATTTGAAACAGGGTCAGCAAACGTCTGGTTGTCTTCTAAAAAATAAACCGAATAGAGAGACGGGAATTGAGTGCTTATCTTCCAGCATTTAGCTTCTAATGTGTTTGAGATACATGCTGGTCGGTCAAACAAGCATCCTGCTGAAAATATTTATTGGGAGAATGGGAAGACGCTTCATAACGTTATGGATGCATGCCAAGATTCTCCGTTGGAAACATTGGAGGAGGCTCTACAATTGGTTGTTAGTTCTTCAGTCAGGACTAACTTTTGCTCGAATAGCAGAGGTTTTCTTCAGATCTCTTTTAATAAGCATTATGTGTAAATTGCTAGCTATTGAATCAATTGCAGGCCCTATTATGGAATCAGGCAAGGGAGTAATAGATAAATAGCAAGGATGTATTACATCTTTAGATAATTTTATATGATGTCGGCCAGAGGTTATGGCATGTTTATTACGAAGATACTGTTTGGTTTTGGTTGGTTCAAGTTCAATGGCAGAACTTCTGGAATCAGCCACCTACGGATTTTTAGTTGACATAGAAATTTCGTCAATTAATTTTTCAGATGGTAGTATTTAGAATGTCATCCATCTATCCCTCATGCACACCATCTCTTGTTAGTAAATCCTCTGACTAGGGTTTTATCTTGGTCAAAGATATAAGAATATTTCAGCAAAATTTATTCTATATTTAATTAAAGCTGACCAAAAATTTCATTTAGCTGCAATAATTCACTACAAAAATCTTTTAACTTACATATAAAATTTTCAAGGATAAACTTATCAAAGGAAAAGTAAAATACAAATTTGTCAACGAGTTTGAAACCGAGTAAACTATATACCGAAGATTATAATCGAGAGGTAAACCAATTGTTATTTGTAGAAATTGTGGCTATGAAAAAGATAACCACACAAAAAAACAAGGGTTTAAGGCAGACCTAATTAATTAAGAAGGGAAAACCTAAAACAAAAATAAAAAATAATTAATTTAATGTTTTACTATTTTGAAACTTGTAGAATAAATTAATTACTTTCTTAAATGACAAAAATTACATGCAATAATTATAAGCTTAAAAAGTTTAAGTATTCACATTTAGGGAGTTAAACTCCAAAGTATCCACAATTTTATGCTTTTTATTAAAATAATCAATTAAAAATTTATTAAAACATAAAATTTTTCATTCGCCTATGGCCCCTACTAGGCTATATAGTGGTCTCACCAATGTATCTAATGCAATACAATTTGGGAACCATTTGGACCTTTAAATTAAATAACCGTTTACAAGAGAAATTTTTTTCTGCCTTTGATAGAGTGTATTGGGCTGTAGGTAAATAAAATTTATTGCCACACTCTTTGTCATGAATCTCATGCGTAGTGCCTAATTGTTGTAAATTTCTATAAGAATTCACACCATTTTTTGTTTTTCCATTCATGATCAAAAGTGTGGTAACAAGACTCTCACAAATATATACATATATATATATATTTATTTACTTTTTATGTGCATCGAAATCACATCTAAGTTATGCAACAAATATAATTCTTGCATATTAAATAAACCAATTAAATTTATTTCTAAAACTATAAAATGTCGAATACAATAAGTTTTCCTTCTAATAGGATTACCTCACAATATGGTAGGTTAAAGAGAACTAACTCTTTTTTTTTTTTTTTTCCATAGAGAATTACAACTACTCTATTTTTTTTTTCTCCTCTTTGTCTTCTTTCTAAAATCATTTTCAACTTCTACACATGCTAGTTGTACTGAATCATTGAAACTTATACTAGGCTTAAGATTCATTTATTCTTTCCCATCAAACCAAAGTATCTCTTTTTGAAATGTATGATCCATTAGAGGGAATCACCAATGATCCATATACACATTATTCCTACTATAGTGCAAATATTTAGAACATGTGTTCAAACTAAATACAAGGCAAACATATTTACCTATTCAGACAACATGCCACCAAGTTTCCATAACTAGAAAATCATTTATGGTCCATATTAACATGATTTTTAAGTTAAAAGTAGAATTAGTATATCCATCATAAACTTTGACTGCTTTTTCCATAATTCATTTAAATCTTCTATTAGTGGTTGCAAGTAAATATCAATATCACTCCCTTGATGCCTTTTCCTTGGAATTAATAGTGTTAGTATCGAAATTTCTCTGGACATGCACTTCTAAAAGGGAAGATTGTATGTTATTAATACCATAGGCCAACAAATATATGTTGAGTTAAGGTTTTTAAAAGGATTGAATCCAGTTGCAACCAAACAAAGCCTCAAGTTACGTGGTCTTGATGGAAACCATAGACACATGCTATCTAGAGTTTTCATGTAGTGAATCAATAGAGTGACATATTTTTCTACCTTGATTTGTATGAGTAGAATACTATGTCAAGTTTTTGGCAATTTTGAGTGATCTAAACTTTCTATGTATGTCAAAGTACTATAGCAAGCACTCCCTAATAGATATCTTCAATGTGTTTGTTTACTTTACATCGAGATTCACCATAGTAAGGACATTCCTCAACACGCTCCAAATCTTTTAAAACAAACAACAATCATTAATACATGCATATTTTTTCTTATATTCTAAATTGAAGATTTTAAGGTGAGTACAATGACTTAAGAACAACATTATCTTGCAACAACATATCCTTAAAGGTGCCGAGAAGTTCAGCAAAACCTTTATAAGAGAGATCATATGTAACTTTATGTTTAAACAAAACTACAATGGAAAAATATTTGGTATATTTTGTACTATCTCTACACAAAGGAGTTTCAAGCATTTTCCATATTCTTATCAAAGTTGTCATCTGTTATTCCAACCTCTTGATCAGTATATTTTTGTGTGTGTTTTGGACCCCTTATTCCTATTCTTTTAGCTTGATTTTGTAGTGAAATTGTTGGATTTCATGCGTTTTGTGCATTGGTTTAGGTTTTTATCTGCTATTAGATGGTTGAGCTTTAAGGGTTGCATTTTAGGCTTAATTTGATCTAGAAATGGTGTTTTTCAAAGAGCAATCTACTACCAAGTTTTTTGTGAAATTTGGCTTGCGAAATAATCTTGTAGATTCCTCTACTTTAATCCATTACAATGGTTTTCTACTATTTTATAGGCGATTGACATAATGGATCGTCCTATCTCTATTTTAATTTGAAACATTTTAAGGGTAGTTTGATCCTTTTGCAGCATATGGTTCCTTCATTATAAAAACCTAATTTTTGGAGTAGCCACCATCTAGAGAAGGAAACACATAAATCTTCATTCATTTCCTTCATTGAACTCATTTCAGTTGGTTTATTCTCAAGTGAACAAGGAAAGAAATCAAGGAGTTATTGACCAAGAAGAGCTCAAGGGATTGAATAATTAGAAAACCATTCAATGGAGTTTAAGTGTTCATTCTTTCCTCTCTATTTTTGTGTTTGTATTCAATTTGACATGTGCAACAAAATTCTAGTTAGGGAGCCAATGTTTTTTGTACTTTGATTATCATTTAATACAATTCAATTAATAATTTCATTCATTATTATTTTTTTTTTTCATTTATTGTTTTGGTTTTGGATATGAAGGACCAATTCTATTCATAATCTTGACTATAAATGATTGGATATTAGGGAGTATTTAAGAGATGTTGACGTGAAATAATGATCAACTGCTGGTTCATAAAGCCTAGACTGTAGATATGTAAAAAATACAAACAAACAAGAAGAGAGGCAAAGAGGAAGAAGGAAAACACACGAGATTTACATGGTTCGGCCTTAAGAATGGCCTATGTCGACGGTGCCGACTCCGGCTAGGGGTGGCAGTCACTATTACTATGTATTTTGTGTGGTTACGGAGAGAGAGAAGGAGAGAGAGAGAGAGACCCCTTTTACATTGATTTTGATCTCGTATTTATAGAGGAGATATTACAATTTGAATAAGTTTAAGAATCTTATAGATAAGGAAAAAAATAATATACATTAATTGAGATAATATCTCCCAAGATTATCTCTACCGTATATGTAGCAATTGTCAACAATGTCGCGATTTGATTTGCATGAAAATAGATAAGTTGACTCCTTTCTTGAATTGAATTGATTCGCCTTCTAAAAGGTCAACTGGTGAACTCTAGCGAGCACATTTGGCTAATAGATTACTCCAACGATAAGATATTGCACCTAGCGAGCAGACTCTGGCCTGGCGAACTGGTGCTTGGGTAAGGTCAGTGACCTGATAGTTCGAGCAGAAATAGCGCAAGCTGGTCGCACAGTCTAGTCGAACAAGCTAGTTGTGTAGGATGTCCAAGCAGCTTGGGAGCCTGTAATGTTGCAATGAGCTTGTTGAAACGTGCAGATTTGCCCTTACGCGAGTTGATTGTCTGAGCTTTGGTCTTTGCTAGATTCTTGCTCATCCATCTACTCATTTATCATCTTGTCGACCCTGCTCGTTGACGTAAGCAAGATGTTGTGTATAATCAAGTGAGCTGTTCGCTCATTAGTCCGCCTATATGCTGATTTATGGACTGTTCGTTTAGTGCTTTACTGTGCTGTGAATGTAAACCTGAAGAATACATCCACTAAAACAACTTCTTTTAGGATGTAAACGGCATCAATCGGGGCACCCCTATTGCCACGTTATAGAGCCCGAAAATTTGATTCCGAAAACATATTATAATAGGCAATCTGACAACCGAGCACAAAGTTATGCCTGTTTCTTTAGACCAGTAATCTTGGGCCTTTATCTATCCGGCCATTTCAGTGGGTTATCTAATTGGGCCTTTGGATTTTTACTAGCCCATTTGAGGTAGCCCAAAAATACACACAACAAAAGCCCTCTAGTTCTTAGTTCGTTTATGGGCTGGGAGCTTGACCTTACTAGTAAAAGTTGTTATGTGTAAGCTTGCTCTGCGTTTTTGTCCCAAGCACTTTAAATTTCCTGTGAACTCAAAGATAAAGTCATCAGTAATAATAAACATCTCAAACTATGCCTAGGGGGTGTTGGAATCCATTGACGTAGGAGAGTTGAGGATGTCATGAGAACTTGGTTACGCTCACAGGATTACAACCCGAGTTGTACAATGAGCCGCGCTTAAAAGGTTGAAACCCGAGCAATACGGCAAACTACGCTCAAAGGTAGAAACTTGAGCAATACAGCAAAATGTTCCTCTTGAGTTGTGCTCACAAGATCGTAACTTGAGCTCTACAGCATAATGTCCTTGCTGGGACAATGTTGATGATGGCAATTTGCATAATTTATCAGCAATGCACACGATCTCGCCTTATAGGGTAGGTGTGGGGTCGGTCTTCGGATAGATATTAGGCCCCTTACCCTTGAAGGAGTTGCAACTGGAGTCGATTCTTTTTCTTTGGAGGTGTGTCGATGAGCTGTTGTCATGTGCTTGAGTTCACCTTGCAGGATAGGTGTGGGGTCGGTCTAAAGACCGATATTAGGCCCCTTACCCCTGAAAGGGCCTCATTAAGAGTCTGTCCCTCATTTGTAGACGTATTCTGAGCGCATGGCCTCAGTTGTGCTCAGCATTCAATCAAAGAAATCAGAAGATTGTTATAGCACAACGATATAATAACATGAGCTTTTATTATAAATTCGACATAAATACATGCTCATAAGATTATCAAGTTTTGAGGGTGTACCCGTGAGGTGAACACCACTGTACATAGTGAAGGTACTTATAGCGGATTTGTGCTCTTACTTGGGAGCTCTCTGCTGAGTCGATAGTTGAGCTCATTAAGGTCGTGAGCTCACTGGCATCACAAGGCGACCTTGCTTTATGAGGTCTTCAATTGCATCCCTTAAATCTCTACAATCTGAGGTGGTGTGTCCGACTTCGTTGTGATAGTTGCAGAATTCATTCTAGTTTCTATGATGAATAGGAGCCTTCAAAGGATTAGGCTTCCCAAAATCTTCCTTATCTTTTTTAGCTTCATATATCTTGTCTTGAGCCTCTGATAGAGGGCTGTAGTTGTCATGACGGTGAGGTCGCTTAGCCTCAGGCTCTTTTCTGGCCTTTTTGGCAACCTGATCGCTTTCATCATTGGAGCGGTTTGCTTTATCTTTCTGATCAGATCGCATGGGTTTGAAAGCCTCTTCCCACCCGATCTCTTTGGCAGCTCGCTCATAGAATTCATCTAGGTCCTTTACTAGTGATTTGTACATATCTTTATACAATTTTCTATCCTTGCAAAGGCCAGTTGAGATTGCAGTCAAGTTGATCTCGTCCGAGGGATTTTCTACCCTGTTAACCTCGCTTCTGAATCTGGTAAGATAGTCTTTTAGCGATTCATCTCGTCGCTGGAAGACCGTCGCGAGGTAATAAGGAGGCGCAAGCTGTTTCTTCAGAGCTTTATACTAGCTGATGAACTTTCTTTGGAACTCTCCCTAGTTGCTTATGCTGCGAGCTGGGAGATTTTTGAACCAAGCTCGTGGAGTGTCGCCCAAGATTGCTGGAAAGACGCGACACTTAACTAGTGAGCTGGTAGTCTGTAGGCCCATTTGAATATTGAAGGCATCCAGATGGTCGAATGGGTCATTGTCCCCGTTATACTGTGGAATACTAGGGACCTTGAACCTTCCTAGTAGAGGTTGCATCTCAATTTCTCTTGTGAGAGGTGTTATTTTTCCATACCAGTCACTCTGCTCCCGAGCTTCAGGTCGCTTTTCAAGCTGGCGAACCCTCTAGAGGAGTTCTTCTAAACTTAGGTTTTAAGGACTATGCCTTCGAGTATCAACTACCTGAAGATCTGTGATTTGAAAGACTTTCCCTATTTCACGAACTGACTGCTCGGTGCAATTTTGTCTGTCGTTGATATTTTGTTTTCTCTATTTGAGTTTGATAACCGTCAGCCCTTGAATGAGAATTAGAAGAGTGAGGTGATATCTGCTCTTACTGCTATTGAGGAGCGACAGTTTCTAGTCTGGGAGCGTTCTGCGCCTGGGCTTGTGTTAATGCTCTGACTGCATCTACAAGTTGCTGCATCGAGTTTTGCAGTGCATCTTATCACTGATGCAATCCCTGAAGCCCCCTAGTAGTAGGCACTGTCGAGATTGTCTGACGAGGGGCTGGATGGATATCATCTCCAGCGGCTTCATCTGTAGGGGGAGCCATCTGCCCTACCACTTGGGCATCTTGTTGTTACGCCTAGGTGTCAGAACTTCTGGTTCTCCTTCCTCTTGCCATGATGGTCGAAGATCTAGAAAAATCTTACAGTTGGGCCCTTCCTCTAGCGCCAAGATGTTGACGTGAAATAATGGTCAACTGCTAGTTCGTGAAGCCCAGACTACATATCTATGAAAAATATAAACAAACAAGAAGAGAGGCAAAGAGGAAGAAGGAAAACATACGAGATTTACGTGGTTTGGCCTTAAGAATGGCCTACGTCCATGGTGCCAGCTCCAGTTAGGGGCGGTAGTCACTGTTACTATATATTTTGTGTGGTTACAGAGAGAGAGAGAGAGAGAGAGAGACCCCCTTTATATTGATTTTGATCTCCTATTTATAGAGAAGATGTTACAATTTGAATAAGTTTAAAAATCTTACAGATAAGGCAAAAATAATATACATTAATTGAAATAATATCTCACAAGATTATCTCCACCATATATTTAGCAATTGCCAAGAATGTCGCAATTCGATTTGCATGAAAATAGGTAAGTTGACTCCCTTCTTAAATTGAATTGATTCTGCATTCTAGAAGGTCAATTGGTCAACTCTAGCGAGTACATTTGGTGAATAGATTACTCCAGCGATCAGATATTGCACCCAGCGAGTAGATTCTGGCCTGAGTGAGTTGGTGCTCGGGTAAGGTTAGCGACCTGATAGTTCGCGCAGAGATCGCGCAAGCTAGTCACGCAGTCTAGTTGGATAGGCTGGTTGTGCAGGATGTCCGAGCAGCTTGGGAGCCTGTAATGCTGCAATGAGCTCGTTGAAGTGCGTAGATTTGCCCGAAAATCCTGCCTGTATGCTGAAACAACTTCTTTTATGATGTAAACGGCATCAATCGGGCACCCCTGGTTGCCATATTATAGAGCCCGAAAATCTGATTCCGAAAACATATTATAATAGGCAATTTGACAACTAAGCACAAAGTTATGCTCGTTTCTTTGGACCAATAATCTTGAGTCTTTGTCTGTCCGGGCCATTTTAGCAGGTTATCTAATTGGACCTTTGGACATTTACCAACCGGTTTGAAGTAGCCCAAAATACACATAACAAGAGACTATTTAGAGGTCATTTGTTTTTTATCTGAAAACTGAATAGTAATAAAACTTATTGAAGACTGAATAGTGATTGAAATTTGAAATCTAAATAACTTGTTTATTTTGTTTTCTCACCTCTGAATATACTATAAAATCATTTGTTTTTTAAAGTTAAAATTATTCAAAAACTAATACCTTTTTTATTATTAGTTGTTATAAAATTTTATGTAATAAATTACAAACAAAAATATATATATAAACAATTATTTGTATTATGTATTTATAATTAAAATATGATTAAAAAATATAATATAATTGATTATATTTGCATATTGAAATAAAAATAATGAAATTATCTATGAGTTGAATTATATTTAAGATTATTAATATTTGGGTTATTATTATTTTACCCCCTGAAATTGAAAATAATGTCAAACTATCCCTGGTTTTGAAACTATTATCCAAAAAAACTCAATCGTTAGTGGATTAGTGATTTCTATCCAAAAGATTACAGATCCGTTAGGGTGTAAGGGCATTTAGGTAAATGTATTGGGCCTTTAAATAGAAAAAACCTAATTTCTCACAAATCCTCTCCGGTCTCCACCGTCGTCTCTCTCTGTCATCTCAATCTCTCTCTCTTTTCCTTCTCTTCCTTCTCGTCGTCTCTCTCTCTCGCCGGATCTCAGCTCGATTTTCTTCCGGGAACCAATAGACCACCTTGAACACCTACTGGACTCCCTCCTCTCCAGTCTTCACCGTCGTCTCTCTCTGCCATCTCAATCTCTCTCTCTCTTCCTTCTCGCCGTCTCTCTTTCTTGCCGGATCTCAGCTCGATTTTCTTCCGGGAACCAATAGACCACCTCGAACACCTACCAGACTCCCTCATCATCCTCGTCTTCGACAGGATCGTCGACGTCAAAGCCCTGGGCTGGTGCTGCGTTGTCTGCCATTGTTTCTAGTCGCTCGTCCCCCTCACCACCAAGTCAGCACCAAACATCCATGGCCGAAAACTTCGAAATCGGAACCAGTGCATGTAGAGGCTGCCGCCGATGATTGTGAAAGCTGGTGGTGGTTGCGATGCAGAGGTCATCTCCATCACAGGGGTTGCTTGGTGGTGGGTCGACGAAGCTGATTTGTGGATGGGTTTGCTGCTGATTGAACCCAGATGGTGAAAAAAAGTATAAATTTTTTGGCTTTTTTTTAAAAAAATTTTTATTTAGTTATCAACTGATTTTTTTTTCGCATTTTTATTTATGGAAATGTTGCATTTTTATGGTTTTTGGTTGATTTTGTTTTGTTTTGGTTTGGGATTTTAGGGTTGTTTATTTGGTTTTTATGTATGGTACTCTGCTCTGTTAATGCTTAATGCTGAGAAGCTTGTGAGAGAGAGATGGTGCTCTGTTAATATTGTTTGAAAGCTTGGTTGTTTGATGATGATGTTTGTTGTGTTTTACTACGATGATAAACTTACTGGAATGATGTTTGTTTTGTTAAGTCAGCGAAGCTGAATTTTGGATGGGTTAACTCTGTTAATGCTTAATGTTGGTGATTTTTTTTATTTTTGAATTTTTTTTATTTAATAATAATTATTAATTCAATTATTTAAAACTATAATTTATTTATTTATTTGATAATAGATTAATGTTTTGTTTTTTATTTTTTAATTTTCGATATAGTAAGGGTGTTTTCGTCTTTTAATATTTTTGCCACAAAACCACTACAAATCCAGATGGAAACAGCCTTTGGCTAACTGGAGGGGGTTTTTTTACTAATATTTTAAAAATTTGGGGTAAATTGACATTATTTATTATTTTAAGGGGTTTTTTAGATTTTTCCCTTAATATTTTACCATTTGGATCTGAAAATAATATCGAACTACCTCTAATATTAAAAATAATTGTTAAAACGGTCTAACCTTTAAATTACATGATAATTCCGTCAATAACCTAACCAATCCATCAATTTGGAGGGTAAAATGGACATTGAAGGTTGAACCAGAAATTCTATCCACTTCCTAAAAGATTGTATAATATTTTTAAATATTAAATAAATTAAAACAATAATTCAACAAATCAGAACGAGACACTTGTAACCTTAAAAAAACTATACCTATGAACAAAACCTCATCCAATCACTCTCTCCCCACCATCTCTCTCCGTCATCTCTCCCCAATATCATTGTCGTCGTCACTCATAAGATACGGCTCCTCTACCAGCTCGTCTTCACTCTCTCCTCGCCATCTATCTCTATCATCTCACTCAACCACCATCTCTCTCTCATCTCTCTCCAATATCATCGTCACCATCACCTATTGGATACGGCTCCTCCACCAGCTCATCTTCTTCTCTTCCTCCTTCTCCACCTGCTCCGTCCATACGGTTACGTCTTCACTTGTAGGATGACTGCAATGGGCTGTTCATCTCCTATGCTTGTTAGGATATTTTATATTTCCTATTATGGGCTTACATATTTTATAACAATTATATTATGGGCTATCTATTTTAATAGAGTCAAATAAGTGATCTATTAATTCAGCTCTAGAAATATCTGTTGGGTATGAGTTTTAATATGTAGAAACCTAATACTAATGGAATTAGGGTTTATGGGAACCTAATTAGGTTAGTATATAAAGAATGCTAAAAGGGTTATGGTCCCCAAGTCAAATCAAAATAATTTTACTCTCTTTCTCTTTCCCCATTCAAGAAGAAAAACTACAGAGCAACTAAGGAGATTTGATTGTGGAAGATTCAATCCCACTCAAGATTATCAACATGTATTCATGTATGTTTTCTCTATAATAATTCTTAATGATTTAATATGAGTTTCTAGATTATGGTATAAGTTTATACCTATTAAAGATTTATCCAACAAGTGGTATCAGAGCCTGCTCATATTGAATCATCGAGAAATTAATTAGTTTGGATTATTATTGTTGTAATTGATGCATGCAATTTATGTTTCAAGAATATATATATATATAACCGGATATAATCGGATAAAGTTTCTTTTGCGTTAAATATGTATATATATAATGTGTGGTCGCCGTTTTGTCTACGTACAGTATATTGTTAAAAAAGAAAGGCAATTCATAAAGCTATGTTAACCACCAGATCATATTTTGCGGAATAAAAAATATATATATATATATTATGGCCGCATCTTAATTTGTCAAATATATATATAGTTTAGTGCTTTTCGCTGTTGTAGTTCATATAGTTTATGGAGTTCCGCACGATCAATTGATTATAAGGTCTTTTGCTTTTTGTTACTGGTAGAGATCTGATAATCTATTTATTTTTGTGTTTTTTTTTTTAAGTTATTGAGAAGCAAAAGATTGGGCATAGATATAATATAATATGGTGTAAAAGTCAATAAAGAGAAGCCATGTGACATCTGTGTGAGAATAGATACGTGGCAATCTTGCTATGTTTATTTGATATTTTGTGATTCAAATGCATGATCACTGTTTTGAACTATTAAAGCAATAATATATATATTTTTTAATCGGGTTATCTCATATGTAAAATTTAGATTGCTATGAAATTATTTAATTCACTTTGTTTATTAAGTTGTCATGTACATACAAACTGACATGTGAATTAATTTTATAGTATTCGGAATAATTTTGGTTCAGAAATTAAAAAAAAAAAATAGTCTGATGTTTCAAAATAAATTGAATTGAAATTATATGTTTCCAAAGTAACCTCTATAATGTAAATTTATTTATTTTGAAATATTAAGATGTGTGTATCTATTATTTATGTGAATAATGACCGGCCCAAAGGAAGGTTATTATTTGACCAAATAATGGGCATACCTGTGGTAATAAATATGTGATGATTATTAGGTTTTCCATGTGAGTAATAAATCGGTCCAAAGAAAGGCTTACTATTTGACAGGATTAATTGTCAATATTTGATTACTACATAGAGAGTACCACTTACAGTTGATATTTCTGTCCAAAGACTAAATGTCAATGTTGTGATAGGTATCTTGTTTTAGGGCCCACTATTATGGGAATTGTTTAATCATGTCATGTATGAATTTATTAATTCAGTATTTTTTATGTTATGACATGATTATTGATTGTGAGCTTGTATTTTATTTTGTTCTTGATTCAGTTATTTCTGCTTCAACAATATCTGCCAATATTAATTCTATTCCTATGTTTATGGCACGAATTTCAAGAATTGAAAAGAGAATATTATGATTGTTCTCGATTGCATGGATCTTGACTTTGCGCTTCGGGAAGAACGACCTGCTTCTCTTAATGATAATAGTTCCGCTGATGAAAAGGCGAGAATGGAGAAGTAGGACCGTTCTAATCGCATGAGTCTTATAATCATGAAACGTTCTATTCCGGAAACTTTTAGGGGCTCTATGTTCGAAGAGGAAAGTGCTAAGAAGTTCCTTGAGGAAATAAAACAACGTTTTGCAAAAAACGAAAAGGTTGAAACAAGTACCCATTTGGCGACACTTGTTTCAATGAAGTATAATGGAAAAGGGAACATAAAGGAGTACATCATGGAGATGTCTCATATCGCTTCGAAACTAAAGGCACTAAAGTTACAACTATCTGAGGATTTGCTGGTGCACTTAGTTTTGATTTCTCTTCCTGCACAATACAGTCAGTTTAAAGTGAGTTACAACACTTAGAAGGACAAATGGACTCTTAACGAGCTCATATCTCACTATGTGCAAAAAGAGGAAAGATTAAAGCGAGAAGGTGTTGAAAGTGCTAACTTAGCAACTATCTCTAAGGACAAGAAAAGGAAAAGAGGAAAAGAAGCTGCAGTTGGGACATCACAGCATAAGGAGCAAAAGAAACAGGATGGAGAGTTTACCTGTTACTTTTGCAAGAAATCTGGACGTATGAAGAAAGAATGTCCCAAATACGCCAACTGGCGTGTCAAGAAAGGTATGCTTCTCAATCTAATTTGTTCTGAAGTTAATTTAACTTCTGTACCTAAACACACTTGGCGGATAGATTCTGGTGCTATTACTCACATAAGTGTGTCTATGCAGGGTTGTATGTGGAGCCGAAAACCAAGTGATGTTGAAAGATTCATCTATGTGGGCGATGGCAAAACAGTTGCAGTAGAGGCTATAGGAACTTTTAGGATATTTTTAAAGACTGGTCAATTTTTGAATTTGGAAGAGACTTGTATAGTACCGTCTTTTAAATGAAATTTGGTTTCAATTTCTGTTTTGGACAAATTTGGTTATTTTTGTTCATTTGAAAATAATAAATTTAGTCTTTTTCAAGATTCTAATCTTATTGGTACCGGTTCTTTATCTTTACATGATAACCTATATTTGTTGGATACAATTGCCTCAATTAATGAAACCTTCCATATAAATTCACAAGGTACAAAACGAAAATTAACTGACAGGGATTCCGCCACATTATGGCACAAGCATTTAGGTCATATCTCTAAACAGAGAATTCAAAAGCTTGTGTCTGATGGAATTCTTGATTCCCTTAATTTAACAGATTTCGAAGTCTGTATTGAGTGTATTAAAGGGAAACAGACAAACATTAAAAAATTAGGTGCCAACAGGTGTTCTGATGTCTTAGAACTAATTCATACTGATATTTGTGGACCATTTCCTACAGCCTATTAGAATGGTCAATAATATTTTATTACGTTCATAGACGACTATTCAAGATATGGATACCTATATTTAATACATGAGAAGTCTCAAACCCTGGATGTATTTAAGGCTTTCAAAGTTAAAGTTGAAAATCAACTTGGTAAGAAAATTAAAGCTGTTAAATCTAACCGTGGTGGTGAATACTATGGTAAGTATGACGGATCCGGTGAACAACGTCCAGGACCTTTTGCTAAATTCCTAGAGGAATGCGGTATCATCTTGCAATACACAATGCTAGGCAAACCTAGCATGAATGGTGTTGCTGAAAGACGAAACAGAACGCTTAAGGACATGGTAAGAAGTATGATCAATCATTCTTTTTTACCAGAATCCCTCTGAAGATAAGCACTAAAACCTGCAGCATATATCCTTAACAGGGTTCCGAGCAAGGCGGTAGCTAAAACCCCTTATGAATTATGGATAGGCAAGAAGCCTAATATTAAACATTTACACATTTGGGGTTGTCCAGCTGAGGCAAGGCCTTACAGGCCAAATGAAAAGAAACTGGACTCAAGAATTGTAAGATGCTACTTTGTTGGGTACTTTGAACGGTCAAGGGGTTTCAAGTTTTATGATCCCACTACTAGATCATTTTTTGAGACGGAAAATGCGAGATTTCTTGAGGAAGTTGAGTTTGTGGGGGGAGATAAAGTAAAAAACATTGTCTTTGAAGAGGAATTTGTTTCTCTTCCTACTATTGCTATTAATAATGATCAGACTTCTATCCCTGACATTATTCAAAATGCAAATCCAGAATATCAGGACAATGTAGAAGAGCTTCCTGTGCAAAATGAAGAAATTATACCTGAAATACAAATTCAACAACCTCAAGAGGATATGCCATTGAGACGATCCATTAGAGAAAGGAGAAATGCGATTCCGGATGACTATGTCGTTTATCTCCAAGAACATGAGGTTGACATAGGAATGATGGAAGAAGATCCAATCAACTTTTATCAAGCCACACAAAGTTCTAATTCTCAAAAATGGATTGATGCCATGAATGATGAGATGAATTCCATAAAGAATAATGACGTTTGGGATCTCGTCGAATTGCCTGAAGGTGTGAAACCTATTGGTTGCAAATGGATATTTAAGACCAAAAAGGATTCAAAAGGCAATGTTGAGAGATATAAGGCATGTCTAGTTGTCAAGGGTTTCACTCAAAAGGAATGCATTGATTATAAAGAGACTTTCTCTTCGGTTTCTACGAAAGACTCTTTTAGGATTATAATGGCACTTGTGGCTCATTTTGATTTAGAGCTACATCAGATGGATGTAAAGACTGCGTTTCTCAATGGTGACATTGACGAAACAATATATATGATGCAACCAGAAAACTTTGTATCCGGTGATCCAAAGAAAGTGGTTTGCAAATTGAAGAAATCCATCTATGGTCTCAAACAGGCTTCCCGTCAATGGTATCACAAATTTTATCAAGTTATTATCTCATATGGGTTTGAGGTAAATAAAGTTGAAGATTGTGTATATAATAAGTTCAGTGGGAGTAAATACATATTTCTGGTGTTATATGTCGATGACATACTACTTGCTAGTAGCGATATAGGCTTACTGCACGAAACCAAGAGATTTATAACAAAGAATTTTGACATGAAAGATCTTGGAGATACATCTTTTGTATTAGGCATACAGATACAACAAGATCGCTCTCGAGGTATCCTTGGGTTATCACAAAAGAGCTATATCGAAAAAGTTCTTGATAGATTCGGCATGAAAGATTGTGCACTAGGAGACACCCCTGTAGCTAAAGGAGACAAGTTTAGTCTAAGTCAGTGTCCTAAAAATGAGTTGGAACGAAAAGAAATGCAAAAGATTCCTTATGCATCAGCTTTAGGAAGTCTAATATATGCTCAAGTATGCACGCGTCCAGATATTGCGTTCATAGTGGGAATGTTGGGCAGATATTTAAGTAACCCAAGGATGGATCATTGGAAAGCAACCAAAACGGTTATGCGTTATCTACAGAGAACAAAAGATCACATGCTCACATATCGGAGATCAGAACATTTAGAGATCGTTGGGTATTCTGATTCCGATTTTCCTGGATGCCAAGACAGTAAAAGATCCACGTTGGGCTATATTTACCTGTTAGCTGGTGGAGCTATTTCTTGAAAAAGTGCTAAGCAGACACTCATAGCTTCTTCCACCATGGCAGCTGAGTTCATAGCTTGTTATGAGGCATATAATCATGAGATATGGCTGCAAAATTTTACCACGGGACTGCAAGTTGTGGATTGTATTAAAAGACCATTAAAGATATTTTGTGACAATAATTTGGCTGTGCTTTATTCCAACAACAATAGAAGTTCTATGAAGTCTAAGCACATAGACATCAAGTTTCTTGTTGTTAAAGAAAGAGTTCAGAGTCGTCAGGTGACTATAGAACATATTGGGACAAACTCCATGATTGCGGATCCGCTTACTAAGGGATTACCACCCAAGGTCTTTCATAAGCACACTGCTCATATGGGTGTTATTTTAGCTGATGATGTGCATGTTTAGTGGGAGTTAGTATTTTGATGTTCTTTGTAATAGACATATTCTATATTTATTTTCTGCAGAATAAAGTATATGGTTTAATTATAAACTCTGAATGTTATTTGTGTTTGATCTCATTAAAGATTAAAGTAGGACCAGTTGGAAATAGGCATGTTTGAGATCACATTGCATGTAATTTCCATGCTACGCATCCATACTTGATCTATGTCATTAAATATATTGGTATGGTGACCATCGATGGGTCTAGTTATGAATAAATGTAACAAAGGTCGCTTTGATCTCATACTAATATAGTAGATGGACCAGATTGTAACTAAAGAGATATTTCAAGATGGATAGTTTTTCAGTGCGCACTTAAGATTATAAATAATATAATTGTCTCAAGAAACATATGTAGCCCAAGTGGGAGATTGTTAGGATATTTTATATTTCCTATTATGGGCTTACATATTTTATAACAATTATATTATGGGCTATCTATTTAAATAGAGTCAAATAAGTGATCTATTAATTGGGCTCTAGAAATATCTGTTGGGTAGGGGCTTTAATGTGTAGAAACCTAATACTAATGGAATTAGGGTTAATGGGAACCTAATTAGGTTAGTATATAAAGAATGCTAAAAGGGTTATGGTCCCCAAGTCAAATCAAAATAATTTTGCTCTCTTTCTCTTTCCCCATTCAAGAAGAAAAACTACAGAGCAACTAAGAAGATTTGATTGTGGAAGATCCAATCCCACTCAAGATTATCAACATGGATTCAGATATGTTTTCTCTATAATAATTCTTAATGATTTAATATGAGTTTCTAGATTATAGTATAAGTTTATACCTATTAAAGATTTATCCAACAATGCTTACACTTTCAGTTCGAAGTTAAAACCCAATAGCCCAACCCATAAGCTTAAGCAGTAGAAGGTGTTTATTGGGTTCACTCACGACGAACTTCTAGTATCGGCGTCAAATGTAGTGTCACTCCACCATGTTCTTCCTCACCGATTCGATAAGGAGAATGACAATTGGATCAACTCCATCGGCCGCTCCATTAACTAGCCTTTTGTTGTTGTTGGTTCTAGTTTGTTTATGCAGATATTGTTATGTTCTTGTGTTTGTGCAGATGTTATTGGAAATAAGGGTTGTAACTACCAATTTGGTGATGAAATAGCTAGGTTGAAGATGGAGAGGTCAGCTGATATGGTTGGAGATAGTGGGTCGACTAATCTAAGTGATAGGGTTTGAAGTTCTAGGAACATT